>JAPYXD010000696.1:3000000-3339284 GCA_030998225.1 Diplolepis rosae
TAACTAGAGTCTTACTGGCTTATACGGTCTGATGTACAGGTGCAAATGCACGTTGTAACAGTGCATTGTGATTTGAATATTTACGATAAAAGGAAAACTTTCAATGTATTGAAGAAATTCTGAAGTTTCATATTTCAATTTTTCTAGTGTTATAACTGTCACGTCCCGTGGCCGTCGCTAATTTATTCATAATATAAAAATATGTAAAATTAATAAAAGATTTTAACATAAAACATACATGAGCAACAGCTATTAAAAAGCATTGATTAGACGAAACTTTAATGTACGAAAATAAAATTGTAATAGAAAGAGAGATAGTAGTGAACTTATAAATAGAAAACATCGTAAATTCATAACTACCTGTTAACGAGGGAACCCCATCGGAATGTCCTAAGTACACAAGAATATCGACAGGTGCAGCAAAGGATAGAAATTAAAAAATGAATTATCTCAAGAAGAAGGAATGTCGGGGAAACCAGAATAAGGAAACGAAGTCTCCCCTTTTTTCTTCAGTACATAAAAAAATGGCAACCCAAAGGAAAAGAGGCCAGCTCAGACACGTGCCAAGTTCAGGCCAACATCAGAAGAATATTAGCAGGGCAAAATTAAATATAACCAGTATCGACAAAAAATATAAAACCCATTAATCACCACCTAGAAGTTCCATGTCAGTATCGATCGAAAGGTAGCCAGTATCGACCGAAAATTAGCACAAAAAGTACCTGCGAATCTGCGAATCTTCAGTTGCCGCCGGGAAATCTTCAGAAACGGAACTCCTCTAAAAAGTACAGAGTTGATGTCGGACCATCTTAAAATTTGAGAACTCTCTACCCAAGTTACCCCGGTCAACTCAGTCCATTTTTGTCAGTATCTTCCTCGTCAATTTAACATTACATAGAAATTCAATTTAATGGAACATTGTTCGTGAGTTAAAAAGTGGAACCTGTGAACGGTTCATATATTGAAGTGGCTACGATTTGATTACACCGAGGCCCCACATCGTATATATTGACAGGTGCATCTTCAACTCACCCTTCGGGATCGTCACTAGTCCAGCCCGAAATAGATTTGTGGATTTAAGGCCCACCTGTCACAGTTTCCCTATTTGGATTTTGGTCTACCTGTCAGAATTTCAACGCATCGTAAAGTGAATTAGAAGGTGTGTACCCCTTCCGGATTATCAGTGGTTCCAGCCTGGATTCGAGTAAGTCCAATTTTAATATATGACCCCAGGAGGAAATTTTAATAACTTTCTATCTCTCTCTCTCTCTATGTCTCTCTCTCTCAGTTTGTACCCATCAAAATAAAGGTTAATAATTGTAAATTCAGTAAGTTTCGAGTTTCATTTTAGTTAGCTACCCTCATCCCAGTTTCGGTTTAGAAATCCTCTGGATTTCTTTACCGATCTAAAACGAGGGAAAAATAAAATATATTATTAAAGGAAGGTAAGTGTCAGTACGTCACATACCCCCCTAATAATTTTGGTGCATCGGCCCGGGAAACAAAAGCTAACTGAATGAGAAAAAATTAATAAAGTAAAAAATTAATAAAGTGAGAAATTAATAAAGTGAAAAATTAATAAAGTGATGAATTAATAAAGTGATGAATTAATAAAGTAATAAAATTAATGAAGTATTTGATTAATTAATAAAAATAAATAATTAAATTTTGGGTACAAATTTTTTTTTTTTAAATATATATAAATATATTGTAGAAAGAGAGAGATTATATTTATATGTAGAAATTCCTTCTCTAATTGAATGTAAATATTATATATATAAGCATACAAACTATGACTTTTAGTAGCAGTGAAAAAAAAGTGGTGTTTAGTGTTAAATAACAAAATTTAAATAAGCGAATAAAACAACAATAATATAAATAGAGAGAAAATAAATGAAATTTCTTTTTTCATATTTTTAAATTACAATTTGTTTCTGGAAATTATTAATAAAATTCTTCGAAAATTTTCAATCATATTTTCGTTCCATTTAATGATAATAATTTTTTGCAAATATTACATACAATTTTCTGGGAAATTTTCAGTAAATTTTTTCGCAAATTTTCAATAAATTTTTTACAACATAACATTCTTTACTTTTTCGAATTTCTGCAAGTGCACAGATTATTCAGGGCTTGTGCTTGAGTCATCCTTGTCTAATCTGGTACTTCAAAAATTCGTCACTTGGTAACTAAGATTAAATTCAAGTTTTAAAACAGAAAAGGAATTAAGCACACGAAATCATAAGTCCCCTTTGGATTCGTCGAACGGTCGCCATCATTTGGGTGAGGCAAACCTCGAAGTGCTTGTATTTTACTGTTTTAACTTTTATTTTTTCCTTTGTGGGAAGTTATATTAAACAGCGATCAGCGAATTGCGCGCTCAGCTATCCCCAAACTAGAGTTTCAGAAGCAGATTAAAAATTAATTTAATAAATTTTGTATCCGAAGTTTCGATTACTGTAATCAAAGATTTGTTTAAGGATATAGCTTTTCACTTTTGTGGAAGGTTATATTAAAAAGCGATCAGCGAATTGCGCGCTCAGCTATCCTTAAATTAGAGTCTTTGAATATCAGAATTGCAATTTTTCCTATAAAAACTACACATGTACACTACACACCAAATTTATTTAATAAAATATTTTGTTTCTTTGTTTAGAAATCTAAATTAAACAAAAAAATTCAATCAAACAGCAACTAAAATAAATTCTATAAATAAATAATAAAATACGTGTATCAGTAAATTTGATTAAAGAAATATATATATATATATATATATATATATATATATATATATATATATTATTTTTATTAGGAACAAAATTACTCGAGCTTGATTCAGGTTCTGAATCAGAAAAAATATTTAAAGTTTCGATAATTGGGGGAAGATATTTAGAAATTTTATTTTCAGTTAATATTAATTCAGGTTCGGGATTTTTCGATTCAAAGTTTTCTGGTACAGATTCGATTGTATCTTTGTCCTTTTCTAAATTACACGAAAGTTTGTTTTTTATATATTTGCTTCTTTTCTCTAACAATTGTTCAAATAAATCAGAAAATTCTACGTCCTTTTTTATTTCTCTTATTTCACAAGTTGGTAGTTTTAACTCGTCTATATGTTTTCCTGCTCGGGAGCGTTTAAGGGTATATCTAATTGGAGGTGAAGACATGTAAAAATACAGTATTGTACAAACTATGACTTATGTATATTTTGACTTGTATATATATCTGAATTAATATTAACTGAAAATAAAATTTCTAAATATCTTCCCCCAATTATCGAAACTTTAAATATTTTTTCTGACTCAGAACCTAAAGCAAGCTCGAGTAATTTTGTTCCTAATAAAAATAAAATGCCAAATATTGAGGTTCTCAACATATCCTCAGATTCAGGATCTGAAACAGAAATTGAGGAACCCAGTACTTTGAACAAATCAATTATTGACACAAAAAACCCTAAGAGTCCATTTGTTGATAAATTAAAAACTTTCATCAAACGCAATAATAGTATAATTATTGCAGGAGATAAATATAACGATACACCACAAATTAACCAATCATTTGATGATACCATAAGGGATATAACACTTAGAGAAGAATCGATATTTAAAAACATTACAGCAAACTCTACCTTATACGATAGAACATTGTGTGCGCAGGAAAATTCTTGTGATATATCTAATATTCAAGTTCCTGCCCTACCTCAAGAAGGATACGAATTCATAGACCCATTTTCAACTAAATCACAACTAAATAGGACTCCGGAAACTTTCAATCAGACAGCAATATTTAACAATCCAAATTTAGAATTTGAACAAGTTCAAGAAATTTCAGCGAATAAACTCAATCAAATTACACCTGACAATATTGAACAGGCTTTTGATTCACTAAAATCTTCAGACCCGTATTCAAACTCTAGGAAGTCTAATAAAGAAATTTTAGCAAATAATTTAGCAAATAATTTACCAAATAATTTACCGAATATTTTACCAAATAACCTACCAATACAATCCTTCGAAATGATGAATTTACCTACAAATCAACAAGGATCTCTACGAGATGCTTTAGAAATTGTCCCATACTTTGATGGCTCAAGTAAAGTACCATTAACTCTTTTTATCGAAGCTTGCAAGGAAGCCAAAGAAATGGTCCCAAATGCAGAAGCTAATTTAGTAAAATTATTGAGAAGCAAACTTACAGGAGAAGCAAGAAGATGTATCATCGGAAATTATTAAAATAATTTAGAAGATTTCATATCAAAATTAAAAACCATTTTTGCCCCTTCAAAAACTGTATACCAACTACAAGGAGATTTAGGTAGAATATATATGTGGGAAAATGAAAGTGTTTTATCCTATGCAACACGCATACAAGAAATAGCAGCAGAAATCCTCGAATGTCATAAAGAAAATAATAATGGTAAAGAAGCAGCTGAATTTGAAAGAAATTTGGAAAGAGACGCGATCGATTGCTTTCTCCGAGGTTTAAAACCAGAATTAGAAATACGAATAGGAACAGCCGATAAATTTAACGAAATAGTAGAAAGAGCAATATGAGAAGAAAGGAATTTAACAGCCAAAAACGAACTGCGAAGAGGGAACAGACAACATTCACTATTTCAAAAACTTGAGAAGTCATCACATAATAACCGCGAATTTGCAAAAACCAATAAAATAAATTTAGCACGAGAAGAACCAATAAAATGTCAAATCTGCCAAAAGATAGGTCACACAGCAGCAACCTGCTTTCAATATGTTCAACTATTAACAAATAAAAACTCACAAGGTAATCAGTCAAGAAATAACTCAAATAGACAAAATAATCAATATGATGGAAATAGGCTAGGTCAGGGAACTCAATGGAGACCCTCACAGAGATACCAGGTGCAAAGCCTAAACCAGCAAGGTAGTAGAAACAACTATAGAGATATAAATAGCTTCCCATCCCACCCTAATTTTTCCCAAGGAAACAGATTTAAACAAAACCCAAAATTTAATCGAAATAACCAGAATATGTATGGCAATTTTAATCAAAATAATCAAAGTCGACATTTTAATCAAAATCCAAATTTCAATAGAAATTTTAATCAAAATCCGAATTTCAACAGAAATTTCAATAGAAATTTCAACCAAGGACAAAATTTCAACCAAGGTCAAAATGTTAATCGAGATCAGAATCAAAGTAGGAATTTCAATCAAAATCCGCATTTTAATCAAAGACCAAATTTTAATATGAATTACAGTCAAAACAGAAATCAAAATCCAAATTTCAATCAGAACCTAAATCTATGTCAAAATTTTGAAATTATTTGCTATTTATGTAATACACCAGGACATACATCTAGGAATTGCAACAATCAAATAAATAAAAATCAACAATTACAACAACAACAACAACAAGAATTTAATCAACAGGAAAAATCCAGTGCGCTTCCCGGAACGGGTGCACAAAGGAGGGCTTAAACAAACAATTAAATGCACCTAATTTAATTGAAAACAAAACTGAAAAAGTCAATTTAAGCACTAGTAATACAATTCCTCATATAATTTTATCAGCTGAAGGATCAAAAAACCCCATACACATGATGATAGATACAGGTGCTGGATCAAATATAATAAAAAAACAAGCATTCAAAACAAGCGTGAAAATAAATGAATTTGAATGCCTAAAACTAACAGGTATAAATGAACATCCTGTATTTACACTCGGCCAAATAACGATCAATATTTTCGGCTACTTGACCACCCTCAACATAATACCGAACGAAGTACCTATAGAACATGATGGTATATTAGGTACAGAATTTTTTAAAAACAATAACGCAAAAATAAATTATGCGGAAAAACAACTTGCAATAAATAATGAAGTTTATCCCTTTGAAATGCAAGAAACTATATTGGTACCAGCAAGAACAATTTCAGATTTTTATGTGAGAATAAAAAACAGTGAACAGAAACAGGGATTTATTCCACAATTACACCTATGCAACGGAGTTTATTTAGGAAATGCAATTGTTTCTAATAACAACAACAAAGCATACATGAAAATATTTAATACAAATACACAACCTCAAAAGTTAACGAATTGATCGATTTTGAAGAAGTATCAATACATGAAGAAAAGCAAACTGACACAAAAACTAATTCAGAAGACAAAAAAAGAATTCAATTTTTCACAACAAATTTCCAATGATTTCATTAATCAGATTCCAAAAATAAACAATTGTGATCAATCATTTAACATCTTAAATAAAAATCGAGAAAATTCCATTAAAGAGTTATTAACATTGGATCATTTAAACAAAGAAGAAAAACAACATGTTGAAAGTTAACATACCAGGAGAACCCTTAGGAGCAACAACTGTCTTACAACATAACATTCCAACAACAGATGATCAACCGATATTTTCAAAACAATACAGATTCCCTCCAATACATAAAGAAAATATTTCACGTCAAGTAAATGAACTGATCGATAATAAAATTATCAAACCTTCACAATCACCATATAATACACCTGTTTGGATAGTACCTAAAAAATTAGGTTCACATGGAAATAGAAAATGGCGAATAGTACTTGATTTTTGCAAACTTAATGTAAAAACAATTGGAGATTCTTATCTTTTACCAAATATTATCGATATTTTAGACCAATTAGGATCAGCTCAATATTTTTCTGTATTCGATCTCGCCTCAGGATTTCATCAAATAAAAATGAGTCCAGAAGATGCTCATAAGACAGCTTTTTCAACCCCTTACGGACATTATGAATTCGACCGTATGCCATTTGGTTTAAAAAACGCACCTGCTACCTTTCAACGATTAATGGATTTAGTTTTAACAGGACTTCAAGGAACTGAATTATTTGTCTACTTAGATGACATTGTTTTATATGCAAATTCTTTAGAAGAACATGTGGAAAAATTTAGCAAACTAATGGAAAGATTAAGTGCAGCAAATCTCAAATTACAGCCAGATAAATGTGAATTTTTACGACCAGAAGTTGCTCACTTAGGACATATAATAGACAAGGAAGGTGTACGACCCGACCCCAAGAAAATAGAAGCAGTAAAAAAATTTCCTATCCCAAAAAATCCTAAAAACATTAAACAATTTTTAGGATTGGCTGGTTATTATAGAAGATTTATTGATGGATTCTCTAAAATCGCAACACCCTTGAACCAACTTTTAAAGAAGGATATGAAATTTAGTTGGTCAGAAAAGCAACAAGAAGCATTTGAACTTTTAAAAAAAAAATTATGTGAAGAATCTCTTTTACAAAGACCAGACTTCTCACAACCTTTCATTTTGACAACTGATGCGTCAGGATTCGCTATAGGAGGAATACTTTCTCAAGGCAAAATAGGCAAAGATAAACCTATAGCTTATACTTCTAGATCATTAAATGATTGTGAGAGAAAATATGATACATATGAAAAGGAAGCATTAGCAATTATTTATTGTGTAACATATTTTCGCCCTTACTTATATGGACGAAAATTTACCTTAGTCACAGATCATAAACCATTAGTATGGTTTAAAAACTCGAAAGACCCTTGCTCACGAGTAACCAGGTGGAAATTAAAGCTAGCAGAATACGATTTTGACGTTATATATAAGGCAGGTAAGACTAATGTAAATGCAGGTGCTTTATTGAGAAATCCTTTTGATTTAGAAAATATTGAAAATAATATTGAAATAAATTTAATCAAACAAAAAAATGCAAAATGCATATCTGATTTAAAATATCATGAAAAGGTACCAGAAACAAATCTTACGTGCTATGAAAAAATAGATTATGATATAATTGAAGAAAATATTGAAGAAAATAATTTTAAGGAATCTAAGCAATTTATGAACAAGAGGAATATATCTAAAAATAAGAATAATCGAAGAAATTATGATGGATTATTATATAAGGCTATTAAAGACGAAGATACTGATTATAGTTATTTAAGAGGAAACAAACAAATGCTGACAAATGATGGAAATTTAAATAAGGATATAAGAAATAAAAAATATAATGATGATATAAATTATGATGATATAAATTATGATGGTATAAATTATGAAGATATTGAAAAACAAAAAATTTGTGAATATTTTGGAGAAATCGAACAATCATACGAAGAAACTTTAATTAAAAATGTTGGTAATAATAAACGCTATAATAATGATGATGATGTTGATACAGAAAAAATTGATAGAAGTGAAACTGAAGAAATTAAAGAATTATTAAATGAAGAATATTTATTGAAAAATGACGATGGCAATGATGAAAAATGTTGTATTGAATTAGATTTTAAGGATATGAACAAAGGAAAAATTTATGAAGATAATGAAAAAGCTATTGAACAATTGAACGAAGAAGATTTATTTAACGTAATTAATAGAAGGTTGATTATATATAATAATGAACAAAATGAAAAATGAGGGAAATGGAAATAAATTGATCAATGAACAAAATATTTTGGAAACATTTGTTTCACAATTTTTGAAATGTGTCATAGATTCTATTCCAATTTTATTAGAAAATAAAAATAAATTTTATGCTATGCAAACAAGGAGCCAATTAAAAAAATTCACGAATATAAATATGGATAAAAATGAAGATACTATGAAAAATAAATTATTAAAAAATGTTGATGTAACAAATTGAAGTAACAAAAACCAAAAATAAATAAGAAGAAGAAAAACTCTCCGAAAAATTAAAATGAAGAATTAATAGAAGAAATTTATTCTGAATCAAATTCTGACTTATCAAGCGAAGACGAAAAAGAAGAAGAAATGCACACCTTATGAATTAGTTTTTGGAAAATTAGCACGTTTACCATCAGGCGATCCTTTACCAGAACATGAAAAAATGGAAACCTATGATATGTACATGACAAAATTAATTACAAAATTACATGAAATGCGTGGAATAGCAAGGCAAAATTTGATAGCAGCTCAAGAAAAATCAAAATAATACTATGATAGAAAAATTAATCCACAAAATATTAAAATCGGAGATAGTGTATTTTTACTGGAAGGTGGAGAACTAAAGAAATTCGAAAATCAATACTCGGGACCATACGAAGTACTTGAAATATTAGGCAAAGGAAACATAAAAATTTCAGTTAAAAGTAAACCAAAAATTGTCAATATTAATAGACTTAGACTTTCATATATAACCCCACCAGCAACTATCATAAAAAGAAAAATTAAAACAAAATAAAAATGATTCCAGATCACCATGGAACCTAAAAATCGTCAACGCATTGATTTATATTGTCACTTAATCGTTCGCCAAGTGCATATAAAAGCATTATGGCCATACTTATTTATAAATGGAATATTTAATTTCGACGACTAAATTGTACCAAATTGATCTCAAGATACAACAAATTCAGAAATAATGAGACATAATTTTTTCGTAAGTTCCTAACTTACAAGGATTTTAACGTTGACAAAAGGATAATTTTCGCATCATATTGTAGTGTGGGCAATCAAACAGTAATAGTTACAGGAAATATAGCAATAATAAATAGCTGAAAGTGAAGCAGCATTTAAACAAATAAAATTAATACAAGAAAGTTATAACCTTTGTGAAGAAAAATATGAAAATCTGGAAACACAAAAAACTAAATTCCCAAATAAGAGCACTCAAACAGATTCACGCCCAAAATTGGTACCCTTTTGTAAAACATGTAAAAGCTTCAACCATACCTCATACAATTGTTCAAAGAAAACAACGAAAACTAAAAAGCCAACAATTTTCAAAAAATTTTTAAACCTCTGCATAATCAAAATATCACCTATGGATTTATTTTAACAAATAAATTTTCTTCCAGGTTCAATGCTAATACCATCTGTTTTTCTTGTTTTAGGACATAGCCATCCGAGAAGCATTATATATGAAAGATACTTTATTCTTTTCGTAATTAAAGTTCGTAATTAAATGTCTAAATTTTTGCACAATGAGTCAGTTTTTACAATTATCATATAAAAACTATTTTGATCACTTTACCAGTCTTTATCTTCAAGCCTTGCGCAATTAAAATCTTTGGAGAAGGTAGTCATTTAATGTTTTACATGGATATTTACAAAAATACACAGTTTTTGAAGTACACTAATTGCAATTTAAAAAAAAAAAAGAGTCATACGCTATCGACGAAGAAATACTAATAATAAACACAAACAAAATTAAAATGACTAATTCTTCTGCTCCTCTTTTTATAATATAATTATTCTTCACGTTTTTGATAAATTTATGAATGCTTTCCATTATGAAATTCTCTCGTGTACTATGATAATTATCGATACCGAAAATTTTCCTAAAATTTTCTTAAGATAATATATTCCCTTCTGCTATGAAAGCGAACATGTTCCATATTTATAGAAAAATACTATTTAAATCTTCATTGAATTTAAAGTTTTTCGTTAAAGTAAGTCTTATCCATGATATTCTAAAGCAGAAGGTTCTCTAAAATAAAATACCAAGTATCTGTTTCATAATTTGAATATAAAGAACAAGAAATGTTATTAACCACTTTAGACGAAGTTAAAATGATATACAAAGTAAGCTTATAATCACATTTTCTTATATCAATATGTATAATCGTTAGTGCTTTATTGAGAAAAAAATGATTAATCAAAATATGTTAGATTTTTAAATTTAGGGATGCGGGATAATGCATGTTTACGAATAAATATTAATAAATAAAATAATTATGGGTCTAATAAATGTCATTCAACATTACATCTAGTTACAATATCAATATATGTGTGGTTAGCGTTTTTAGACAAATAATGTTTAATCAATATATATGCTGAATCGTTTAGATAAAATAAAAATAAAACGAATCATGTATGTGTATGTATACAAATTCATTCAGAAAAATAATAACAAAGCAAAAATTACAAAAATAATAAAGTTAGTATGTAGTCATATCTAGCTCTATTGACATATTTATCAAATTATTGAAAATTATCCATTAATATGTATGTTTTAGGGTTTTGCGAACAAGAATTTTGTAAAACGCACCATCTCACTAATTTAATTTTAATGAATGAAAAATATACAAAAACAAATATAATATTAAACTTTTCAAAACATTTGAATCGACATTTTATATTGTACCCATTTAGGATTATCCTCGTCCGAATATTTAAAACAATGTATCAATATATGTCTTAATAATATAAAAAACTTCATTGTGTGTCTTTTAAGTATTAAATATTCGAAAATTTTTTATTCAAACCATTGTGAATGTAATAATTATTAATTGCGCGAAAACATGTCTATGTATTGAATTCAATGAATCAAATTTAATGTATTTGCGAAAACACGATTATTAACCTATCAAAGCATCAATGTAAACCACAGAAGTAAGAATAGCTCCAAGTCGTTTCAACGAAAATTCTATCTTAACAAGAATTTTAATCAAAAACGAATGTTAACTTACTTATTTCAAAAAGTTCAAACACGGTCATTGCATCCCCGTGTTCGAACTTAAGGGGGGAGGTGTCACGTCCCGTGACCATCACTAATTATTTATTCATAATATAAAAATATGTAAAATTAATAAAAGATTTTAACATAAAACATACATGAGCAACAGCTATTAAAAAGTATTGATTAGACGAAACTTTAATGTACGAAAATAAAATTGTAATAGAAAGAGAGATAGTAGTGAACTTATAAATAGAAAACATCGTAAACTCTTAACTACCTGTTAACGAGGGAACCCCATCGGAATGTCCTAAGTACACAAGAATATCGACAGGTGCAGCAAAGGATAGAAATTAAAAAATGAATCATCTCAAGAAGAAGGAATGTCGGGGAAACCAGAATAAGGAAACGAAGTCTCCCCTTTTTTCTTCAGTACATAAAAAAATGGCAACCCAAAGGAAAAGAGGCCAGCTCAG
Organism: Diplolepis rosae; assembly: GCA_030998225.1. Lineage (NCBI taxonomy): Eukaryota > Metazoa > Arthropoda > Insecta > Hymenoptera > Diplolepididae > Diplolepis > Diplolepis rosae. Next base: position 3,011,907 of record JAPYXD010000696.1, read on the forward strand.
ACACGTGCCAAGTTCAGGCCAACATCAGAAGAATATTAGCAGGGCAAAATTAAATATAGCCAGTATCGACAAAAAATATAAAACCCATTAATCACCACCTAGAAGTTCCATGTCAGTATCGATCGAAAGGTAGCCAGTATCGACCGAAAATTAGCACAAAAAGTACCTGCGAATCTGCGAATCTTCAGTTGCCGCCGGGAAATCTTCAGAAACGGAACTCCTCTAAAAAGTACAGAGTTGATGTCGGACCATCTTAAAATTTGAGAACTCTCTACCCAAGTTACCCCGGTCAACTCAGTCCATTTTTGTCAGTATCTTCCTCGTCAATTTAACATTACATAGAAATTCAATTTAATGGAACATTGTTCGTGAGTTAAAAAGTGGAACCTGTGAACGGTTCATATATTGAAGTGGCTACGATTTGATTACACCGAGGCCCCACATCGTATATATTGACAGGTGCATCTTCAACTCACCCTTCGGGATCGTCACTAGTCCAGCCCGAAATAGATTTGTGGATTTAAGGCCCACCTGTCACAGTTTCCCTATTTGGATTTTGGTCTACCTGTCAGAATTTCAACGCATCGTAAAGTGAATTAGAAGGTGTGTACCCCTTCCGGATTATCAGTGGTTCCAGCCTGGATTCGAGTAAGTCCAATTTTAATATATGACCCCAGGAGGAAATTTTAATAACTTTCTATCTCTCTCTCTCTCTATGTCTCTCTCTCTCAGTTTGTACCCATCAAAATAAAGGTTAATAATTGTAAATTCAGTAAGTTTCGAGTTTCATTTTAGTTAGCTACCCTCATCCCAGTTTCGGTTTAGAAATCCTCTGGATTTCTTTACCGATCTAAAACGAGGGAAAAATAAAATATATTATTAAAGGTAGGTAAGTGTCAGGACGTCACATAACGTTAGGAAAATGTGTGATGTTTTAACACATTACTGCGATCTTAATTGATGCTTTATTATATTATTTGATTTCTAATATATAAAATGTAATATTGTAAGAATTGAGTCAACAAATAAACAATGAAGTGATTTGATGAACGAGAAAAAAAAATTTGAACTGGAATTACTAAATTTTATCTATACCGCAGCTTCAACTGGTAAATGTGTATAAAATATATTAAATTAATATAGTTATAAACAATCATCATAAAAAAATTAATATTTTTAGTTTTCTGAAAATTTCACCCTTTTCTTGAGGTTTTTTTATTAATTCTACTCATGGAAGATTGGTAATTAACAACATTTTTCATGGTTATAAACAAATATTATATTATATTATATTAAATAGCACATTTTTATGTTTGGAATCAAAATCCTTTACTTTTATAACAAAATATAGTGAACAAAAAGCCACGTTTAATATTTTATTTTTGATATGTCATTTATTTTATTTTATTTTATCATTTTAAAGTAAAAAAAGTATATTTTTTTCAATTTCTTCACCTTGAAATGACTCAATAAAGTAGGATCTCTACAAATATTTGACTTAAATTGAACTTCTTTATTTGCATAAAGAAGTTTAATAAGAAAAGCCATTCTTTAAAGTGTTGTGGAGAAATTGTACAAAAAAGTCATGGAGTTATGTCTTGATATTGGTAAGAGATTCTCCTAATTTTAGCCTTTCGTATGCAATCAGTGGGTCGGAATTGACTAGTAAACAAGCTAATCGCTGCTAGGTATAAGCAAACTTTTCAATTAGTTGCTTATAAACGCAAGTAATCTAATATGCCTGGTCAAGCTGTTGCAGATGTTGTCTGGGTAAAAGCCTTGCTTTTGCCACATAAGCTGAAAACACCTTTTTATATAAAGTAACAAGTCATTAATAGAATGATTCGTAAGGAATTTTACTACTCAGTATATAACGGAAGTGAGTACTTGAATGCAGTTGACGCCCAGAGCAGAAGACTGATACAAAACTCAAGTTTTCCTTAGAGGAAAAAATCTCTAACTTTTGTTGACGTCATTTAAAATTCTCAAAACATAATATTTTTCATTATAAATAATGATATTTCAAATTGTGTAAATAACTATTACATCTGAACTAAGAAATTTCGTGCAAAAGATGAGGTTTACCTATTTGGTAAATAAATAATTAAAATGACGAAGTTTAATTTGATTTACACAATGGTAATTTAATTAATAGTAATTAATTTAAAAACACACAATTTCTTAATTTCGATATAATATTTATTTATATAAATAAAAGTACCACTATTCATAATAAACAAAAATAATAATTTTAGTTTTAAAATTTGAAACAATGGACGAAAAGTAGCTAATCAGGTGCTTCCTGAGTCGAAATCTCGGCGCAAGTTTTACGTTTTTAGGTACTGCTTCTTCTCATTTACCCCTGCTTTGATACTTCTAGAAATATTTCGAACTTGAATTAATCCTTATTTGCTCCTTCTCAAAGCTAAAACCTGATTTAGACCTTATATGTTTCGAACATTGAAAATCTTTTACACCTGATTTTAACTATTATTCTTAGTTATTATCTGTAATTGAATTGTTATTCAAATAACTGTGAAGCTAAAAATTGAATATATGAATTATGCGATTACTTGAATTATAATATATTGTATATTATATTAAATAATAATATTAATCAATTATATATATAATCATAAACAATTGAAATATTGCTTAAATTATAATACATATTGTGTATTCACCTAAAATTACATTACATGCACATTTATCCCGTGTAGAAATTTTGATAGAGGTCTAGTGGGGCCCCGACGAGTTTGCCCTATCTCTAGTCGGGATCTAGCGTGGAAAACTAGTCAGGGCCCCGTCGGTAACGTAACGCTTTTGTCGACGTGGGCCCTACTAGACTTTCTAGTAGGGGTTTAGTGAGGTCAGCCCTTACACTACCCCACCTACATAAAACAACACCATTAGGGCCCTATTGGACCTCCGCATTGAATTTAGGGGCTAAAATCAGCAGAATCACATGACCAATTTTGTTCAGGTATCTCACTGAGAAAATAATAAATAAAAAGGATTTTCCAGAAGTGATAGATAAAGTACAGGGGAAATGCGAGTTACGACTCTAATATTTACCGTTTTTAATGGCAACGGAGGGATATTCGCTTGAAAGGTTAAGTTTACGGTTTTCACAGTAAAAAATCTGTTTTCAAGATAGGAAATTTTTTCTGAGTAAATTGACAGTATTTTTTCGTTACATGTACACCGAAAAAAAAAATCTCAGTAGGTTTGACTACTTTTTAACTTACTTTCCGTAGTTTGTAAAGGCCCCAAGTGTCATTTTTGAAGTTAAGTGAACTGCTGGAACATAGGTAAATCAAATAAGAGCAGTAGTTGAATCGATGAATATTCTTAGTACATTTCAAAACTGTATATACTTTCAAGTAGACTCTAACTTACTATTTTTATATACACGCCTACAAACACACATCCCCCTCTCTACACTACACAAACGCTCGTTTAGGTGGTATTAAAAATTATTCTTAACGCTGCGGGTTCGAACCCTCTCTACTTATAATTAACGCATTACTAACCTAACGACTAAGCCTCTCGGCTGCGCACGCTTGGAATACGAGAAAGAAAATAGCGCTTATAACCTTCAACTACTGCAGGGCCTTGTAAGAAGTGTATAGGCCCCGTGTAATCGCGAATTTTTAGATTTTAGCCCAATTTATGATTCTGATTAAAATTTTTAAGATTTTTAATTATTAAATCGATTTTCTATAAAATAAAATATTTTTGAAAGAAAGCGATCAAATTTTTGAATTAAAGAACATTACATAATAAAAAGATTTATATACATTTTAGAATTATTAACTTTTATTATTGTATATTAGTGATACTTTATACAGGTTATGATTGCTTTAATTTTTGTTTTCAAGAGTAAAATCAACATATGTTCAGAATATAAAAAATTTGAGTTTTTTCAATTCCAAAAATATGATGAAACTTTTGAATCAAGAAAATTAAATTATCGTTATTACCTCGACACAATAAGATACACACACATACACTTACGTTCTCGCATATGATTATTATAATTACATGCGAATTCGAGTCAAAATTATCAAAAAGTTTTCTTAGATGTTCTTGATTCCTCTTAAGTATTGATCATATTCAAGACCGTGTTCAGAAAATCTCCATTTTTCTCAGATAAGATCAAATTTTAATGGGAATAAAGAATAAAGGTTATGTTGTATCTAATGGACCTAACCTTAACCACAAATATTACAAAAAGGGATTCTCTAGTCAGGGCCCCGCTAGATACAAATAGATTTTCCATACTTGAGCGAAACAAGGAATTCCTCACTGGAACCTGACAGGGCCCCTATCATTTTTTTCTGGACTAGAAATACTAATCGTGTGCTAACAGGGCCCCCACCAGTTTTTTCTAGAAGAGGAAATTCTAGTCCGGGCCCCACTAGAACCCAACTTGAAATAAGGAAAGATAGGGCAATTTCTACACGGGATATAATTTATGTAAATTTTATTGAGTATATATATTATATATAGATTATTATATCAATAAATTATATATGTATATATATAAATATTTATTTATTTATAATTTATATTAATTATTGATAGTTGTAATCATGTAATAATGATAATAATAATTATATGGGTCATTTCATGGGAGATTTACAGTCAAAATTTTTTTTTCGACGAAACATTTTTTTTGCCTTTTTGCTTCGAAAATAATCTACACGTATTTTTTTTTCAATGTGATACTTGAAAATTTCGAGATATAATTTTTTTAAGTTTGGCACTCTGGAAATTTTTTTTTTTCCAACAGCTCACTGTAAAAGCAGTTTTGAATATAAAATGTAACCATTGCACTTGAAATGCGCGAAACAGTACAAGCTTTCAAAAAAGTTATAGCACACATTTCGTTGTTTTTTTTTTGTAATAACAATATAGTACATTTTTATAAACAATTCAATTTTTTTTAAATTCGGAACTAATTAACATGTTTTAATCGAGAGCTTGGCATTTCTGTATTACTTTGAAATAGGTGAACACTTGAGGAAAATTCACAGAAAACTAAAACAGCGGTCACTGCATTCACTGCCACACGTGCTTCGAGTCCGAGCATGCCTAATCAAGCTTAAGGTAGTTTCTTCACGAAAATTAGACCTCAGGCAAAAATAGATAATTTTGCTTTCAAGAATAGCAATATTATTTTTTAAAGGGCTAATTTAAAAGGGAAAAGATTATTTTTCATGAAAAAAGTTTGAAACACAAAAAAATAATTTAATTTATAAATTTTATTTTGGCCCAAACTTATTTTCTTATCGCTTCGAGCCAAATTTTTAAAAATGATGCGATTCTAATAGATCACAGTTCATTTTTTTAGGAAAAAGATTCTCTACAACTTGACCGTTTCCAATTTTTGAAAATGAATTCTTTAATGGGTGAAAGTATAAAAAAAAAAATTTTCAAAATAAAATTTTTATAAACAAATTGCTGTATTTGATAATAATTAATTCAATTTGAAAAATAGGAAACGGTCATGTTGTAGAGAATCTTTTTCTTAAAAAAATGAACCGTGATTTATTAGAATCGAATCATTTTTAAAAATTTGGCTCGAAGCGATAAGAAAATAAGTTTGGGCAAAAATAAAATTTATTAATAAAATTATTTTTTTGTGTTTCAAATTTTTTTCATGGAAAATAATCTTTTCCCTTTCAAATTAGCCCTTTAAAAAATAATATTGCTATTCTTACAAGCAAAATTATCTATTTTTGCCTGAGGTCTAATTTTCGTGAAGGAACTACCTTAAGGGAGTATGGTGGATAATAAGACTATTAAAAATGAGAATCACTTGTAATTTTGAACTAATTAATAAAACTTGAACTATGGTTCAAATTTCGTGACTCTTTAGAACCTCAAACCCAAGAAATTAATTATTGAAAATAACATGTGATCTTATGGGAAAATGCTGTTTTTTAAAGATTATTTAAAAATGGCAAAATTATGAAAAAACTCTGAGATACGAGGAATTTTTTCATAATTTTCCCATTTTTAAATAATTTTGAAATATCTTTATAATATACAAAAACAGCATTTTCCCATAAGATCACATGTTATTTTCAATAATTAATTTCTGGAGTTTGAGGTTCTGAAGGGTCACGAAATTTGAACCATAGTTCAAGTAAGCTATAATACGCGTTCTATCAAAATTACAAGTAATTCTTATTTTTAATAGTCTTATGCACCATACTCCCTTAAGCGTAGTTGCAGCGTGCGAGCTCGCTCTTTGCAACGTGCGGGACAGATTTTGTAAATTAATTACACCTATAGTTTTCATTTTTCCATTCCAAAATTTTGCCTGCATATTGAAAAAACTTCAACAAAGATATAGAAACAAAAAAATAGGAAAAAAATTAGTTCCAAATTAAAAAAAAATTGAATTGTTTATTTAAATGTACTATATTGTTATTACAAAAAAAACAACGAAATGTGTGCTATAACTTTTTTGAAAGCTTGTACTCTTTCGCGCATTTCAAGTGCAAAACTGCTTTTACGGTGAGCTGTTAGAAAAAAAAAATGTTTGCCGAGTGCCAAACTTAAAAAAATTATACCTCGAAATTTTCAAGTATCACATTGAAAAAAAAATAAATGTCGAATATTTTCGAAGTAAAAAGGCAAAAAAAATGTTTCGTCGAAAAAAATTTTGACTGTAAATCTCCCATCAAATGACCCATATAAAAAATACTTTTTTATATGTATGTAGTTTCATTTTTCTTGTTTTATTCAGTTAGGGACCTTTTTGTATTTTCTAGATTTCAATAAATATCACTGATGAGGGCACCAATCTGAGACGAAACGTCTGATTAAATCGACTTAATCATTTTTGGACCTTAAAGACAATTTTTTCCAACAACGTACCATTTTATTCAAATTGAGGGTCAATACAACTTACACTATTTTTTGTGAAATTAAATTCGCGAATGTAGCTTGTACTTATAGTTATTTTATTATCATGATTGATAAATGCAACGATTATGATAAGCTTCATTCTCGTTCCTTATTATTTATGCACTGAGAAAACAGTTTCTTTGAATCAAAGAAACATTTCTTTGATATACGGTTTACGAAAGTTTTGTCAATTCAAGGAAATTTCTTTGATCCAAAGAAATAGATTTGTTTACATCAAAGAAATTTCTTTTGAATTATCAAAACTTTCTTCAATTCAAAAAAAAATTTTCTTTGACTCCCGAGTCGAAGTCTCGAGCAAGTTTTACGTTTTTAGGTACTGCTTACCTCCTGCTTCTTCTCACTTACCACTGCTTTGATACTTTTCAAAATATTTAGAACCTGAATTAATCCTTATTCGTTACGCTGTTCAAAACAGAAGCAAACTCAATGTAATTTTTTCCCTTGAAAAACTTCTCAAACGTGGACAAATTGCCTTTTCAGCACAGTTCTGCTTAAACAAGGGGCTAGTTTCAGGTTCTAAATACATTGATATCAAAGAAATTGTTTTCTGGGTGTGGGAATCGCTACATGGGCTTCGTTATAAAAATTTATATAAATGCAGGTTGTTATGAGAGATATTATTATAATTTTCTGAAACTCAAATAAATTTGAAAAACAACTAAAGAATACAATAAAAAACTTTTTATTTATTAAAACCAGCCAAATAATTCAAAAGGCCACGATTCAGTAGTAAAGTATGTTTTAAACTAGCCCCTTGTTTAAACCTAGCTAGCAGGTTTAGTCTAGCTAAACCTTGTTTACGAAATGAGCAATTAGTCCACGCTTGAGAAGTTTTTCAGGAAGAAAAATTACATTGAGTTTGCCCCGGCTTTGAACCTGATTTTCAGCAGCAAAAGATAAAAAATTGTTTCCAGATTTCGACTCAGGTTTGCATGACGTCTATACAATTAGTTTTAAAATGTTTAATTAACGTATTTTGAATTTTCAAATACCTGTCAGAGTTTATGGTATTTTTAAAAACTACTTTTTTGAAAAATGCAAAATTTTAATTTCTGATTTAAGCTTCTAAGCACTCTTCTAAGCACAAAGGTTAACAAACCTTATGAATTTTTTCAATTGAATGAAAATTAATAAAATACAGTATTTTACAACTTGAAAAAAGTCTATAATACAATAAATTTTGATTCACAGTTTTTAAAAAAATGTATATTTTATGTTTTTATTTGAGAAAATACGATTAAGAATCAAAAATACCAGTTAATAAGAAAAATATATGATATACGAAATAAATGTCAGAATACAAAATTGTTTGCTGAAAGAATTCTATTAATTTTTATCTATGCTTTTTTATAAATTATGCATGAAATAAATGAACAATAACCAGAAAAAAAACGCACAAAAAATATATGATGCGGAAAAATACGAAATGACGAATGCATATGTATATTACAAAGAAATATTCACACGGAGAAAAATAGTTGAAGTAATTTTACTCAACTCTGTCGATTAAACTTGGAACATAAGGACATTTGAACATCTATTGAATCCTAGTCGGGTAAAATGAATTTGATAAATACCTAATTCACCCAAAGTAAATAACAATAAGCGTTAAATAGGTAATAGTAAGGAGTTGAGTACAACGTTGTCGATGACAGGGCATCAACAAGCATCAGTAGGTTAACATGAAATGTATAAGTATTTCACCGACGCTTGAGGTGCTTCAAACCGTTGTTGAATAAAATGAGCATCGGGCGTATTATTTCTACTGGCAAGTGTATGGTTCTCTTGAATAAATAAAAATTCTTACCTCGAGTCTGCCATTAGTCACCCAATAAAAACATACATACATAAACAGCATACAAATACATTCACACCATTCAGTCGTAGCCAATCATATTTTTAATCACAAATACACTTAAACATATAACCTAACATACATAAACCTAAAAACTACACTTAAATTATATATAGTACGATACGCTTTCGTCGAATCACGCACACGCTCGCTTACAATCCTCAGTAATAAAACTTGGAACTTTGTTATATACTGACTGCAAGAGTTATTCAAAGCTTGTGAGAGTAAGTGCCGTTAATAAAATTTTTGAGCCTTACTCAAGTAAAAATAAATGAACTTTTTTCATAAATTATTCATAAAATATTTTTTTAAATTATTATAAATTAGTTTACATTTTTATTATAACTATGATTATTGATATATATAATATAATCATTAATTTATACTTAGTATACATTTTTATTATAACTACGTATGAAGTTTAATAAAACTAAATTTTGAAATGTACATTAAAAAATTGCATTATTATCAAAAAGCATCTTGTGTAAAAACATTTAAAAGAAGGTTTTTTTATTTTCTGTGTTGTATATTTTCAAAATATGGATTTTACAATTTCGAATTCCAAATTATTATTGCCTCTAATAAATTTATGGGCAACCTTAAGTCTGTGTAGATTTTTTAAATTTTAAGTAAAACCCTTATCAAGACTTTTGTTGTTTAAATTTTCATGAAATCAATTTAATTCAGAAAACTTAAGTGAATGATCATAAGGTTGTTCGGATAAATGTCAAAACTTGATATAGCCGTATCTTTGTGGAAAAAAATCGCTCGTGACTGTTTAATAGCTTATTTTGAAGGAAAATAGTAGTGCTAAATGATGATATTTGAGAAAAAAAACCAAAAAAATTTCTTTTGCACTGTACATAACCTCAAAGTAGCGAAAAACCCCAGTTTTCGAGCGCATAATTTCACATAATTCTACGTCAAAAATTACCCCGGAAATGATCTTTCGTTTTCCAACAACAAATACAAACCCATTATTTGCAGACCTGTGTAGTGGTTAACACTGCGGAGCATGTACGAAAGCTTCGTGACGAACAAACAAAACACAATCAAACCAGTATAAAATTGTTGATTGAGTAGGTGATGGCCTTTCTGGTATTTATTAAGATGTTAAAAGAAGGAAATCAAAAGTTCAGTGTCAAAAATTCCTTTGAAAAAGAAGATTTATTAATTTCCTCAGCAAGTCAACGTTTCGAATGAAGCTTTATTCCTTATCAAGACTAAAATAAATAATAATACATATAGGTTATTTGAAGATGAAACGTGTAGAAAATATCATAAGATGTTACCTTAAACAGTTCGTTGCGAGGATTTCGAATTTATAAACAAAATTTTTTATAAAAAAGACGTCATATGATTATATAATGCTTCGTAGAAATTACAGATTTATGAAGTATAAAGTTAGTTCTTCATCTTATTATCAAAATTTCATTATTGCGGAAACTTGTTTAAAATTATTAAAAATTGCCAAGAGATTAAAGAAAAAATCCAGTTGTAAGTATGTTGTAATTATTGTTTTAAAATTCATCGTTATGTGTAAAATTGTAAATTTAACCTCCAAGAGGTCAAGTTTATATCCAAGTTGTTTAGGATTCTATAAATAAAACAGAAATATTCAGAAAGCAACACTTAATTAGAAAAGATATTAAAATTATATTTGAAATGTAAATCAATTTTAAAAATAAAGTTTTATAAACTTACTCATTGTAAAAGATTTATCTATGTGTTCAAAATGTCACAACAACTTTCATGGAGAGTCCATGATGACTAATTTGAAAAGTAACAGAAATGTAAGGTTAAGATAGATAGTATAGCTAAAAGGCGGGAAAAATTTTTAAATTCAAAAATTTATTAGGTCAACAGTTATTAAGCAGGTTGAACAATATTAAAGTAAACGGTTATTTGGCAAGTTGGATAATATTAAAGTAAATATCACTTAGATTTTCGATATCTGTTCTAAAATTAATTGAGTTATTATTTTTTTGGATATGAATCAATTCAAGGCAAAGTCTTTTTTTTAAATTTTGTTCATGTTCTAAAATTTTTACTTCTTTGAAGTCAAAATTATGTTTAAATTTATAAGCATGTTGTGCAAGTGCAGTACTATTACTATTGTAATTTTTAATTGATCTGGCATGTTCTAACATTCTAGTATGTAAAAGTCTACAAGTTTGACTAATATATAAACTATTGCATTGTATAAATTTAATTTTATAAACTACGTTGTATTTAAATTTGGTAGGTGTCGGTGTTTTAACTGACTTAAGTATTTTTTGCTGAATAGTGTTATCATAAGTAAAAATGATTTGTAAATTAGAGTTTTTAAATATTCTGTGAAATTGTTCTTGAAAATTATTAATGTAAGGTAAAGTAATTATTTTTTTAAATTCTTTAGACTCAATAGTTTCATCTAATTTTTTGTTATGGTATTTATTAGTTAGAAGATATTTGTATCTATTGGCAATTTTTTCATTCAATAAAGTTAATGGATATCCATTTTTAACTAAGGTTTCTTTGACTAAATTTAAATTTTCATTGTGGTATTTTTTGTGTGATAAAAGTATAGCCCTGTCTGTCAATGAGTATATAATACCAATTTTGTTTGCTAGGCTATGATTAGAATAGAAAATCAAGTAACGTCCAGATCATTATTATTTTTGATAAATTTTTTTGTCTGTAAAATTTTTGTTGTTAGATTAAGACTTCCAATATTATAAATATTAATATTGAAAATATTTAAAGGATTTGAAAATCTTTCTGTGGAAAAAATTCCCAGCGCAGTCGAAAGCGTCATTTTTTCCACAGAAAGATTTTCAAATTCATTAAATATTGAATTTATTTGCATTATTTGCGATATAAGAGTTTAAAATTGTCTACGAGGACACCTGTCGACAACGTATCCTATCTGATACGCGACTAGTGATCCTCCAATAATGTAGGCAGTGACAAAAATTTCAAACTCAACTAATTAATTAATATTGAAAGCTAAATTTTGTAACCAATATGAAACATCACTTCTTATTTTATTTCTTTCAGTAGTTGGGGTATTATGCAAATTATATTCAATGTTTGTGACAATCTTATTAATAGGTAAAGTTTTTTTAGTATGAACGTAATTAAATTTAGATTTAGATTTAGAGAGTACTAAAATAAACTGTAATTGTATTTCGTATGTTTTTAATTGATTTTTATTATTAAATATAATAACTTGGAACATCAGTATGCTGAAAATTCAACAGGTTTTTCAAATTAAAAATATTTTATGTGTGCCCAAGGCGCAGATTTCTTTCATTCGTTCCTGCATGAATAGATATAGCTGGTGGAATAAATCTTGCGATTCACGGTTTACTCAACTCTCGATTTAAGCGTAGAGTAGAATGAACGGAAAGCTCTACTATTTTTGTGAATTAATAAAAGATTGGTTTTTTATAATTATACTACGAGTAATAATATATATATTTAAAAATTTTTAATGCACGCTTTCATACTTCACCCTACACTTCTGAATTTTACTCAACTTTGATTCATTTTTGAACATTTAATATGTCACAAATAATTATAATGATACTAAATAACTTCTAACTTGTCCATATGTCCCAAATTTGATCGGAAGTTGGGTAAAATTACTTCAACTATTTTTCTCCGTGTAATGTTTATCACGAGAAATAAGTTTAGATTATTCTTCCTCACCTTAGTCATATTTAGGTTGAGGTTGCTTATAGCGAAGTTCGTAGGCCGTATTTCGTGCATTGTTCTCTATCCTACACAGAGAAAAATAGCATCTGGTCATAATGACTAGGAATAATGTAGTTGAAAAAAAAAAAGTGACTGTAACGAGGGAGACTTGTTGTCCTTAGCTCTTCAACCTACTTATGAGAACTTGAAACATTGAGTTGTCATGGCTAGAATAATGTAGTCGCTATAACCAGTGCAGCAAACTTCACACTCGCTGAATTCGCTGTGTATTGTTTCGAGTAATGCATATCATTTTTCATAGCAACTGATAGCAACTCTTTTGAGAATTTGATTTGATGTGTCGAGCGGGTCGAGACTATGATTTTAAATCCTACTACTTTTCAAGTTTCAACCCGCTCTACAGATATCGACAATAAGGTTGTCAAAAGAGGTACTACACTCTAAAAACAAGTGTGTAGTGAAGTGTGTAATTTGTACACACTAAACACGTTGTCAAGTGTGTAATTGAGCGAAGTGTGTACCTACTAAACATTAGCAACTCAATTCTTCGGGTACAAAACGTTAAAGTGTTTGAAAATTGAACGTTACGTTTGTAATGTGTATTGAAAATACACACTTCATATGCCTAAAAAGTTACTATCGTGATTCACGTGTAGAAGTAACACACTTTTTTTTAGAGTGTATGAAAAATACAATATCCCACGTAGTGATTTTATGCATTTTATTTTAGGAATGTAATTTTACATAACTTTATAGTTGACACTTACATATAGGAACTGTGACAATATTAGATAGTCGCTGTGACTACATTACTTACTCACGGCGACCACTTTTAGTACCTATATTGACGAGTCAACTATTGCTTGAATTCAACCACAAAAAGTAGTTGAGGACATTTTCAACTACATATATCACGTCACGTACGAATTTTGCCAGATGAGTGGATTTAGTTCGATCTTAAGTTTTGAGAAAACGCCATTTTTTTGACGTCAAATCTGGGTAAACATATACACCCTGTTTGGTCAATCGAGGACCCGGGAAAAAAAGCTGATCTTGTTAGATCTGGTCAGATCAAATTTCCAAATCTGACCAGATCTTGATTTTGTCGAGATCTTACCAGATCTACTTTGAATATGACCAGATCTACTTCAGATCTGATCAGATCAACTTTAGAACTGATCTGATAAACTTTAGATCTGATATGATTAACTTTAGATCTGATAAGATCAACTTTAGATCTGATTAGATCAACTTTAGATCTGATCAGATCTGGTTAGATCTGGAAATTTGATCTGACCAGATCTAACAAGATCAACTTTTTTTCGCGGGGAGTCATCAACTTTATTCAACGAAGTTACTCTGCCAATTTACATAGAGAATCAAGATTTCTTTCCTTGTTGAGGCGGATTATCAGTGCTACGAGAGTCGTTCAATAAGTCCTTAGAAAATCCAAGAGATGGTGCTCGTAGTATCGAAAATGGTTTGGTTTTAGTAAGCATTATTACTCACTAGAGCTTATTTATTTTTGTCAAACTATTACTACATAGTAAAAAAGTTCCTGAATTTAGTACGTTTTACAGACGATTCTGGCTTTAATTGAACCGCCTTGTGTATAGGCGCATACGTCCGTCCTTCTCTAATGATCTATTTTTTGTTGAATATTAAAGTTAGCTGATGTTTAGATTTGACTCAAGACCATGTCCTAGGTGGGTCACATGACCAAGTCACTACTCAGATCGATATTTTTTTTGTCCACATTTAAAATTAGAAGTTAAAAGAACACGGAAGAAAATCGGGAAAACGTTATAAAAGTAAAATTGAAAGTGGGAGTGAGAGCGCGCACTTGGGGGAACAAAAAAAGTTTAGTATAAAATATTTAATCAAGCAATCTGTATTACCATGATCTTGCTAGATCGTGCGTATACAGAATTCTGTGGGGACGGTCGGTGTTCGCACAACTATGTTTATTTATTGAAATTTGTTTTACATTTATAAATATTTAGGACCAGATAAACCGTCTTCATTGTCTTTTATTAAATTTCCCCAAGTTTGAAATCGATATCTCATTTTGTATAGAAATGCGACACGCTACAAAAATTATCCATATTTAATTTCTTCGGAAAATTTTATTTCGGAATTTTCACCCAACTGAAACAGATAAATGTAATCTATTATTCTCTTTACTATTTCCCAAAGTTTTATAACGGTATTTTCATCACAAAAAAAGTTATATGGGCGAAAAAAAATTGATTACTTGGTAATATTGTTCATCAAAATATCAATGACAAACAAAATATTGCCTTTCCACTACTTGTAGATATTCTATCCTCGACAAGTAACAGCTCGCGGAAGCTTCTATCCATCCTTCTCCAACATCTCCTCTCTTCGGAATCCGATGGATAGGCACACTTTCCTTCCAACTCCTTTCAGTGGTACACCCATGAATAGCACACTGAATTACGTATTTTTTATCCATGATAACGCACAATCATGCACAATGAATTGTTAAACACTTTTAACAGGCCGTGAAAACCTAATGCATAGATGGTGGACGATTAGCAACTAGCGCCGCGTACAACTGTGCACATGAACTACGGTGATCTTTATTCACATCTACTCTAAGAAATGTATCATTTCATTGAACGAATATTATTATAATTCATAGTATATGCATTGATTTTGACATGTACGCATTTTCATTGAATCGTATTTACATATGAAAAAAAATTCACATAAAACCAATACCAATAATATAATAAAATAAATATTCCCTTTTTTTGGTGAAAAAATAATGTGCGATATAGAGAAAAAGCAAGTAGTCAAAATTTCTCAATTCAAAAAATAGCTACACTCAGGAAAAAGGTTCGGTTAAATTTACTAAAGCTAATCAGTTAAAAAATGTCCGGTTAAACTGACTAAACTTTCAGTTAATTTCCACGAGACGACCTTAAGACGTTTTCATATTTTGTGTCCGCTGAATCGACACAACTATCCACTTGCGTTTAGCTGTTAGATTAATTTTCATCAATAACTTAAAAAGAAAAAAAAAAGAAAATATCTAATCTGTAAACTCGAGCCCTCTTCAGTTCCAATTATTAGAAATTATTAGACTCAGAAGAAAATGCTCGATGATCAATAACATATACCATTCAATTCATTAAATTAATAATTGTTCTCGTTCAAAAAATGGTCTTTAATGATTCGAAAGAATATTTAATGAAACAGTTATGATGCCCAAAATTAAATTCACAATAATAAAAAACTAATGACATATCTTCCAAAGAAATGTTCAATTAAAATGCAATTTTATATACTACATTAATGCTGTGAAAGAAAGGACAAATTCGTTATCTAACTTTATGCACGCAGAATTTCAATATCTTAGTTATAAGATTATAGGAAAGTCATGGTGTTGTAATGGTTCAAAATCCCTTCGAATACGTTTCTCGCGCAAATAGTTTAATAAGTTCCGTTTTTAAAGATGATAGACTTAAATTCCTCTTGAGAAACCATTTTACAAAAAATTTCGTGAAAATTCAATTTTTTTTTAATTCTCTTTTCTCAGGAAGTCATTCATATATTATTTTATTTAAACCACATTTGTTTTAAGTTAAGTATATATTTATTTATTTGATCCTAAAATATATTTTCTTCGATTTAATCTTATATGTAATTTCCATCCATATAATATTTGATAAGGTCTATTCAATCAATTGTGATAAAAAAGAACTGAAAATGAAATTGGAAAGTGAAAAAGTTAAATATTTATAAACATGTATTAAAGATTTATTAAAGAAATAAATGGAAGAAAAAAGAAAAAGAAGAAGCATTATCAATAAGAAAATGTGAACCTATTAAAATTAAAGGAATTGTAAAACTCAGAGTAAGCTGGAGAAAACGAATCAACTAATACCTGAATTTAAACAAATTTCGTCCAATAGATAACACTAATAATGAAATAATCCTTGAAAAAAATTAAAAACAAACTACCCAATTTCAAATAAAATGTATGAACATAGGAAATATTGTATAAGAGGACGAAATTGCCAATTTGAGGCTATTAAATAACGACACGCTTGTATCTCTTTAAGAATGGAAGCCTCAACTATTCACAAAACTAAAAACTGAAAAAATGTTTACAATTATAGGATATTTTCATGTGATAAGAATATAAAAGTATGGAAAATGAATAATGAAAATTAGAGAAGAAACTTAAATTGGATTCCAGTTCATAATGAATTTATTTTTGTTTATTAAATGAAATACCGAAAGAGAGCAACAGTTTGTTTTTCTTACGTCACTCGTAGCCTTGCCATTCAGAGTATAATGTCCCCAGTAATGGCATAAGAATTCATATCCAGTTATAATTATTTACAATAATACAGCGAAATGTGAAGTGATACAATTTAAAGTAATAAGAATAGAGACGAAAACAAACAGAAAAAACTTAGTTCAGGGACAATTTTGAATTGACATAAAATTTGATTTGCATAATTTCATCAAGAGATTATGTTCACTGTTAAGCTTTCTTAGGGATATATAATGATCATCATCTAAATTGTAGTCAGGAATGAGATTAAGGGCATTATTATTCTTTGAATCTAGTTATGATTCCTATCCCCTCAAAATAAATAGACAATTTAACGAATAACTTTATCCAATTGAATAAAAATCGCTCCAGTCCATTTTTGAATTCTTTCGTTCATTATAGGAATACTCACGCGTGTTTACAGGAGGAAATCTGGATAGCTAAAGGTAGATTTTCTCAAATTTTTACCACTTTTTTGACCCTACAACACTTTATGAACACTAGATGATATAATTCTCATATATATAAAACCATTGCACTCAATATTTTTCTTTTCTTTTTGGTTATTTATGTGTTTTCTTTTATTTTTTGACAGCTTCCTTGGTATTTTTTTTTTAAATTTTTTGCACTTTTACACTTTCTTCTTTACGTCTTCACTTATCTTGTCAACGTTTTCCTTTTTTGTATTCGCTATTCCCTAATATTTCACACTCTTTCTGTAATCCAAAACTGCTTACTATTTATTTCTTTATTTTATACTGCGAATTAATGTTTCACTTTTTTCTAACTTGTTTTCAATATTCCTTATATAGTGACTAACTTTTATTTCTTTTTTCCATCCTATATATTTCTTCGTTTTTTAAAATATATACTTCACTGATTTCCTGTAGACGGACGTTGTCCTTTTTTTTATCAAGTAATTGATCAATTTTGTTAAGGAACTCAAAGAATGAGTTAGGTCGACATTTGGATCTTGACCTGAGAGAAGCGATGCGTCAAGATGAAGTGAGTGTGCGATCGTTGAAGCAACTAAAAGCTACCTGCCACCTCCCACTAGCAACTAACATACAGTCCTTTTCGCTGTTCTCAATATTGCAATACTTCAACGTTAGTAAAAAAGTCACCGTTTCTCAATGAGCACACCCAGTTTGTCTCTAACATTTGATGTTGTGTCTGAAGTGTCGATTTCAACTCATTCATTATTAGTTAAAAAAATCTTTTTAATCGATTTTCACGATAGCAAGTATAGATGGTCGCACTAGGTCATTATAGTTATATCTTTAACTTATAAGATAATTTCGAATTACTGAACCGATTACAAGTTACCAATAGCTGATGTCTTTACTAGGACACTGATTACCGCTTACTTGTTACTTCCATTTGAGACTTGTATATTGCTATTCACCGATTTATCAACTGCAAAATACAATTAAATTTTAACTAATTCAGACATAAGTTGTCAGCCGCAAATTTTAAAGGGATTAGGGTATGACTCAATTATTTTCGATCTTGATGTTTTTTTAGCTCTTACTCTTTAATTTTGCTTCAACTTAAAGAAAACGTATATCTTCAAATTTGAGCAAAATTGATTAATACCAATACGTGCATTAGAAACTTTAAATGTTTTAAGACACCTGTAAATATAAATATAGATGTAACTGAATAATATGAAAATGTTTGAATAACACAATGTTTTAATTACTGAAGTTATGTATCCTGAGAGAAAATAATAAATGGCTTCAAGCTAGGGATTGGGGAGATTTTTCAAATTCTATATGGAACCCAATGCCAATCTGGGTTGAGACTTGACTTATAGCGTACAAATTAATGGATGCTCACCCAAGCAGAAATTAACAATCGGACCTACGTCGATTCAACGCTGGATACCAACTTCCGACTGTCAGCGGACAGTCGAAATGATAATGATGTACTGCGTTGGTACAACACCGGTTTCCAACGTTGTACCAATACTGGTAACCAACATGTTTTCAATGCTGGCTGTCAACACTTCTAAAATGCTGGTTATATACTTTCACTATTAAATCGATGTTTTATGGGTAAAGGCGCACTCAGAAAAAAGTCTGGTTGAAACAACCAGAAATGCGGTTAATTCAATTGGAAAAAAATATTACGGAGAGCCGTACTAGTAATTCTGGTTAAAAATGTTAGAAATTCTAGTAAACACTTTTCGGTTATTTGATCTTTTATTCCAGTTGATGTAATAAAATTTTCTAGTTGATGTCACCTTAATTTTTCTAGTAGAAAATTTCTCGTCACATCAATAGTTATATTCCGGTAAATTTGACAAATTTAATCCATTTAAAATTTCCATATTTCTAGTTAAATTCACTAAAATTTCCCAATTGAATGCTAACATAACCTTCAAAGTAAATAATGATTTAAAGACGTGGGAATTAAAATTTTCAAAATGAAAAAATATATATCTATTTTGTTTATATTATTATTAAAAATGTACGTTTGAATACATATAAATGTACAATCTACAAATTTCTTTACCTTTGAATTTTTCTTTCAAGTTGTCTAACTTCCACTCACTTAGCACTTTGTACATTTATTTATCCATTAATTTGAAACTTTGTAAAAATAATTCGAGACAAGACCGCGAGACATCGAAAATTCCTTTGGAGTCTACCTTGTTTTCGTTGTCACTCGTTTTTGCAAACGGCCTAATACACAATATAACTAACAGGAAACCTTGGTATTTTAACTCTTAAGGGACACAGCCCCCACCACGCCACCTTCTCACTGAGAATTTTGCTAAAATTGAACTTTTTTCTCAATTGAAAAACCAAAAGTAGTCTATCTACGTCCGTTTTTATCATCTTTACCACTTCTCAATTTTAGAAAATAAAATTTTATTTACTTTAGACACAAACCTGTCAAAACCTAGAATCAATAAAATTTGTTAATTTCCTAATTATCATATGCCCTTGACCGGAAATTTTTTTACGATTAGCTTTAGTTCATTTAACCGAACCTTTTTTCTTAGTGCGTACTTTAAAGAAGACTACTAGTGTTGAATCAACTTTTTACAAACACTGGTATTTTACAGTCGACTACCAGGGCTGAATGGACACTGGATAGACCTCGTACATCCACTGTCGGAAAACTAATTTTTCTACAATCAGAATAAGGCTGGGGTAATTGCTTCCCAACATTGTACCAATGTTGGTAATCAACAGTCGATCTCCTACGTTGGACCATCATTTAACCGATCGTCATAGTGACCAGAGTGTCATGATTTCTGCTTGGGCAGTTACTGCACCCGGTTTGTGCCCACTTGGACTTTAGGCTCATTTAACTAGAGTTACTCAGTACATTATTAAAAATTATGCTTTTATATTATTTTTATGAAGTTTTCACAAACATCAAAACAATAGATGTTATCCACAAAAAAATTATTTAAGCAAATTAAATTTCAAAGATTTATACCCCAAGGACTTATTTACTTTTCTATGCAAAAATCGACTTTTATAACGAGTAAAATATATAATTTCTTCAATAAAGGTATTTTTCTGTCGCGAGCACATTCTCATTACTCACAGGTTTGAACTCTCCCTAAGTATAATGGTATTGGGTTGGCAACAAAGTCATTTCGTTCTTCTGTATGATTTTCAAAGCAAGTTTATTAATAGAAATAACAAAAATTAATCAATCATGTATTAACCATTTTGTTCGATGACCTTTTTCCATCTTACAGTCAGCTTCATAATTCCGCTTTCGTAGAAAGTTTGGTTCTTAGAGGCAAAAAACTGAATCAACTCATTTTAGGCAGCCTCATTTGAATAGAATGTTTATTCATTCAAATGGTTTTGAAGTGAACGGAATGAATGATAATCGGATGGTGCAGTGTCAGGACTATACGGTGGACGAAGCATCACTTCCCAGCCTAAGTCCAATAATTTTTTTGCGAGTGACTAAATATGTATGTGGTCTGGCGTTATTTTTATGAAAAATGACGCCTTTACGAGTTGCGAGTTCTAGCCGCTTTTCATTGATTTTTTTGTCCAATCCCATTAGCTGGTGACAGTAGACATTTGAATTGATATTTTGGTTCCTTGGGAGCAACTTAGAATAAACAATACCTTTGAAATCCCACCAAACACTCAGAATAACCTTCTTTTGATGACTATCGACTTCTGATATCGATTGTGCAGGGTCATCTCGCTGCTCCATGATCTTCTTTGCACGTCATTATCGTAAAAAATTCATTTTTCATCGCCCGTTATGATTCACTCTAAAAATGAATCGGTTTCGTTACGTTTCAGCAGTGAATTGCAAATGGAAATTCGTTTGGTGAGTTGAATTTCGTTCAATTTGTGAAGAACCCAAATATCTAGCTCATTAACGTAACCAAGTTGTTTTAGATGTCTTTCAACGCATGTATGTGATATGTTAAGCTTCTCTACGATCTCTCGTGTTTTACTACGCCGGTTATTCTCTGTTATTACTTTTACTCTGTCGTCGTCAAGCTCAGGTGGGCGTCCAGAGCGTGGTGCATCTTCGAGGTAAAAATCTCCAGAAAGAAAACGAACAAACCATTTCTGGCACTGGCGTTCTGTTAATGATTCTTCACCATAAACATCATACAACTTTTTCCGAGGTTGCACTGCGTTTTTACCTTTTCAGAAGTATTAAGTAAAATGTGACGAAAATGTCCGTCCGCTATCTCAATTTCAAATCAAGGCAAAACAATAAATAAACAACAAAATTTGAAACTTTTTTTACTGAATAATCTATGAAACGTCAGCTGTCAAATACCTCACATGGTCTGAAGTTTGCAATGGAGAAGAACGACCTCGAACGGATAAAATCATTTAGCGGTAAAAAGCGAAATGACTGTTATCAACCCAATACAAAGTACCTATACGTTCCGCTCGATTTTGCGACCTTCAAAGGCCTTCAAGTTTATTTTTCAATATTTATCACCATAACCCGAGTCAAATTTTTATATTATTGGTGTGAACTCCATTTCCTCACAGTTACTTCGCCTTTGAGGAAAATAAGGCCTTTCATTCACAATAGTATTTTTTAACATTAAAACGAAAAATAAACAACTTAACAATAGTATATTACATTACAAGGGGCGAAACAGAGCGATTGCATGAGTGTGAAGTTTGCTCTGCCCGAGTGAAACGAGGGCTGCAATCACACGAAATGCTTTCGCTGTGTTTTGTTTCGAGTAATGTATACTATTTTTCATAGCAACTCTTTTGAGAAGCTGATTGGCTGTAACTGTGGAGCGGGTTGAAACAGCGACTTTCAACCCTAGGGTTGAAAATCATTGTTTCAACCCGCTCTACAGGTACCGAAAATTGGATTTTCAAAGAAGGCGCTATGAAAAAAATCTGTACATATAAATTTATAGAACTCATTCAAGCAAACAATTTTACATTTTAACGTTTTTTTTCGTATCATATATTTTGATAAAACAATGGATTTTTTTATTTCCAATAGAATTTTTTATTAAAACGAAAGAAGACACATTAATAAAAAAATTTCAATTCAATTAAAATTTTCAATTTCCAATAGTATTATTTAAAATTGAAATGAAACACACAAGGTGCGTTCCAAAATAAACAAGACTTTCTCAAAATAGCTATTTATAGTGGCGCTATCTTCTGATGGGAATAGGATTTGGAAAGGTACATCCTTCACTGACGTTCTGTTAAAATTTCATGACCAACGGACAATTAGAAGCCGAGTTATTGCTTTATAAGGGACAGTGTGTTTATAGCATCGGTCGAAAAATGAACTTCGGACAAAGAGCGAATATTAAGTTTTGTTTGAAACTTGGTAAAACTTTTACTGAAAGGTTTGAATTAATGAAACAAGTGTATGGTGACAATTTTTTATTCCGTACCAGAGTCCATGAGTGATTTAAACGATTCAAAGAAGGTCGTGAAGACATCAAGGACGACGAACATCCCGGTCAGGAAAGTTTCGTGATTACACCAAGTAATATTGAAATTGTGCGTGAATTTATAAAAAATGAGCCAAAATCTTCTTTGCGACACATGGCAATGGAATTCAACATGTCAAAAGATTCAATTCATCGCATTTTGACCGAAAATTCGCCGTGTGAGGCCGCAATACCGTGAAAATGGCAGTTGGCGCCTTTTGCACGATAATGCGCCGGCCCATCGTTCAACGCTTATCAATGATTTTTTTACCAAAAATCACATTTGATCCGTCAACCACTCACCGTATTCGCCTGATATGGCTCCCTGTGACTTCTACCTATTCGGAAAATTGCCACCCATTCGTTGCAACCCCTCGACGTGTCCTTTTTTCATCCTCTAAAAGTGTGATGAAGAAAAAAGATCAACAAATGCAGAGTAGAGAATGGATTCGTCTTTTGAAAAAGAAAAATTTGCTCCTCTTCCCAAAAAGGCAGTCGACGAACTTACAGTACCTAAAATCGTGAAAAATGGATTTGCGATTTGTGGACTGAGTCCGTTTTCTTCAGAATCTTTCGATTATAACGCTGTATTGGGAACTTCTGGTCTATTATCGGCAAAAACCCGAACCAAATGCAATTTTACAAGTTCATCATCATTGAAAGTTTTACCATTCAAGGAGTTATGCAATGATCGAAATAAATAGTAATCTAAAGGTGCCAGGTCACTGCTACATGGTGGATGTAATATTACTCCCCAACCAAGCCTTAATAATTTTTGACAAGTGGCTAAAGATGTGTGTGGTGTAGCGCTGTCAAGGTGAAAAATTACAACTTTATGATTGACCTATTATGGCCGTTTTTATTTTACCGCTGCGATCCATTTGTTCAGCTGAAAACAGTAGACATCCGGATTACTCGCCCCGTTTCCAACCCCACCAAACAGACAGCATTATCTTTTCTTGATACAATTAAGCTTTTGAAGTTGTTTATGGTGGTTCATCACGTTGGGACCATGATCGTTTTCAAGCGACTTTATTCTAAACAATCCATTTTTCATCACCAGTGATGATTTTTTTCAAAAAAGATCATATTCATTGCGTTTAAGAAGCAAATCACAAGCGCTTAAGCGTTTTGTTGAAAGAATTTCTTTTAATTCACGTGGAATCCAAATATCAAGTTTTTTAACTAGTCCAAGACGTTGTATATGATGGTCAATTGTTCAATTTGGAATTTTTCACATTTCTTCTATCTCTCGCACAGGTACATGACGATCCGATTTGATTATGGCTTTGATTTGGTCATTATTAACTTCATTTAGCTGACCTGAATGTTACTCATTTTTGAGTGAAAAATCCCCAGAACGGAATTTATCAAACCAATTTCGACACTGTCTATCTTTTAAGGGGTTTTATACGCTGTAGTCCAAGAAAATTGGAACATTTTTGTGGTTTTTTTAGGCAATCTTCAACGGTTTATTCAACGTAAACAAATCCGGTTTGAATAGTACATATTCTAATGAAAAAATGTGGTGGATATGATGCCAACAACTTAGCTGCAACAAAAAAGGCAACGAATTTATTATAGCACCGTGTGTTTGAACAAAAGTTCTCGGAAAACATCACTTTTTTTGTAACGGAAATCAACACGCAACAAAAAAATCGGTTTTTATGGTTTTCAAAATTTATTTAAAAGAAAAATTATTGTTGTAGCAATAACCTGCATATGAAAAATGATCGTTCAAGTAAACCGGGTTGTGATAAGGAAGAATTAAAAAAAAATTAGATAAATCGGTCAAGTAGTTTTTGAGAAATCGTGTTCACCGCAAAGGCACTTTTTGAAAAACACCATTCTGAGATATTCACGTTTGAAGTTTTGAGTATGCATAATTTGTTAAGGTTGAATGTAAGTCTCATCCCCGTACAAATAGTAGAATCCCGTGGGGCGCCGTCAAGTTATGCGGTTTTGAAAAAATTTCATGGGCTCGCATGGTTAAAATTTTAGTGCGCTACTGGCTTAGAATTCGTAGTATATGTGTATACGTATAGTTACCAATGCTATGCCAGAGAATAGCTGGATGTCAAAGGTTATTGTTATAAGTTAAAAAAATGTCAGGTCAAGTGAGATGTAAAGGAAGATTTATAAAGAACAAAACTTTAGACTATGAAGTGCGTCGAAATTCGGAACTGGTTGAAGCGAGGAAAAGAAAATATTCTGTCGGCAATTTCACGTATGCTTCCAAGCTGGTTTTGTGTGTGTGTTTGTGTGTCGAGACCTACAGCAGACAAGCTGAAGAAAGGGAACAGTGTTGCCGGGTCGCGATACTGTTACGTTTATCTGTTTGAAAGTGACTGAAATTTAAATGTTCTAAATTAGATTATCTATAAATCTGCACGGTAGAGAGATTTTATGTTTTTTTTCAAAAATTTATATTTTCAAGCAGCACAAATACCGACATTTTTTAAATTTCTCTACCAGAGCGTTTAATTACTACAAATTGAACATAAACATTCGAAAGTATGTTCATTGAAAAGAAGTCATAAAATTTTTCGATTTTTTAACTCACCACAACGTATATAACCCCTTAAGACTTCCTCGCCATACACATCACGTAACTTTTTAGCAGCCTGTGCTGTGTTCTTTCCTATACGGAAATAAAACAGCAAAATATGATGAAAATGCTCGTTTTTACACTCCATCTTAAAGTTGATGCCAAACTAACAACTGTAAACAATATCACGGGCAGTTGATTTTTAAGACAAGCTAAGAGTAACAGCTAACAAATGCAAGAAGAAAAAAATCATGACATTAAAAAAAGGCATTTAAAAAGATTGTCATAGACATCTGTATGTGAAATCTCTTCATGCAGACTGCCAGGGAGAGGGGGGTCAATGTACTGCTCATAAGCGAGCAGTACAAATGGTCCGACACTCTGCTTGGTATCAGGATGCATCAAGGAGGGCCGGGATCCTTGTTTGTAGCCCTGATTGGAAAGTCGGGGATTTTATGGAGTCCGACGCGAGGTTCGTTTAGGTGGAGGTGGCGGGTGTGCGTTTGTACTGTCTCGCTCAACGACCCTTTCGAGGTCTTTGAGACCCAGATTCTCCTCCTTGAGGAAAGTCTTAGGGAGGCTGTCGGGCGAACCCTCTTAGGGGGTGACTTCAATAGTAAGTCGCCCGAGTGGGGAAAAGCCCGTCTAGATAGGAGGGAAATTCTGGTCAGCGCAATGGTCGCTAGAAATGACCTGATCGTTTTAAATCAGGTATTGGTATTGGTTCGAGAGAGGGGGATTTTTTGGTTTTAACTGGTATGCCTAGCTTCGTCCTAGGAGAGTCCTGTACTTCGTCTATAAAAGATTACGCCATTTTTCCTCCTCACCAAAAATATAACCTGCAATATTTTGAAGAAACTATACTCGACAGCTCGATACTTGCGGAGTTTCGAAATGATGTCATCAGTGATCCAAAAAAGTACGAGATGTTCAAAGCTTGACAGAAAATGAAACACTTTTTGGATATTTCCATTGCATATTTGTCATTATTCCTCATAAATGCATTATCAATTATTCAATTTTGGGTCCATTTGTTGAAAAAATGTTTGGACTAGTCATACAGTCATTATTTGAATGTGAATATTCACAAATTTATTATTTTTCCTTTCTTGATGTGCAAGGGAAACGGTACTCGAAAAAAAACCGAAGTGGAAATTGAAATAGAAGCCCAGGATTCTGCTGCGATGGAATTGCAAGGAGATTTGAACAATGGAATAATTTATATCATGCATGACGACGCTTCCGCAGTTAATTATTAATATTCCTGAACAAAACGAAGTCCTTGGAAATTCCCAAAGAAACCTCGAAGAGTTTGGTTCACCTTCCTCTGATTTAATCGATTCTAAGAAAATCCAAGTTACGAATGAAGAAACTTTTAATCTTCCCAATAGTAAACAAAGTTTTCCAAAATTTGTTTTCAATATTTTGATGATTTTTTATGAATAATACTTTTTTCATCGATAATATAAAAGATAGATAGATAGATAGATCAAAATAGAAATTTTTACAAATAATAACGAAGAACACGGATTAGACGGCATCCCTTCTCCTTTTAAGAAGAATTACTACTGGCCTGAAGAAGTCAAAATCAAGTCAAAATCAAGTAAAAAAAAAAAACGAAAAGAAAAGGTACCGAGCGTTGCAACATCGGAAGAGTGGAATCTCTATTCAAATAACAAATGTATCGAGAAGAATTGAGAAAAAACAAAAAAGAAACGACAAAAAAGAGGCGTAAAAAAGGGAAATAATTATAATTATTTATAATCTTCATAAAACATTTTAATATGACAAAACATTTTATTTTTCTTCAATCAAATTAAATAATCCGCGAAGCCTTTCCTCAGCCTCGCAACGACTGGTACATTTACCCTATTTGTTCAATTTTTTCTTCATGATCTAAAATAATATTGAGTTGTTCCAGAAGTAATTGCCAATTTCACATATAGATGTCTTTGACCATATTTTTGAATGGTTTGTTTCAATGTCATGATTTTCCATCTGGGATTTGTTAGCTGTTCACACTTTGCTTGCTTTACAAAAAAATTGTGCCTAATTTCGTTCAAAATTGTTAGTTTGGCATCAACCTTGGGATGGAGTGTAAAGACAAGCATTTTCGTCATATCTTGCTTTTTTATTTCCGTAAAGGAAAGAACGCAGCACAGGCTGCTAAAACGTTACGTGATGTGTATGGAGAGAAAGCCTTTAAAGACAGACAGTGTCAAAATTGGTTTGATAAATTCAGTTCTGGGGATGAGCAACGTTCAGGTCGGCCAAATGAAGTGGATACTGACCAAATCAAAGCCATAATCAAATCGAGTCGTCATGTAACTGTGCGAGTTTGAAGAAATTTGAATTTGAAGAAATGTTAAAAATGTCAAAATCAACATTCGACCGTCATATACAACGTCTTGGACTCGTTAAAAAACTTGATATTTGGATTCCACATGAATTGAAAGAAATTCATTTAACAAAACTCATCAACGTTTGTGATCTGCATCTTTAACGCAATGAATTCGATCCTTTCTTGAAAAACATTATCACTGGTGATAAAAAGTAGATTGTTTACAATAACGTCGTTCGAAAACGATCATGGTCCAAGCATGATGAACCACCACAAACGACATCGAAAGCTAAATTGCATCAAAAAAGAGTATGCTGTCTGTTTGGTAGGATTGGAAAGGTGTGGTATTCTTTGAGCTGCTTCCAAGGAAACAAACGATTAACTCGGATGTCTACTGTCATCATCTGAACAATTTGAACGCAGCGTTTAATGAAAAACGGCCAGAATTGGTCAATCGTGAAGGTGTAATTTTTCACCAAAACAACGCTACACCATACACATCTTTAGCCACTCGCCAAAAATTATTAAGGCTTGGTTGGGAACTGTTGTTACATCCACCACATAGCCCCGACCTTGCACCATCAGATTACTATTTATTTCGGTCTTTGCAGAACTCCATGAATGGTAGAACTTTCAATGATGGTGAAGCTGTGACATCGCACTTGGTTCAGTTTTTTGCCGATAAAGACTAGAAGTTCTATGAGCGTGGAATAATGAAGTTACCAGAAAGATGGCAAAAGGTCATTGAAAAAAATGAAAAATATATTATTGATTAAAGTTCATTCCTTGTATTTAATAAAATGTGTTTAATTTGTATGGAAAAAATCGGAAATTACTTCTGGGACAACTCAATATAACTTTCTGAATTTTTATTTTATTGAAAAATTTTCTTAAGACATTCTGTGAGGCTCTTTAAAAATCCCCAGAATGCTCCAATTTTTAAATTTGTCCTTTCTTTTTTGTTTCCAATAAAGTGAGCTAGGAATAGTATATTACATTACAAGGGGCGAAACAGAACGATTGCATGAGTGTGAAGTTTGCTGCCCGAGTGAAACGAGGGCTGCAATCACACGAAATGCTTTCGCTGTGTTTTGTTTCGAGTAATGTATACTATTTTCCATAGCAACACTTTTGAGAATCTGATTGGTAGTAACTGTGGAGCGGGTTGAAATAGCGACTTTCAACCCTAGGGTTGAAAATCATTAATGAATAAGAAAAATTACTTTTTTTTGCTGAATTGGGTATGGTTTCTATACTTTGAAATTAAAGAAAGATTCAAATGGAATGGGAATGAAAATTCTTATTGTAGTTACTTGTTCGTCTGCTTTCATGAAAATAAATATCGCTGTTCTAACTAAACTAAATTTAGAAGCCACATTTTTTTTCTCGGCGCGTATTGATTAACATTAAAATATCAATTAACAAATTACTTTTTTGTCCCAAGTCAAGTATTGCGATCATCGCTAGCGTATTTCAATCTAGAATTTCAAATTTGAGCACATTTCGTCGATAAACAACAATGTGAAGAGTGGACATTCAAAAGGGCGTAACCCACATTTCTGAAATTTTACACGGCGGCACAAAAACGTTCTAATTTCGACAATTTTTAACCGAAAAATCTGCAACTCCGATATGTTGCTAATTACATAGGGAAATGTCGAAACCCGTGAGGCAGTTGATTTAAAATTCATACTTCGGTAGATATTCGCCCGTAAAGTTATGCCAGGGCGTAACTCGATGTGTATCGGCAATCAAAAGGCCGTATCTCGTCTCGGCCCTCTCGTTGTTTCTTTTCCGTCGCAGGTAACTAATAAGAAAATTCATATAAATTTTCGGTTTTTTCTGTTTTTTCTTTATTCTTCACACGTATTGTCAAAATGTTTTTCAATTTTTGAAAATTCAAGTGAAAAAATTGGTTTTTTAGGTTTAATTTATTTTATTACATTCTCATCATGGATGAGAAGGTATTGGTTTTATGTGAAAAATGAGTTTCGAAATTTTCATCAAATCTTTACGTTTTGAGACCCCCTGAGTCAGAAAAAAGGGTTTTTACGAAAGTGTCTGGCTGCCTATCTGTCTGCAGTAGGTCATGTGCGGCATAACTCTCGATAGAATTATCAGATTGAATTAAGCTTTGGTACACTTTATCGGAGCCGAAAAAGTAAAGACAAGTTCGTTAACCAGTCACATCCAATCAAAATTGAGGGATGGAGCACTACTTTTGTGTTTTTGAAAATAATTTTTTGAAAAAAACAAAAATTTCAATACTGGTTTTTGATAGTGCTCATAAATCCCTACAAATGATCTTGATAACATTTTTTGATTAAATCAAAACTTTTTTCAAATTCGAAAAAAGTCAATATCAAAATTCCATTTTCCAGTTAAATCATACGAGATACGAAAAAACGTTATGATACAATATTATTTTCTACCTGAAGACCTACAAATTTGAATTGTAACATTTTTTCATAAGATGCATATTTTTCTTTTTAATTAAAAAAAAACTATTGAAAATCCAAAATTCAATTTTTTAACAATAATATGTAAAATACGAAAAAAACGTAAGAATACAAAGTTGTTCGTTTATATGGAAAATTGTTTGCGTAAATGAGGTCTACAAATTTTGTCTGACGCAGTTTTTGATAAAACTTATATTTTTCGTTTCAATTCCAAAAAATACGTTTAAAATTCAAAAATTCCATTTTTTAGACAAAATATGTGAGATACAAAAAAAACGTTTATATGGAAAATTGTTTGCGTAAATGAGGTTTACAAATTCTCATTAAGACATTTCGAGACAGGATGTATATTTTATGTTTTGATTTTTAATATAAAAAAAATTCGATTTTTTTCACCAAAATATGTGAGATACGAAATAAGCGTTGTTCTGCAAAATCGTTTCCTTAAATAAAGTCTACGATTGTTTTTTCTTTTTGAGAGATTTGGAAGAAAATAAATTATTTTAATGTGTATAAACAAATTTTTTCGAAAATTTTTGATGACATCTGTCAGAGTAATGGCTGGATGAAAAAATGCGGTTTTTTTCTGGCCGACGCGATTTCTCATGTTTGGATCATCTGAAACATATAAACCCAACTGATTCTTAAAAAGTACATAAATGTTTATCGTCCCTACCAGAATCATGAAAAAATGTTAATAAATAAAAAAGTTATCAACATTTTTTTTTTGGCGAATATTCCCCATGTTTTTTAACATAAATTTTGTCATAATATTGCCAATAATTAATAAAAAATCATGTCCGTGGTAGGGACGATAGCCAGGCGTTTTGTGAACATTTAAAAAAAAAATTTAAGGAAATCGGTTAAGTAGTTCGGCCGGAATCATGTCGGCCAGTTTAAAAAAGTGTGTTTTGAGAAAAACGCGTTTAAAGTTTGAGGTACTGAAAACTTATACAAAGATGGACATAAACGTCGAAAAATTGACATACCCCTAATCGGCTATGCCTGCTCCGTAGAAAACACCCTCGGTATCATCATACAGCTCGTTCTCGCGCGATCGGTCCGCCCTGATGTTCAACCGGTGCTCCTTTGAGACCTCGCGGTTGCGATCATCCGCGGTACGAATACGACAACCGTCGCTGCGCCTCGCGGTAGCGGCTGCTCCTACGCCAATTGTCACACCCATTGTATCCATTATCTTCAGTAAAATTGTGGAACCCTCGTTGAACATGCAAATCGCACAATCCGTCGCCAAATCCACGATTTTTTTGCCACTGAAGATGTGTTTGGGAGCCAAGTTCCAGACCGTTGCATTGAAGCATTCATTATTGTTTTGGGTGTTTGCTCCCAAGCACCGGCTCAACAGATCGTCGGTTGTGAGGTCCTCATATATATCTTCTTCAACGCAGGTTGAATATCCTCGTCCAGTGCTGGGGGATGACGGAAATCTTTCGAGCGGTATTATCATTTTTGGGCCTTTTACGAAACCTTCCAATGGTAAAGTGGTTTTCTACATTAATTCTAAGGGTATAAGGAAACAGAAAATGCAAAAAAAAAAAAATTTTTTTTGAAAAAAGATTACCCTACTGACCCCTTAAGTAAATTGAATCTTCTGTTTCACTTAAATTCAAAAATAAATAGAGTGACTGAGAAAATGTGTAATTCACATCATCTGTAATATTATTATAAAATTGGTTTGAGCTTCAGTATCAAATTATAAGAAATAAACTTAAATGTATGCGAAGAGCACAAGAGCGAGCGCGAAGCGCGACGTTCAAGAATTCCGGAGCGCGAAGCGCGCGATGAGAATGTGCCCGCGATGCGAGCAGATTTTTTTTTTATTCTTTTTATTCGCCATAACTGGACTTCTAGAAGGAATAATGATAATTATAATACATCAAAATGTGCACGAGGATATGAGCAACAATACCTTTTTGTGCAAAAACTGGTTTTTTCAAAAACACGACACTTTTTATTTCAAAATGCGACGAGCGTCTATGTCGCACACGCACAAAATCGGTGGTAGGACACAGATAGACACAAATAAACCGGAATTTCTCAGGAATCTGATGTCGTACGAGATCCACACTACTCGGTGACGACGCTAGATACCACAATCTGTACGAAAATAACGAAACAACCTAACGCTCAAAAAAATAACCCGGATTTCCCATAAGAGCTACTGTTGGGATACGCTCTTTCGATCGCCAGTACACCTCGAGATACAGATTTTTGATTTCCAAGTTAAAAATAAAAATATTTCCGATTAAAAAAAAAAAAAATCGTTTGCGCTTATGTATTGGCATTAGTCTCAAGAATTGTTTTCGCCAAAGAAACGATTTTTGAAAAATTGTGGGTTACGCCCTTTTGAATGTCCACTCTTCAAGTGTTGACGTGTTAAGAACGAAAAAAGTATTGAATTCGATCCGATTTTTAAACCAGTTTTTATGTTTTATTTTGTAAATTCCAAGTCGAATCATAAAATTTGTTCTACATAATTTGTGCCTTTTTGAATGTTCTATAGGCTCATTTTTTTTTCTTCATTTTCCAACTTTTACTCCAGGACTATACTTTCTCGGAACTTTGCCTTGCGAAGGGAGAAACGGAAGATGTCTCGCGCTCCTAAACGGCTATTGCATGGAGACCCTCAGTTGCTCAAAGATAATTTATTTTATCTGATTCAAAGATCTTACATTCACCTGTTCGTTTCCAGGTAAATGTTAGCTGTAACAAGAATTAACTTCTCTGTCGCAGCTGCATTTTTTTCCGTCTACTGAAGCGCATTCAAATCTGTTAATCCCTCCAAGAGTTATTGTATCCATTCATTGAAGAAGTGGATGTCTTTCATACAAATCTAATATCTTCTCATTTGTGATGAGAATTTTAAAATCTTAGCTAAACTCTGTTGCTCATGCAGGACTGACTAAAAAATCTGTGACCCGTGTCTCAAGGGGGGAGATACCTCTAGAACTTTCAAAAAATCAAAAATTTTTTTTGCTCAAATCGATTGAAAAACTATTCAAAAATATAATTCCAAAGTTCTATAGGTAACCCGTAAGTTGAATGGAACATATTTTTTCATGTACAAAAACTTTGTGGCTCGTTTTCTCTAAACTAACTTTTTTTATCCGGCCGTCAAGATTGCGAGCAAACTATTCAACCGATTTACTTGAATGAAACGGTATTTTATAGATAATTTTATATTCAAGTGCGTGGTAGGGCGCTTTTTTGAGAAAAATAGTATTTCTACAGTTGTTTAACTATTTTCATGTCAAAAAACACGGGTAAAAAAGCTTCCCGATTTATAAAAAATTTTCTTTTATCATTTCAGATGAAAAACCTAGCCAGGAAGTTGACGGCCGCAAAAAATGTTGGCAGCGACGCTATCGACGGGATCCGTCATATTTTCGCCATTTTGTATTTTTCTATCATGAAAAAATTGTTTTTTTGAAGTTAAATAATGCCTTCTAATATATGCAAAAAATCCGGACTTGCTTCGTTTTCATTCTCCCAGAGTAAAATTGAAAAAACTGCTTTTTTTAAGGGTTCTAGAGGTATCTCCCCCCTTAAGTAATTTTTTGCTTTGGTTTTAACAAGTTGTGAATTTGCAATATTTCTATTTAGAATTTCCAAATTGATTTTCTCAAAAATAAAATATTTTATATTCAATTAAATTCATAATATAGACTGCTGTGTTTATTCACACCTTAAAATACAATGAGGAAATCGAAATTTGGCTATTAACAGAAATGAAATGACATAATTATTCATTTTTTACCCACCACTTAGCTCTGCTAAACGTTCACAGCGGCGCGAGTTATAAATTATCCAGCTATGTCTTCTATAATATTTTTCTGTCTAATTTTCTGCACAGCGGAAAACGGAATTCAAAATCTTTGATTTCACTGTTATTATTTCGGAGCTCATTCTCAAATATGTCTATCTTTTCAGATCCAGGATCAAAATTCAATAAATGATTTACATGCAAGCCTTGTGATTGGGGTCAAGCGGCCAGGGTATATCAGTAAGCACTCATGGAATCTTTCCGGTCGAGTCTAGTAGTCAGTCCCATACCAAAAATAAAGTATCATTGCCCACGGAAAAGACAGCTACTTCTAATATAATTTAGCAATTTATGAACCTTTCGAAAAAAATAATCACGATCAGTTTAATTGCAAACGATTCCGTATCATCTGGAAACTTTATATTGCAAAATATTGGGGGTTCTGTTACACTTATATTATTCAAGAAGAAGAAGAAATTACATTGCCATACGAAAACCAATCAGAATGTATCGCTAAAAACAATTGATTGCGGTCCACTGAAGTGTCATGGCAGTTTACTTGATAAGTGTCACACATCGAATAAAAAAATGATCAGAAATGTGTAAATAGTGCGTCCTAAAGTGATGAAATATAAAGCTACAAAGACTATATTTGCTAAATAATTTTTGGCAAATATAATTTTCGTAACTTTTGAACATCATGGCTCCGGATGTACGAATAATAGAAGTATTAAATTCTTGGGCAAGACGTAAACGGTTGCAGGGGGAATCCCTGTGAAGCTGAAAACGCCATACGAACACCAGGGGACGGTTTCTGAGATAGCACCTGTGCTAACAAAGCTAGAAGCGCTTTTAGCAGTTCCACCGTAAGAAAAACTTGTAGAAGTTATGCCCGGTGAAATAAAAAGTGATATTATAATAGTGATAAATATAAATATATTAGTGATAAAGATGGCGTTTGGATATTCATTTGTGCTATCAAAGCTAGAAGCGCTTTTAGAACTCGTGCTATCAAAAAACTTGTAGAAGTTATGTTTGGCACAATAAAAAATGATATTCTATAGGTTCCAGTTTCAAATTACGAATAATAAGTCCAAACAAATTAAAATGAGATTCATTGAACCTCAAAAGATAGCATTACACCCAGGTGCAGTACGGCATTTGTACTATAGCTTAGGGACAGCTGTTGCGCCAAATGGATTTAGGTATATCTTTTGCGCATGCACGGTAGAAGCACGTTTAGTGTGTCTTATAACCCAGAACGGCATAGCAACTGTATCAAATGAAAGTACAAGATCTGCCCTAGCGTTTAGCACTGCTACGTATGTCAAGTGTAACAAATTTTTTTCCGTGCACTCATGTAAAGTCCTAAGATCCTAACATCTAGTTGAAAATTGTGCGGATTTTCTCACGGAATATAGATTTTTATACGTTTTGATTGAATTCAAATTAACTCATATCTTACAAATCAAATTTTTCTTATCCTAAAGATTTTTTAATGAAGTTTATTTATTAAAAATTAAAAATTTTTGAATCTTAAATTCAATCATCTTATTTGCTATTTTTTCTGGACATTAAAAATGATAATAATTAAATAAAAAGGAATATTCGGTAAGGAATTTAAAAAGCAGGATTTTTTAATTTCTCTACTAAATAATTTTCAAATGATGAATAATTCATAAATAATCCAACCCTCAGATTCTTCTAGGTAATCTCCAATTTTGATCGGCTTTTAAGAATATGGGGCTTGTTAGATAAGTCCATGCAAAGTCCATGAGTTGGCACAACTAGTCGTATCGATGTTATTTTCTGCTTCTAGCAACTCTTGGAGGAAGACACATTAACGCATCACTCAATAAGTTTTCGGTCTAACTAAGACACAGTTTTTTTCGAAAAATTCGACATTATTCATGAACATAGTTTCCTTCAAGCCTAATACATTAATTCTAACGCTTCTCTAACGTTTCGTTGCCTTTTTGTAGACTGATTCGTCTTTGCTCTCAAAATCGGCCTCAGTTTCGTCAATCACTTCTTCATTGGAACCAAACCTCTTTCCCTGGAGTATTTCGTCAGGTTAGCAAAGAGCCAGTAGTCGCTGAGGGCATATGGAGAATATGGTGGGTGAAGAAGCAATTCGAAGCTTAATTCATTCAATTTGACCATTGTTTTCATGGACTAAATCTAACAGCAACCCGGTTCTAAGTATGGTTTCTACATTTATAATGAGATGAAAGAGTTACCTCGTTTTCATTAGCATTATTGCCATCGCTAAGATCATGGAGAATAGGCAGTATGACCATGTTTACACTTGTACAGAATTTTTTCAGATAATGGTATTCTTTTCTTAAATACCGGTTCATTCGTGTTTATATGTTATTGTTTGCATAGTAGTGGACATACTATATTGGAACTTTTGTCCATATTAGCGCCGCGCACGGGGAGTTCAGCCTAATACGTCGTGAAAAAACGTGCTCGTTTTTCTTGTAGTCCATGTAAAGGACTTTGGTCTCCTTGTATCTATTTTCTCTGGGCTAAGATTGTCCAGAATATCCGCTAGGTAATGAATTTCAATGCCATTTGCATTATTTTCATCTCTACTCTCACTTTCAAAATCAGTATTTTCTTTTTCTGCAAATACACGCGAGATTCCCTTTATCGAGAAGCTCGAGCTTTGGAGTGTTCTCTGCAAAGAGCGCGAGAAGAAAGCCCTCCATACCCTACTTGATGTTATGCGCGTCACTGTTTTAAATTCGAACGCGCTTTATCCCATAGTGTGCTCGTATAAGGGAACGCTCGTTGGAGGGAATATCGAGTGTATTATGAAATATCATAATAACAACACAAATAACGCTCAAATGACAAAACTTTCTAAAGTTGGTTATAGTAAAAAATGTCAAACTTTCCAGTGAAAAATTCAGATGGCACCTGAGAACACTTAGTGTTGCTAAGGCTTAAAATATAAATACCCTATCAATCTTAAAATTGCGAGATGAAGAACAAATAAATTGGGCTGAAGTTTCAAACGTCTAGTCAGATGAATTTTGAGATTTTTTTTCACTAAAAAAAATATAAAAACGTTAGGGAACACAAAACTAATATTTTGCAAGATTCTGTAAACAATAAAAAAAAACTATTTTTATTTTTCAACAAGCAAATTGTAATTAGACGGTAAATTTTCGCATGAAAAGAAAAAAGTTTTATACCTAAAAATGTTATATTCTGATGTAACAGATTATGAACTACTCAGAAAAAAATTAAAACTAAAATTAACTAGGGCGGACAACCCATAAACGGGGCAAAAACTGCAAACACACATATAAAAACGGACATAGACGGTAAATTCTTGCATAAAACCAAGTCAAAACTGTTTTGTCTATATCGATGATATAGTTGTATTCGGAAAGACCATACAAGAACATAATAAAAACATGGAATATGTTCTCAAAAGAATCTGCGATCTAGGACTTAAACTAGAATCATCAAATGTGAATATTTAAAGCCTGAACTAGAATATCTCGAGCATATCATCACCAAGGATGGAGTTAAACCAAAACAACAAAAAATAGAAAAAAATATTAAAATTCAGGTAACTCCAAGCAATTAAAGATGTGCAGTCATTTTTAGGTTTAACTGGCTATTACCGAAAATTTATAAATAACTTTTCCACCATTACAAAAACATTAATAACTTTAACACAAAAGGACACCCTATTCAATTGGAATGGCAAATGTAAAGAATCTTTCAAAATCTTGAAAGCTGCACTGACTACTGCCCTAGTGCTATGCTTCCCGGATTTTAAAAAACAGTTTACTCTCACTACAGATGCTTTTAATTACGGACTGGGGGCAGTCCTTTCTCAAGAAGGACATCCATGTTTATTTATCTCAAGAACATTAAGCAAAGCTGAACAAAATTATACAACCTCAGAAAAAGAACTCCTTGCCATAGTCTCGGGAATGAAAAGGTTAAGACAATACTTATTGGTTTTCGACTTCTCAGATGGAGATTGAGAATGGTAGAGTACGATTACGAGATAGAGTATGTTAAAGGAAAAGAGAACAAAGTAACAGATTGCCTATCGCGACTCTTTCCAATAACATCAGACATACTAAAAACAGCAATGCCAGAAGCAGGCATACCCACTCGTAATGAAGAAGACCAGACCAATCTTAAAAATCAGCTACCCGACATGGAAATATTTAATACCCCAGTAATTACAAACAACAGACAGCTACAATAAAAGGAAGAAATAAAAATACCACCTAGAAAAATGCGCGAACCAGCCTCTAACACCGAAATGGAAGCAACAGAAGAAGAACGCCTGAAAGAAGAAATCAAAATCTATACAACGAATTTATTCAATGCAGACTAAATCCAACAGCTGGAAAATTTAAAATCAAACCCAACGCCACAGGTAAATTATGGACACAAGTAACAAGAGAAGATCTTCCACCGTTCAGTGAAGAACAATGGCTAAACAAATTCGGGCTAATCATCGAAAAAATACTGGATAAAAAACTAACAATAATCAGAATAAAAATTGGGGACCGAAATATCACACCAATTGAAAACGAATTAATTCAAGAAATCCTCGAGTTTACTTCATTACTGTACCCTAAAAATCCTATTGCAATTTTCTTTACGAATACTAGAGAACTAACTATGGAAGGAAGAAATAAAATTATAAAAGAAGCTCATTCAGATCATTTAGGAGAACAGAACACTTTAGACAAGGCACGGAAATTAGGAATCTGTCAGAATATGGAGCAAGATATTGTAAAATACGTGAAAACTTGCCCCATTTGTCAATTAAACAAGACTACGCGAATCAAGTACCAGATGGAAAGTGTAATTCCGGATATCCCGGACAAACCTAACGATAAAATCGCTATAGATATTTACGGTCCACTCCCAGAAACTTCGGCAAGAAATAAATACATCTTAAGTATACAAGATCAACTCACAAGATATACGGTTTTGTTACCAATGAAGCAAGAAACGTCTAAAGATATCATCAAAAATTTAATTGATCATTACATATATATTTTCGGCGCAACCCAAAACCATTCTGACTCACCAAGAATAAAATTTTATATCAGACATGATGCAGCAGTTCGAGGAGACCTTGAGAATCAAACATATCAAATATATCAACTTTATCATTAATACTACAGAAAATCAAACTACTGGATTTTCACCATACGAAGTAACATTCGGCAGAGAACCTAATATCCCCTCTTTCATACAAAAAAACCCTTGACTAACTCATCAAGGTTTTATCCAAAAATGGAAGAAACGACATGAACTAAACTTACAAAAAGCCAAAGAGAGAATCAAAATTGAAAATGAAAAAAGGAAAAAATATGTGGATTCCAAAATTATAAAACACCACCCTATTTATAAAATTGGAGACTTAGTAAAAATCAGGAACCATTCAAAAACTAACAAACTAGACACCTCATTTAAAGGACATTACAAAATAATAGAAACATTAGACAAAAATTTAAAAACAATCACAAAAAACAAGTAATCAGAGTGCATATTGATAACAGAATGCTCTATTTTGCAAATAAAGAAAAAAATCGATCCTAGTGGTTTAAACTACAGCTTAAGTTAATTTTGAACAAATACACGGAAACTTGTACCGAGAAGAACTTGGACAAACAACGGTTTATGATGAAGAGTGGAATTTAATAATTGAAATTAATATAACCAACACCCATGAAAGGATGACAATATTTAGCAATCTGAAGGATTTTTTATCACAAAATTGCAACGACTGTTCCATACGATCTACAATTCAGAACGAGAAAGTCATTCCCCTTCCCCACCAAAGAACCGACGGAATATTTGAAAGCTTAATTATCGACTATGAATACATGATGATAGAACGATACACTAACGTACCGGTAGACAAAGAAATCATTGATAAATGTAAAATTATAGAAGGTTTGAGAATTTGCAAACGTCAACAACAGAAATTTTTAACATTACAACAAACTACATGTGACGCGAGTATTTTAGATAAGCACTCCAAAGGAAAATGTAAACTAGGGGCTTATCTCTTACTACCAGAAACTTACATACCTGTCAGTAACGGATATTTGTCTACATTCACCGAAATCGAAAGATTAGATTTAAGGTTGAATGTAAGTCCCATCCCCGTACAAATAGTAGAGTCCCGTGGGGCGCCGTCGAGCT
Source organism: Diplolepis rosae (assembly GCA_030998225.1). Taxonomy (NCBI): domain Eukaryota; kingdom Metazoa; phylum Arthropoda; class Insecta; order Hymenoptera; family Diplolepididae; genus Diplolepis; species Diplolepis rosae. The sequence continues at coordinate 3,051,968 of JAPYXD010000696.1, forward strand.
ATGCTGTTTTGAAAAAATTTCATGGGCTCGCATGGTGAAAATTTTAGTGCACTACTGGCTTAGAATTCGTAGCTGTGTGTATACGTATAGTCACCAATGCTATGCCAGCGGCCGACTCGTAGATCATGCAACACTGCAATTTAAACCTAACTGTGATATGCGTTCGAATAGCTGGATGTCAAAGGTTATTGTTATCAGTTAAAAAAATGTCAGGTCAAGTGAGATGAAAAGGAAGATTTATAAAGAACAAAACTTTAGACTGAAGTGCGTCGAAATTTGGGACTGGTTGAAGCGAGGAAAAGAAAATATTTTGCCGGAAATTTCACGTATGCTTCCAAGCTGGTTTTGTGTGTGTGTTTGTGTGTGTCGAGACCTACAGCAGACAAGCTGAAGAAAGGGAACAGTGTTGCCGGGTCGCGATACTGTTACGTTTATCTGTTTGAAAGTGACTGAAATTCAAATGTTCTGAATTAGATTATCCATAAATCTGCACGGTGGAGAGATTTGATGTTTTTTTCAAAAATTTATATTTTCAAGCAGCACAAATACCGTCATTTTTTAAATTTCTCTATCAGAGCGTTTAATTACTACAAATTAAAATGTGGAGAAAGCCTATGCATTGCCCATGAATCACAGTCAACTTTGACATTAATTATCTCTGCATCGGTACGGTTAAAAAATTTGAAATTAATTTAGCATATAAATAATTATTCTATTTAAATATCAGCTCCTTTTTTGAAAAATTCTACCAGAGATCGATTTTTTTACATACAACCTTAATATGCGGCAAAGGTACTATTGACTCCAGGACGATAAATCCAGGTACTTTTAAAATAACAGGTTATAATTGTAAAGCTATGTCGTCAAGAGTAACTATTAACATTAGAAGTACAACGTTAAATATAACAAACACAATTGTGTTTGCTGTAATAATCGACTTACTAAGAAGGTTAATAGGAAATTGTTATTCAAATTGTAGCAGTGTTCGCAGAATGTGGACGTAAACGGCCCCCACCATGGACCCTACCAGCTCATGGCTTCTTCCTCACTCCACTGCCATAGGTTGGTTGAATGAGGAAGACACAATGAGCTCGAAGCATCTATGGTAGGGGCCGTTTACGTCCACGTTCTGCGAACACTGAATTGTAGTTTTGGTAACCGAGGTAAAATAACGTACAGGCAAGACATTACACTCTCCCTTTCCTAACGCAATATTATATTTTCTCTCTGTAAGATCAAGGTCTATGACATGTAACGCGATGACACAATATACTCCTCCTTAGTATGATTAAGGTGGCTTCGGCGTTTGGTGACGTATAAAGTTAGGGGCGACGTGGGGGCACGTGTTACATGAATGCTCATTGCTACTTATTTTTTCAATAATCATATGTATTATAGTTACATCTGAGTAAAAGGGTAAAACAGATTGCGGAAATGTCCCCTGAAAAAAGCGATAGTAAAAATTTATTAGTTTTACCTCAAGGCAATTTTCTTTTGATTGAAGTCGTCAACCCTTCGTTTTTATAATACTAATAGATTCCTCGAAATCGTAAGTACTAGTATATATTTGATTTATGGGGAATTCTGATTTTGTTCCGGAGTTTCGACGATTTTGATGAGGAATCCCATAAGACTACGTGTTAAACTGACATTTTTTCGGTGGCGATTTGTTCGGCAATGACATCGTCAACCGCGGCATTTCTTTTTTCCAAACGAATCCAGCATGTTTTTTTAAGATAATCTCTAAGTTTCAGAGCAGTCTGTAATTTTTTTCAAAACCCCCGAAGCCACCTTAAGGCCTATACAGGGTGTCTAAAAAGTCCAGGGACGGTTGGATATTTCCTCAGGTAAAATATTTTTCAAAAAAGTAAAGGTCATTCCTGAAGTAAATTTTAACGAGGAATTCAATGGTGACCTTCATTTTGACCTTGAAGTTGACCTTCATGGCTTTTTCAAGGTCAACTTTGTTTACGTTTACGTTTAGCATTACCCAGAAACAACGACGTGGATGAAGTAAATTCTTCTCCCTTTGGGGTGCTTGATTAGCGTGAGTCCCTTTGCCTCTCACGTTTCGGGGTGCTTGATTACGGTGAGTCCCTTTGCCTCTCACGTTTCGGGGTGCTTGATTAGCGTGAGTGCCCTTGCCTCTCACGTTTCAGAGTGCTTGATTAGCGTGAGTCCTCTTGCCTCTCACGTTTCTGGGTGCTTTATTATCGTGAGTCCCCTTGCCTCTCGCGTTTCGGGGTACTTGATTAGCATGAGTCCCCTTGCCTCTCACGTTTCGGGGTGCTTGATTAGCGTGAGTCCCCTTGCCTTTCACGCTTCAGTGAAGATGTTCGAAATGAAACACTTGAGCTTCTTGACAAAATCTATGTGATTGTAAAAATGAGTTACAGCATTACGAATCATCTCCCTATCAATCAAAGTAGCCTTTCGTAGAATCTGATTCTACAATTCGTCTAAGCTTTGGGGTTGCGTTGAGTATACTTTGCTCTTTAAATAACCCCAAAGAAAATAGTCGAGAGGCGTCAGATCAGGAGATCTAGCAGGCCACTCGATTTGACCCCTTCTTCCAATCTGCCTATGAGAGAACTGAGTATCAAAATATGCTCAAACCTACCTACCGTAATGAGCCGCTGCTCCGTTCTGCTGGAACCAAATATTTTGAAAATTATCACCTGTAATCCCTTATTCTTGGTACAATTTTGTTTCTGAGAAGCTCTTCATATGCACGGGCATTGAGATTACCATCGATGAAGAAAGGGCCTATATATGTATCATTCATGATACCGGCCCAAACATTAATCTTTTGTGGATATTGTGTGTGACTCTCCAACATCCAATCAGGATTTGTGTCGGACCAATATCTACAATTTTGCCTGTTATCTTCACCATTTAAAGTGAAAGTAGCTTCATCTGAAAATACTGTATTGTACAAGAAAAAGAGGGTCTCTATCAATTCTGTCCATCATAATTTCACAAAATTCAACCTGACGATCAGGATCGTCTTCATTGAGCTCTTGTACCAGATGAACTTTGTAAGGATGGAAATTAATGCTTTTTAAAATATTTCTTACTGTCTCAGGGGCAACGTCATGCTCATCACTAACTCGACGTAAACTAAGGTGTGGGTTTTCAACAAATGCTTGGACTATGTCCATCTGCATCTCCTCAGATCCTGCAGATTTTGGCCGACCAGATCTCTGAAGGTCCTTGAAAGATCCACGATTCATAAAGCTCCTTACAGTTCTTTCAATTGTTGATTTTGAGACAGGATTTAACCCTTCTCCATTACGAAAAGTGCGATTAAAAAGCAAACGAACTTGATTATAAGATCGAACTTGATCTCCCCAACCACGCATCATTAATACAGATACCCTCTCTCGTCCCGAAAGTTAAGCTTGCGCCATAATAATCTTTTAGCAAAAGATAGTAAGTATGTATTCGTAATACGTAAATTTAGTTTCGATTCGTAATATTCGTATGGAGATAGAAAAACAGTATATGACTTATGGTATCGCCTTCGGTATTGACTTACGTATCGAATACCGGTATAGGACTTTTCGATATAACTCTTTGGGGAGGAACAGAACTCTCGCCAGAACTCCTGGAACTTTTAATGAAAAATTTCCTATACATATGATTTTACAATATTCAAAACGCTGTAGCCAAGATCAATACAGAGCTCACCAATGAATTCCCCATTGAAAAATACTTCAGGAATGGCACTGACCTCTTGGATAACTTTGTTAATTTCAAATAAGCTTTAACTGACCTCGAACGTTACAATTGACCTATGACTTGGGTACGTAATTGAACGTAGTATTTTTCGCTCTATCGATTGCAGATGTGAAAAAAGGGGGTTTCCAATTAAAAAAACAAAGTTGACCTCGAAAAAGCCATGAAGGTCAACTTCAAGGTAAAAATGAAGGTCACCATTGAATTCCTCGTTGAAATTTACTTCAGGAATGACCCTCACTTTTTTGAAAAATATTTTACCTGAGGAAATATCCAACCGTCCCGGGACTTTTTAGACACCCTGTATATTGTAGAGTCACAGGCCGGCTCAACAGTTCTGTTCAGTCTCTTCCAAAGACACGATCTTATATTTTAAATAAAGATAGCTGAGTACCAAATAGGTAACTCGGCAATATTTCATTTGAAAACTGTTTTTAAGTTCCTACCCATTACACGCATCTCGAAAATAATCATTTTTAAGCACTTAACTCGCCATAAACTCTAAACTTAAGTGAATTTTTTGAAACAATTTTCAGGAAGTGTGCACTATAATTTAAGTAAACAAAAAGCATCCTCACAATTTTGATCAATCTTTTTTGAAATAGTATACAAATTCGTTATCAAGCTGTGGCGATAATAAGCCAATGAATTTTTCAACCGTTTGGGAAGCCGCACGAATGTGAAAAAACATCAAATAAACTATCAATAAAACTTGTAACAGGGTTAAAAGAAATTCTTTGGAAAATTTCAAACAATTCTGTTTTATAGTTTGAGCGCGAAAATATGAGGATCGAGATACAATAATCGGAAATTCAATCTTTAACCAGAATATGTGCAATACGAAAAAAAATGTGAGAATGCAAAATTCCATTTTTAAGACAAAATATGTGAGATAGGAAAAAAACGTCTAGATGGAGAATAATTTGATTAAATAAGGTGAACAAATTCTCATCAGGACATTTTTCTACAGAATGTATATTTTATGTATTAGTTTTAAAAAATATTATTCAAAATAAGAGCTTTCATTTTTCATCCAAAATACGTGAGATACGAAAAAGCGTTAAAATGCAAAATCGTTTGCCTAAATAAAATCAACAATTAATTTTCTTTTTTGAGATATTTGGAAGAAAATTAATTATTTTAATCATTTAATTTATTAGTAAATTACAGAAATGTATAATCGAGCTAATCGAGCTATATAAAAATCGAGCTCGAAACGCGAGTATTATAACAAGAATGTGTAAATATCTTTATGTGCCACCGGCGCGCAAACTCGTTTTTCGCTACAGTTAACAGTAGCGCAATGTATTATATTGCGCTGCAGTGGAATGAAATGTAAAAATTGAACAGCGTTAGCAACTTACTGGCAAAGCCTTGTACATTTGAATTGCGCATGCGTCTATTAAAATCCATTACTGCTACACAAGGTCGATAAAATCAAAATGGCCAGGACTAGTCGTGACATATTAAGTATAATGACTAGCGCCGCAAACAACTACAATACTAGATTAGATTCGAGTTACGCATAAAAACTCGTATACGCACCGAAGTCACATAAAATAGAATAGGAAATTACGAGACTCGCGACAATGCTCGCAGGACTGATCGCGCCTCGGCTTCGTCTCGGCTTTGTCTCGGCTTTACCTCAGCTACGTCTCGACTATGCATCGGCTACACCTCGACTACGCCTTGGCTTCGATCTCCTGCAAGCATTGTCGCTCGTCACGCAATAACCCTTATTGTGCGCCTAGGCACGTAATATAATATTCTCCTGACCGGAAAGCATTTTTTAATAACTACACTGTTAGAAATTCCTGCCGTAATTTCCCGAAACACGTGACTGGGGTTTTATTTAGTTCCGGTTTTGTAAAATTAAGATAGAATTTCAGAAAATCCAGATATTTTTTAGTAAATTTAACATAAAATTTCCTAATTTTCAGTTACAAAGTACGCATCGGATGAAATCAGCAGTTTATGCGTCAAATCAACATTCGTTGCAAACCGACTACATTTCCGAGTATTGAACTCACGAAAACGTCTGAAGTCTTTTTTCCGTGCTTCTTGGGCTTCTTCCGACAATAAAACGATGGGAATAATGAAGGATTCGATAATTTGTGCACCGTGCAAGAGGATCTTATGCACAGATAATGACATGTAGTACCAGTTGTAGAGCTCAACATACAGCTGTGCAGTTTCAAATGCATATGATTCGTATTTTACTGCATCGATCTTCCGTCCACAAGAAAGAACCTGAAAAATGGTATTGAATCGTTTGATAAGTCGGACATCAACACCTGTGATTTTCGATGTAAGTTCAGGATCTCTAAAGAATCTACGTGCTGTGTTCCCGTCATTTGAATTTCCAGCGCCATGTTTAGGAACGTCTATTATCAGCCCCATTTCTTCCCGAAATTCTTTCTGGATCCTCAATTTGGCCTCTTTTACAAGTCTTTTTTCTTCTGCTGTTCTCGCTTGCCAAAGGCGAAATGCTGAATGATACGCTATGTTGAGGATGAGAACCATGAAACGTATCTTAGCATGGACTAGTGAAAGACCAAGCTCATAATCCTCTTTATTCACATGCTTCTGCATCACTCTATCCAATTTGTTCATCTTCGAAGGGTTGGCTTTGCATAAGTGACAACTTGCTGCACTGGGCGTTTTCGTTAGATTCTGAGCTACTTTCCCATCCAACATAGTAAGTAGCATCTTATGATTGACCTGGCATCTGAATTTGCCGAAGGCGATTTTGGTTGGCCTAAGACATTTTATTTCTTCTTTAATTCGATCGATCTCAGACCTCGTCAGTTCGGATGTTTCTTTAGCGTATTGATACGCTAATGGTGTGCATAATTTTGTAGATCCGGGGTGAGGATTTTTCCAGATCTCTTTCGATTCTGACTCCAACATGATGGGTACCATTGAGACCATGAAAAGGCTACCATCAGATGCCATTCCTCCAGGAATAGTATACAAATTCGTTATCAAGCTGTGGCGATAATAAGCCAATGAATTTTTCAACCGTTTGGGAAGCCGCACGAATGTGAAAAAACATCAAATAAACTATCAATAAAACTTGTAACAGGGTTAAAAGAAATTCTTTGGAAAATTTCAAACAATTCTGTTTTATAGTTTGAGCGCGAAAATATGAGGATCGAGATACAATAATCGGAAATTCAATCTTTAACCAGAATATGTGCAATACGAAAAAAAATGTGAGAATGCAAAATTCCATTTTTAAGACAAAATATGTGAGATAGGAAAAAAACGTCTAGATGGAGAATAATTTGATTAAATAAGGTGAACAAATTCTCATCAGGACATTTTTCTACAGAATGTATATTTTATGTATTAGTTTTAAAAAATATTATTCAAAATAAGAGCTTTCATTTTTCATCCAAAATACGTGAGATACGAAAAAGCGTTAAAATGCAAAATCGTTTGCCTAAATAAAATCAACAATTAATTTTCTTTTTTGAGATATTTGGAAGAAAATTAATTATTTTAATCATTTAATTTATTAGTAAATTACAGAAATGTATAATCGAGCTAATCGAGCTATATAAAAATCGAGCTCGAAACGCGAGTATTATAACAAGAATGTGTAAATATCTTTATGTGCCACCGGCGCGCAAACTCGTTTTTCGCTACAGTTAACAGTAGCGCAATGTATTATATTGCGCTGCAGTGGAATGAAATGTAAAAATTGAACAGCGTTAGCAACTTACTGGCAAAGCCTTGTACATTTGAATTGCGCATGCGTCTATTAAAATCCATTACTGCTACACAAGGTCGATAAAATCAAAATGGCCAGGACTAGTCGTGACATATTAAGTATAATGACTAGCGCCGCAAACAACTACAATACTAGATTAGATTCGAGTTACGCATAAAAACTCGTATACGCACCGAAGTCACATAAAATAGAATAGGAAATTACGAGACTCGCGACAATGCTCGCAGGACTGATCGCGCCTCGGCTTCGTCTCGGCTTTGTCTCGGCTTTACCTCAGCTACGTCTCGACTATGCATCGGCTACACCTCGACTACGCCTTGGCTTCGATCTCCTGCAAGCATTGTCGCTCGTCACGCAATAACCCTTATTGTGCGCCTAGGCACGTAATATAATATTCTCCTGACCGGAAAGCATTTTTTAATAACTACACTGTTAGAAATTCCTGCCGTAATTTCCCGAAACACGTGACTGGGGTTTTATTTAGTTCCGGTTTTGTAAAATTAAGATAGAATTTCAGAAAATCCAGATATTTTTTAGTAAATTTAACATAAAATTTCCTAATTTTCAGTTACAAAGTACGCATCGGATGAAATCAGCAGTTTATGCGTCAAATCAACATTCGTTGCAAACCGACTACATTTCCGAGTATTGAACTCACGAAAACGTCTGAAGTCTTTTTTCCGTGCTTCTTGGGCTTCTTCCGACAATAAAACGATGGGAATAATGAAGGATTCGATAATTTGTGCACCGTGCAAGAGGATCTTATGCACAGATAATGACATGTAGTACCAGTTGTAGAGCTCAACATACAGCTGTGCAGTTTCAAATGCATATGATTCGTATTTTACTGCATCGATCTTCCGTCCACAAGAAAGAACCTGAAAAATGGTATTGAATCGTTTGATAAGTCGGACATCAACACCTGTGATTTTCGATGTAAGTTCAGGATCTCTAAAGAATCTACGTGCTGTGTTCCCGTCATTTGAATTTCCAGCGCCATGTTTAGGAACGTCTATTATCAGCCCCATTTCTTCCCGAAATTCTTTCTGGATCCTCAATTTGGCCTCTTTTACAAGTCTTTTTTCTTCTGCTGTTCTCGCTTGCCAAAGGCGAAATGCTGAATGATACGCTATGTTGAGGATGAGAACCATGAAACGTATCTTAGCATGGACTAGTGAAAGACCAAGCTCATAATCCTCTTTATTCACATGCTTCTGCATCACTCTATCCAATTTGTTCATCTTCGAAGGGTTGGCTTTGCATAAGTGACAACTTGCTGCACTGGGCGTTTTCGTTAGATTCTGAGCTACTTTCCCATCCAACATAGTAAGTAGCATCTTATGATTGACCTGGCATCTGAATTTGCCGAAGGCGATTTTGGTTGGCCTAAGACATTTTATTTCTTCTTTAATTCGATCGATCTCAGACCTCGTCAGTTCGGATGTTTCTTTAGCGTATTGATACGCTAATGGTGTGCATAATTTTGTAGATCCGGGGTGAGGATTTTTCCAGATCTCTTTCGATTCTGACTCCAACATGATGGGTACCATTGAGACCATGAAAAGGCTACCATCAGATGCCATTCCTCCAGGAAGCTTTTGCTTATACGTGTTTTGATCTGATGCCCCATCACAACCGTATTTCAAGGAAAGTTTCAGCGATTTGATATTCTCTTCCAATATACAAGTTTTAATTTCGGGAATCAGCAACAAACGATTTACTATATGATCTAGAATTGGTTGTAGTTTGATCGTAGCACCTTCGTCAATGATTGTCATTGCCGAATCAGAAGGATAGCATCTTTTCTTTGCATCCATCAGGTTACTGTAAGGAACATAAATGTCTGCATTTTTTCCCTTCGCTTGCAAGCGAATGATTTCATATTGATGCCTTGAAAGTTTGGCATCTTCAATCAGTGCGAGAGTTTGGTCGTCAGTGAATCTTACTGTACTCGTCAAATCCTCATTTTCTTCTGGTTCATTCAAGAGTTGACTTATTTTATTCGCCAATTTGATTCTTCCATCTGCTCTCAAACTACTAAGGAAAGCATGTTGGATTTCAATCGCAGAATAATTCTCATGAATGGATTTCACTTTCCTTTTCTTAGTCGACTTCAAGCTGTCTTCAAAATCTTCTCGAGATCGTCTACCAATCTTCGTTTGAGTCATTTTTATTGTGATGTTCTTCCAAATCCAATCAGCATATCTGGTTTGGAACAAGGCTCCATCGTGAAAGCACAATTTCCAATTCTTCCGAAAAGAATGGATGAAGTAACGCAATAGTTTATCAGTGACTGTTTTGATTTGATCATCTGCAACAGGATGACGTTCCCGAACGTGATCCAGTAGGAGAGCGCATAAGTCTTCGTCACTCATTCGTGAATTCGGAACTGAAATATTGCATAACTCTTCAATTGGTACCACTATAGTATCCATTTTTCAGCATATTAGACACCGAACAGTGGGAGAAGAAATTCAACAGGAAAAACTGAAAAAACGATTGAACTTCTTCCGAAGCGATCAAGAACCGCCAAAATATCTCTTAAAACTATGAATATAAAAAACGAAAAACACCAAATAGTAATAGAAAAAGTTGAACAGGAAAAACTGAAAAAAACGATTGAACTTCTACTGAAGTAATACTTATTTTTTAGGAAACAACGAAGAGATTAATCAAGGATATCTTCTGTGAAGAAGGAAAGAATTCATTGGAAAATGAATAGGAATAGGACAATTAAAGGAAATCAATACAATTTCATGTAACGAGACACGAATGTTAAGTTAACCAAAAAGCAACGGAAGATAACCTCTTCCGTGAATAGAACAGCAATTTGCGTGGAACAAATAATTACATTCAAGAAGAGTGTTTTATCAATAGATGATATGAATGTGAGTTTTCAAAATGATTGGACTATCATTCCATAATTATAGAACAGGACAAATGTTCACTGCTCCAGTGTCATGACCAATATGTTGCCAAAAAACAGCTGTCTAGTACCCAGAATGCCAACGGGCATCGAGCATGCGTATATTTGATATGCCACCATCTAGCGGTGACGAATGATATTTATACTCATCAGGATAGTCAATGACATGTACACTCGCTTAGATTATTTTGTTGCTAAAGTCAACAAATAATGTCGGATGAGAAGATGACATCTGTCAACATCACGAGCAATGTATTGTGGTGAAGATTCGGAAGAAATTCGGCTCGTTTTTGCCTACAAATGCCCATATGGTGCATTTGTTTATATTATTTGTTGCTAAAGTTGATAAATAATGTCGGATGACAAGATAACATCTGTCAACATCACAAGCAATGTATTATGATGGAGATTCGGAAGAAATTCGGCTCGTTTTTGCCTACAAATGCCCATACTGTGCATTTGTTTATATTATTTGTTGTTAAAGTTAACAAATAATAACGGATGACGAATTTTCATGATGAGATATCATCTTAGAGATGGGAACGATTGATTCCGATGCTTAATTGGATTGCACAAATGACCAATCCATTCCGTTGACTAATTGTTATATCTATTTGTTTATAACAAATGAATTCACATGTCAACAAAATTCTTCCATTCTTTATTCTCCTACGCATCGAAGCTGGGGTGTGACAGGCCTAGGAAAAATTTACTCGAAGAAATAAAAAATAAAATTCGAAAATTCGACATTTTTTCCGCTATTTACATTAACATAAAAGTTGTAACAACATCAAATTCAAAACTCGGACTGCAGCGATCTCTTCAAAATTTAATGTTGGATTTTTCAAAAAAAAAATCTCAAATCGGTCAAGAATTCAGATCAGAAAATGATTTTGAACCTCGTTTTTCTATTTCACTCCACTGTGCGCCGTACTGGTTTAATAATGCCCCAGTATGGAGTCCAACTGTTAGCTAGAATCTGAACTGGGAGTTTTTCCGAGAGTTGGCGCGGTACCTGTTTAGTACTGCCTCAGTACAGATACAGATTAATTAATTTATCTAGCAATAATTAATAGTTTAATATATCTGACTAATTAATTATAGTAATATTGTTTTTACTAATGTTTCTGTAACATTTTGTACTAAAAATTACTTAAATTTAACTAACAATTAGTCAGTTTTTACTAATTCGGATTTCAAGAGCGTAATTTAAGAATTAAATTGATTTATTTTCAAAATATTGAAAGTATACAAAGTTCATTTTGAGCTGTTTGTGCGTTTGCAAACCAACCTCTTTAAGACGTTCTTTAGTGCCTGCTATTTAACCACTGAAAGTTTCAACTTGATTTCGCGTGGACATAAGCATGGCGATGAAGACACAAAATTATTATAGAATTCATATTGTTAAATTTATATCGTAAAATTATTTTTTACAGACAAATTTTTTGACATATAATTTGACAAGTGTATTGATTTGGTTGCAAAATGAATTTTTTACAACGCTGTATCCTAAAATCGGTTTCTTACACGGAGAAGATAGTTGAAGTAATATCAAGATCTATTAACGCAGGAACGAATGGAAGTAATCTGCGCCCTGGCCACACATAAACATTTTTTAATTTCAGAAATCTGTTGAATATTCAGCATACTGATGTTCCAAGTTATTATATTTGATAATAAAGATCAATTTAAAACATATAAAATACAATTACACTTTATTTTGGTAACCTCCGAATCCAAAATAGACGAATTCACTTATGAACTAGTGATTTTAAAAATTCATCGTACTGCAGTCGTCTTTGATCGTGTTTTGTCCGTTCGTCATGAAGCTTTCGTACATGCTCCGCAGTGTTAACCACTATTTCTTATAGTGATTATCCACTAGTTTATATAATTTATTTAAAAGTTTCACATAACCTAGTTATATAGATACTGTAAGTTTAATAAATTCTTGATTCATAATTTTCATCTTGATTCATTTATAATTACTCCTTTTTTATTCACTTAAGTTTATTAAATTAAATTGATTTCATGCAAATTTAAACATCAAAAGTCTTAATAGTTGTATTACATAAAATTTGAAAAATCTACACAGGATTTAAATTTTACATAAATTTCTTAGGCGCAGTAATAATTTGGAATTCGCAATTGTAAAATCCAAATTTTGAAAATATGCAACACAGAAAATAAAAGAACGTTTTTTTGAATGTTTTTACACAAGATGTTATAGTGAAAACTAAACTTTCTAATTTTTAAAGGTAGTGACATCAAACTGATGTCACTTTGTATGTTTTTATTCGTGAGAGATTTTAGAAAAGAACTGACGAGGCCTGCCTGAACCTCTACATATATAGACAGCTCAACCTAGGAGGGGGAAGTCATCAACCTCTACATATATGGGTAACTAAACCTGGGGGAAGGAGGTCATCATCTGGCCTGGTAACACTCCCCTTTTTAGACATAAATTAGTCTCTTAATTTACTAAATTCTTACCCTCCTTACTTTTGGTATTTCGGTGATCACCAAGGGTTGCAAGCTAGAATTGTACGTGACGTCGTTCGTTGGCGTTGTTACCTTTGTTTTTACACAGAATATACAGAGTTTTTTGGGCATACACTTTTGTATGAATTCGAGTATTCCTCATCTGTACAGAACATAGGCTGATCCTAATCCTAGCGCTGCGTAACCTAAATAGCTTAACCAATCCATAGTTGTTTCTCTCCATGTTCTTAGTCTTCTGTTAATGGCTATTGATTTTAACATATTTTCTGCATCGTCTAGGCTTAATTTGGCTTGTCGTAATTCATTGTTATCTATAATTTTAGGGAGACGTATTAATTTACTTTCTAAGGTTTTTAGATCGTCTTTAGAGTAACTAATGTTGTAGGTCGCATTGAATTCGTTGTAAAATTGTCCCTTTAGATTTTTGCTAAGGTACAGTGCGTCCATTCCATTATAGATTTTACAATTTGAGCCCGTCAGTAGTGAGGGTTGTTTAATCTTTAGGTGTTCTATTCCTGTTTCGCAGCTAATATCTAAATCTACCTCGTTCATTAGTACTATTATCTATCCGTTTAGTACGGGTATGAAGGTTTCTTTGTGTAAAGCAAAAGTTGAAGTTTTACATTTGTTCTCTGAGTATCGCTTGAATATCGTAGCTTCGCATTATTCACTGTCAGTCAGCCTAAGGTTTGGTTGGCTTCTTTCGCAAATTTTATATTCGCTTATCGTCGTATATTTATTTATTGTTTCCTTGTCAGTAATTAAATATGAGTCTCTAAATTTTATTAAATAGTCATGGTCGGGAATTACTGCAAAATATAGGTTTTGGATAGGATAAGGGATAGGTATAATATGTTTGATGGTACCCTCTTCCTGTTCTATAATGGGAATTTTGACGGTTGTAAGGTGTAGTTGGCTTTTCAGTTGGCCATTGCCGCTATTAGAAGTACTAGGGTCCTCATCTAAAAAATAAGGCATACACTGATCTATGTGTACTCTCAGTATTTTATCTTTATTCCTAATGCGTAGATTATTATTATCTAGGTAATCTATAACTTCGTAAGGACCTTTCCAGGATTGTTCTAATTTGTTTTGTTTGGTGTTATTTAAGATTTTAGCTAGGTTCCCTGGCTTGTATAAAGGATGCGTTCTTGTTATTACGTCATCCAATCTTTTCTTAGTTTTTTCTAATTCCACTTGGATTCTTTCTTTAGCTTTTCTGATGTTTTCCTCGTGTTTTTTCCTCCATTTTCTAATCAGATCTTGATGGGTTAAATTGGGTGAGTTTTCAATTTCAGATGGTATATTTGGTAATCTTCCAAACGTGAGTTCAAAGGGTGTGAATCCCGTGGTTTGGTTTACTGTTGAATTTATTGCGAATGTTACATATTTTAGATTTTTGTCCCAGTTATTCTGATTTTCTGCCATGCTAGTTTTGATCAGATTATTCAGGGTTGAGTGCATTCTTTCAATGTTTCCGTTGGATTGTGGATGGAATGCTGTAGTTTTAATATGTTTGATTTTCAAAGCTTTCTCAAATTGGTCCATTAACTCAGATAGAAAGTTAGACCCTTGATCAGTGAGAATAATTTTAGGGGATCCATAAATGTAAATATATTGTTCTATCAGAGCTTCTACTATTGCTGTTGAGGTTTCACTTTCTAACGGTATTAAAGTGGTGTATCTGGTCAATCTATCCTGAATACTAAGTATGTATTTGTTACCTCTAGGTGTAGTGGGTAATGGTCCAAAAATATCCAGTGCTATTTTATCATTTGGATTGAGTGGTATGTCGGGTATTATACTTTCTGATTGATTCTTAATTCGCGTGGTCTTTTGTAGTTGGCATATAGGGCATTTTTTGACATAGTCCTTAATGTCTCGGTCCATGTTGGTCCAAATTCCGATTCTCTTGGCTTTTTCGATAGTATTTTGTTCTCCAGTGTGATCCCTATGAGCTTCTTTAATAATTTGTTTTCGTTCTTCCTTAGTTAATTCTCGGGTTGTAGAGAAACAAATGTGGAAATTCTTATCTGGATAATAGTTTGATAGGAATTCCATTATTTCTTGAATTACTTCTCGCTCCAGAAATGTAAATAGAGGATCTCCAAAGGATAATCTAACAATTGAGAGTTTTCTGTTAACGAATTCTTCGATAAACCAACTTAATTTATACAGCCAATCTTCTTCGTTGTACATAGGCATTTCATCCTTAGTTACTTCTTTCCAAAGTTTGCCGATAGCGTTAGGCTTTGTTTTAATTTTGCCTTTGACTGGTTGTAGTTTCCAATTTATAAAATCCGTATATAAATTAGTATTGTCTCCTGGTGTTTCCGTGATTTCTTCTTCCGTTTCTGTGGTTTCATTTTCTGATGGTTCTCTCATTGGCCTCGCGGATAATTTGATTTTTTCTTTTAAAATTTCGTCTTTTGTTATTCGCGGAGTGTCGAATGTTTCTATTTCCGGTGACTGGTCTTCCAAGCTTGTTTCTTCTTCTTCAGTACTAATTACGGTTTTTTCCATTGCTTCTTGTAATGTGTCCTTAGTGTAGGGAAAAAGTCTGGATAGATAATCCGCTACTTTATTTTCTTTTCCTTTTACATATTCTATTTCGTATTCGTATTCTTCCATACGAAGTCTCCATCGTAAAAGTCTTGAGCTAGGGTCTTTCACATTGTGTAGCCAAACTAAAGCACGGTGGTCTGTTTGAATTTTGAATTTCTTTCCGAGAAGATATTGTCTGAGGAGTTTCATAGCCCATACAATTGCTAAAAGTTCTTTTTCAGAGGTGGTGTATTTTTCTTCGGCTTTGTTCAATGTTCTTGATATAAAAAGACAAGGGTGCCCGTCTTGGTTCAATACTGCTCCTAATCCACAGTTGGATGCGTCCGTAGTCAGTATAAATTGTTTGGAAAAATCAGGGAATTTTAAAACTGATGCGGTTACCAATGCGTTCTTCAAATCGTAAAATGCTTTTTCGCAGTCTGGGGTCCAATCGAATATTGTCTCTTTCTGAGTTAGCTTTGTTAAGGGTCTCGCTATAGTAGAGAAATTCTTGATGAATTTCCTATAGTAACCTGCAAGTCCTAAAAATGATTGCACATCTTTTACAGTTTTCAATGGTCTGAATTCTTTTATGCAGTTTATTTTTTCAGGGTTGGGTTTGACTCCTGCTTTGGTTATTATGTGTCCAAGGTATTCTAGTTCTGGTTTAACGTATTCACATTTTTTCGGTTCTAATCTTAGTCCTAACTGGTAGATTCTTTCCATGACTGCTACTAAGTTTTCATTATGTTCCTGAATTGAGCTTTCGAATATCAAAATGTCATCTATTTTCGCAAAGCATTTTGTTCCGATTAATCCTCTGAATGCATTATCCATCATTCTTTGGAAAGTGACTGGTGCGTCCTTTAAACCGAAAGTCATGCGATTGTATTCGAAATGTCCTTGGGTTGTAGAAAACGCAGTGTACTTTTTGTCTTCTTCCTTCATCGGGATTTGGTGGAATCCAGCTGAGAGGTCAAAGGCAGAAAAGAACCTAGCTTTTCCTAAGTGATCTAGTATATCATCGATCATTGGTAATGGGTAAGCATCTTGACCCGTGCCTTCATTTATCTTTCTGTAGTCAATTACCATTCTTAATTTATTTCCTTTTTTCGGTACTATCCATAAAGTTGAGTTGTATGGTGATTGGCTTTCTCTTATAATTCCCTTTTTTAATAACTTTTCTGTTTCTTCTAGGACAAACTGTCGGTGTTTTTCGGGTAATTTGTGGGATCTTAGATTAATTATTTTTCCATTTTTAAGTATTATTTGATGTTCAGTAAGGATAGTACATGGAAGTGGGTCTGATTCCAATGTGAAAACTTCCGAGTATCTGGCTATTACTTTTTTAATGAATTCTCTCTGGTCTTTTTCCAAATGATCTAATCTTGAAGCTTTCAATAACTCATTCAGTCTAAAGGTCATTTGAGGTCCATTACTTTCATTTGTGATTATTTTTAATATAGGTTCGTAGCTAATCTGGAGATTTACTTCTTTAGGGTAATCCTCATTATTTTTCAATGGGACTTTTATTTGTCCGTTTCGTACAGTGTAGAGTCCGTCGGGGATTTCCTTATCATCTATAATGATAATATCTTGATCTTCTGCGTCAGAAGAAATGGTACATATCTTTTCGGATTTTCCTGGTATGAAATCATTGCTTAGGTGCAAAGGTAGCTTTACCTTATTTAGCACGAGGTGACTGTTCGTGATCGCATATCTTGGATATTTTTCAAAGAATTTAATTCCAATTATACCTCCTTCTGGTAAGGGAAAATCGTTGGGTACTATGTAGAAAACGTGTTCTGGTCCAAAAAAGTTTAATTTTGTAGAATGTTTGGAGATATACCGATCGTTACCCATTAGGAATGTTTTGTGGGTAGATTTCCTTTCGTCTTTATCATCCAATATTTTTTCTTTGATTATGTTTATAGCAGCTCCTGAGTCTACTAATAATCTGTATCTTCCAGTTTTTCTTCTGGCATCGATTGTTCGTAATCTTCCGCATATGGAAGAAATTCGGCTGATTCCTCGAAGATCAGTTGCTCCATTATTTCTTTCTCCGTCATGTTTTCCGCTTCTGTTTCTTCCTCTTGGATTGCTCTTACCGGAGGTGGTCGCTTGAAACCATGACCTGGGGGAAAACCCTGCTTCACTTGGCAGTGTGAAGATATATGACCTATTTTGCCGCACTTGAAGCAATTCATTTTAAATCCGTCACTCAGTGGTGTGGTACTATTCTGTGCTCTAGGTGTAGTATTTGCACTGAGTCGAGATGGTCCGGGTGATTTGGCCCATATTTTTACTGGTGGTTTGATAATTTGTCTGACAGGCTGGTTGTCTTTTAACCATGTTTCAGTTTCGATGGCTAATGCTTGAGCCTCGTTTACTGTGTTCGGTTTTAACAGACGTACCTGCATTCCAATTTCTCTTTTTAAATTTAATAAGTGACGGTTAACGGCTTCTTCTTCTTCTTCCAATTCTATTTTGAGTCTTCGTTTAGTGGGGTTTACGTGCTGGGATTGGACTAGGTAATTTATTTCATTTGTTATTTGTCGAAACCTCGTCGTGAAGTTCTGAACCGTTTCTGTTAAGCCTTGCTTGCAGCTTTCTAATTTAGATTTTAATGAAATTAATGAGCTGGTTTGTCTTAAAGTTTGTCTGAGTGCCGCGTATAAATCTTCATAGGAGTTTATTTGCATATACCTAGTGGCTTTTTCTGCCGCGTGTGTAATTTTCTTTGCTAATATTAAATCTAGAAGAATTTCTGGTTCTTCGCATCTTATTCTAGCTCTCTTTACCGTTTTTATAAAATCTTCTACTCCCATGTCGTCCTGACCGTTAATTGGCTTTATCGTTTCAATTGCTAACTTGGCTCCCATTTTCCGTTCTTCGTGTGGTGCTGTTGGGACAGTTGTTGGGAAAAATTATGATTGACCGTAAATATTTTCCTGCCTTGGTCTAAATGTTTCTTTTCTTTGGAATGTTTTTTCTTCGACCGAAGAATGGTCGTCTGTTGCTTCTGGTCGTTGCTGGAATTCACTATCTGTTTCTACTGTCACTGCTCCTCCTAATTTCTTTGATAATCTTGAAATTTCATCTATCCTATTTTCGTTTTCTTTTTTCAGGGCGTTGAATGAGATAATCAGAGTTTCCATTTGGTTGAGAACCCTTCCTAGTAATTCGTCAGTGGTGTAAGAGGGGGACTGGGCCCTGACGGGAGATTGTGCTCGAGACATGAGAGTGGTTGTGATTGGGAAATTTAAAGAGGATGAGTCCGTATCGTCGGATGAGTCGGTTTGATAGAGCGTGCTATCTCGGTGTTTATCAAACGCCAGTGTACCCACTTATCTATCGTTTGTGACTCGGGTGTAGAATGTCGCGATAAAATTTTAAATGTTTATTTTTTAATACAACAAAATGCAGTATAAGTTGCTACAAACTGCTACTGATTTTGAGGTAGTGATACTTAATTTGTTAAGGGTGGCCAGTGCTTGTGAACACACAGAGTATAGCCAACCCGATCTTGCCTCAACTTTACCTCACCTGTATCGTAGTACAGTCGCCGTGCAACGTACGTAAAGAGGATTTATACTCCAAGGCCCAAGATCGATTGAGAAATGTTTACAATACTTTCACTTTCTTGAAGTAATGCTTACTGTGCTACTCGTGGCCTGATGTGGGATCCGTAGACCGCCTGCCTTCCTTGACGTGTCGAAGAGATGAGTCAGCTTCTCACTGCTGCTAACCGGTTGCCTGGCTGGGCGTTGGCTGCTTACCTACGCAGATGCGTCTTCCGCCTGATTGCGGGCCTCGTTCAATTCTAATGGAATCTTTCACTGATAATTTACGTGGTATAGTGGCTACTAAATTCACCAACTAATTTTTATTATCAGCTACTTATTCCTGTTTTCGGGCTTACCGTAGTGAAGTCCGGAGTTCTTCTTATTTTTAAAACTTCGTAAAGTTTCTTTAGCTTCTTGGTTCCGTGGATTCCAAGTCTCGCACAGGTCCGCGTTCTATGTGGATTTTCGTAGAAATTAAAAACCGAGAACTTAAGCGGATCGTGGCAGGATCGCCAAAATGTTATAGTGAAAACTAAACTTTCTAATTTTTAAAGGTAGTGACATCAAAATGATGTCACTTTGTATGTTTTTATTCGTGAGAGATTTTAGAGAAGAACTGACGAGGCCTGTCAGAACCTCTACATATATAGACAGCTAAACCTAGGAGGGGGAGGTCATCAACCTCTACATATATGGGTAACTAAACCTGGGGGAAGGAGGTCATCATCTGGCCTGGTAACAAAGATACTTTTTGATAATAATGCAATTTTTTAATGTACATTTTAAACTTTAGTTTCATTGTACTTCAAACGTAGTTATAATAAAAATGTATACTAAGTGTTGATGAATAATTATATTATATACATCAACAACTATAATTATAATAATTAACCAATCATATTAATTTAAAAAAATATGTTATGAATGATTTATGAAAAAAGTTGATTTATTTTTCCTTGATTAAGGCTAAAAAATTCTAGTCACGGCACTTACTCTCACAAGCTCTGAATAAGTCTTGCAGTCACTATATAAGAAAGTTCCAAGTTTTATGCCTCAGGATTGTAAGCGAGCATGTGAGTGATTCGACGAAAGCGTATCGTCCTATACATATATAACTTATAGTTATTAGGTTTATATCTGTGAAATTATATATTTAAGTGTATATGTGACATTTTGTACCAATGCCAGAACCGCATCAGTACAGACCTTCGGTATAGGCATACTACTATTTACAGTACAACGCCAGTACAGATTTTCGGCACAGGCGCAGTACCATTTTTCGTACCGGCCCAGTACCGACAAACCACTCCCAGCCGAGTGACATTTCGGACGAATACCAGTACCTAGCCGTTTTCCACCCGGTATTATGCCAGTGCAACGCCAGAACCGACATCCGCCCGGCGGTACTGACGTGGTACCAAGCCAGATGTAAATTTCCACCTGGGTATCAGGGTATGTGGGCTGCGTTTAATCAGTGGTATATACTCATCGCTGATTCAGATTTAGAGAGTGTATTTGGAAATTCTGAAACTTCCAACAGGAATAATTTGACGTTCTGGGTAACTGAACCCGAGTCGAAGTTCTTACCTTCTCTTTGCCCTCGCTACACTTTCTATTTAAAAAATCGAGTGTTTGGCGAGTGTGGAGCGAATATTATGTCTCAAATTCTCGAAAAATTGAAGGTGAATAGTTTACAAGTTGAACGCAGAGAAGAACGAATAGAAGCGATAGTGAAACGAGAGCGAAGTGATATTGAAAATTACAATTCCAAGATCAGATAATTTAGAATTCAAGAAGGTATAATTAATTATTTGGGACAGATGCATATAGTTGCAATGACTAATATGCATATGGGACATTCTTATATTTTTGTAGCTTCCTTTTAATAAATTAACCAACACGTATAACGGGATTTAAAAAAAAATTTTTTTTTGAGAGATATATTAATTTAAACTTTTGATAAAATTGGATAAAATGCTAAATTCTCTTATACTTATAATTCATTATTTCCGGTTGAAATAATCAAATCGATTTTGGGTTTGTTTCATTTTCTAGCTTGTTATGTTAGGTTTTCACATAAATAATTTTATAAATTTTATTTTGTTAATTAACTACAGATATAGGCAATTTAATTGTTTAAACAATTTTTTCATGTTTGCCCCCTCATTAGAAAAATTTGGAAAAAATAGTATCATATGCGCTATTTCTCAATATAACTAGCGCATATTTAATAAAAGTGGAGACTCAATTAGATCGGACGATATTAAATATTTTTGAGCACGCGACGTGTTTAATCATGTCCGAGTCGAGCCGCAACTAGCCTTCCTCGAGACATAACGTGCTTCTGGTCGACTCAGACAGGATTAAACACGTCGCGCGCTCAAAAATCTTTAATATCTTCTGATCTAATTGAGTTTCTACTTTTATCAAATATGCGCTAGTTATATTGAGACATAGCGCATATGGCTGTATTTTTTCCAAATTTTTCTACTGAGCGGGCAAACATGAAAAAATTGTTTAAACAATTAAATTGCCTATATCTGTAGTTAATTAACAAAATATAAATTATAAAATTATTTATCTGAAAACCTAACGTAATAAGCTAGAAAATTTAACAAACCTAAAATCGATTTGATTATTTCAACCAGAAATAATGAATTATATGTATAAGAGAATTTAGCATTTTATCCAATTTTATCAAAAGTTTAAATTAATAAATCTCTCAAAAATTTTTTTTTTTTAAATCCCGATATACGTGTTGGTTAATTTATTAAAAAGAAGCTATAAATTTTTTTTAATGCATTACATAAAATTTAAGTAAAATTAATATTTTGAAAATATACAACACGGAAAATAAAAGAACCTTCTTATATATATGCCGCTAAATTCATCGTATAATTCGCTTGTTTAATTTAATTTAATGTGACTTCATGCAATTGCACGAAAAATCAATATTAATATTGTTTCGGTTTTGGGCGTACTTTCGGCTGGAGATCAAGAAAAATAGTATACAACCCACGGCCAGAATGTTTGATGCCCTAGGGTCGTAATATACTATTACACAAGATACTTTTTGATAATAAATAATGCAATTTTTTAATGTATATTTCAAACTTTAGTTTCATTAAACTTTATACGTAGTTATGATAAAACTGTATGCTAAATATCAATTAATAATTATACTATATATATATCAACAATCATAATTATAAAAATTAACTAATTAATTACATTAATTTAAAAAAAATCATTATTATATGGAAAATTTGTGAAAAAAGTTGATTTATTTTTACTTGAGTAAGGCTAAAAAACTCTAGTTACGACACTTTCTCTCACAAGTTCTGAATAACTCTTTCAGTCACTATATAAGAAAGTTTCGAATTTTATGTCTCATCATTGTAAGCGAGCATGAGCGTGATTCGACGAAAGCGTATCGTACTATATATAAGTGTAGTTATTAGGTTTATATATGTAAGGTTATATGTTTAAGTGTATTTGTGATTAAAAATATGATTGGCTACGACTGAATGGTGTGAATGTATTTGTATTCTATTTATGTATGTATGTATGTATCGGATGACCAATGGCAGGTTCGTGGTAAGAATTTTTTTGTTATTTAAGAGAACCATGACAACGTATTTCTATAGAGTTGGCCATCGCCTCACCCTCGAAAAATGGGAAAACGGTAATATGTGCAGTTTTCGATGACTAGAAGAGAGTTGACTATGAATGCTGAACATTTATAGACTCTCTTCTCACATTCTCGTAACCGTCGTCACACATTCGCCTCAATCTCGACAGTAGAGACTGAGACGAGTCTTAGGATTTCGACTCGGGAAGTTTTATGCAGCTACATATAATTGAAAATTTTGTTAGAGTTTCATAGATTTATGATAATTTTATAAAAATTCTGTTACAGTTTGGCAGCTTTGAGATACATTTCACGGAAATTCAGTCAAGTTTCATAATATTAAGAAAAATTTCAGGTAATTCAGTACATTTTTCGAATTATAAAATACTTTTACTCAAAAACATCATAAATATCGTCAAATTTTACGTTACTTTTGTAACATAAAAGTTAGGTAGATTTCCGAACATTTCTAACAGTGTATTTTAGTTCAATTCATGATGAAAAGGAAAATGATTAAACTGATAAAGAATAGAATACACGGACTCATTAATCTGTTGTATTTGTTTATATTGCACAGATTCTTATGAGAAAAAAAAAATAATATACCAATGCTATGAGAAATATTCACAGTAAAGTATGTTTTATCAAATTTTATACTATTTTAATTATTCGAAATTACCGAAACCTTTCAATTATAAATAGGAAAAACATATGTTACATTTCATGTACTTACAGTTTTGAACGTTCATTGAACGATGACAAAATTTTTTTTTCCATAATAAAATTAATTATTATATTTATATTTAGGGCCCTTCAAATATACAATCGTTCATGAAAAATACACTATTTTTTAATTTTCTGAACCAAAAACTAATCATTTAGTTTAAAAAAAAAGTATTTCCATCGTTCAATGAACGTTCAAAACTGTAAGTACATTTACATTTCTGTGATATTTGTAGAAAACTGTGGTACACGTTCAGTTCTAAACCTATCTCGGTTTCGAGATACACGAGAACATCTTTTATGCTAACGCATATTACCAATATACTTATACATTTAAAACAGAATATTATATAACTTATATTAGATAGATAAAATTTTCCTGGACTTCTTGCCATTGCTCAAATAAGTGGTCATTTCAGTTATATTTTCTCCTATTTACGAGCATACACAATAAGGAGACATTTTTACTGAATTTGTTGATAAAACGTGCCCTATTTTTCAAAACATTCAGCCTATAGCTACACGAGAATATATGTTGTAAAATTTTATAAAGTTTCAACAGGATAATTCAAAATCACACGGAGAAAAATAATTAAAGTAATTTTTTTCAACTTCCGATCAAAGGGCATAGCCCGGTTTCCATGTGAAATCGGCCTTAAAACCAAATCAAATTTCGCATAAACCATATGGAAGGGGTTGGGCACGAGATTATTTTGTCAAATTTTCAGATCATTATCTGCCATTTTAAATGAGTAATGGCGGATTTTACCATTTTCGTTTTTTTCTTTTTTTATCTAAACTAATCATAGGAAAATTTTGAAAAAATCAGGGTTGTTTTTTCCAATTTTCCAGATTTTTTGACGCATAATTCGCGATGCAAAAAATTGCGAAAATTTTTGCACGCAATTTTGTTCATGTTTGAATTGCGCGACTACTCTTTTGAATGATTTTATTCATTAGTTACCTATCGATGATTAAAACATAATTTTTTCAGATTTTTGCAAGGTGTGGACGGGGGTAAACAAAAATAAAAACCATCAAAATACGCATTCTTCCAACATCTTACTATTAAAGCACATTTAATAATAACAGTAGACAAATGAAAAATACAATTTTATTCGGTAATCAATCTCTAACACGGTTTACTTCTGAAATTTTTGCAAACATTTTGCAAAATATTTTGCGAATTTTTTTTATTGAGAAAAATCGAAATTTTTACATGCATTGTGAACAAATGGTTGACCGTCGTTATTCGCAAGTCGAAAGAGTGTTGCGAAAATTATCTATTTATATTCTTGAATATTTTCCGAATATACAGGTTTCGCCCCTTGAAAATTTAGTCCGTTCAAAAAGTTTCCGTTTTATATATAAGTGGTATACAAAAAGTAAAATTGGTTTTCCTACAAACTTACAGTTATAAACGAAGAGAGCGAAGATGACTAATTAATAATTGAAAAAAAATTTTATGTTCGGCAAATGTTCAGCCACTTATGGAGTATGAAGTGCTATGAAAGTACAATCAACCGTCTATATTTGTAAAAATTCGGTGGTAGAAAAATCTATTTTTGTAGGAAAACCAATTTTACATTTTGTATACCAGTTTTATTTAAAACGGACAGTTTTTGAACGGACTAAATTTTTTAACGGGCAAATCTTTATAAAAAAATGCAACGAAAATGTAAGTATTGCTATGCAAAAAAACTGCTAAAAATTTTTTGTTATCCAGAAATCCAAGTTAATTACTTGTTTAATTTACGAGCTTTTCTTATTATTTGTGCTCATTAAAATTTCAAAAAGTAAAGTAAATGGAGGACGATTTGAGGGTATTTTCGATGTCCTGTATGGTAAAATAAGTATGTTATTTTTAACAAATAGAAATTAATTTAACCTGTATATTCAAAAATTATTCAAGAATACGAAAAGATATTTTTAGCAGCACTCTTTCGACTTGCGAATAATCACAATCAACAATTTGTTCACAATGCATGTAAAAATTTCGATTTTTCGCAATAAAAAAAAAAAAAAAAATATTGTGCAAAATTTTTGCAAAAATTTCAGAAGTAAACCGTGTTAGAGATTGATTACCGAATAAAATTGTATTTTTCATTTGTCTACTGTTATTATAAAATGTGCTTTAATAGTAAGATGTTGGTCTTGTTCTCTTCGCATACATTTAAGTTTATTTCTTATAATTTAATACTGAAGCTCAAACCAATTTTATAATTCTGTAATATTTATTTTGGCGGTATCGCTGAACTTCCCTCGTGCCCTTCTCGCGGTCACATCACAACCACATGCACGATACCGACACCCACACATACAAGTACGAATGCGTTGCCGAGTGAATGGGCTGCGGCCGGCGCCTGGTGGATATTCCCGATAGACTAGCCAAGGGAGGAGTAGTAGCCTCCCGACCAGGGTAGGACGCGATGTCAGTACCTTAGCTCTGTGGAAGTAATATGGGTAAATGTAAGTCCCTCCGGTGTTCGGCCGCGAAGGGCAAAGATCCCGTGAAACCACATGTTAAACTGGGAAAACTGCTCACGTTTCTACTGCCTGGAGCCAATTTCGGGGTTGAAATCATGGACGCCCGGGCGCAGGAATGAAGGATTACCTGGTCAGTATTTCCTTATACCCGACGCTGCGTAGGATAAATCGCACACCGTCTAGCCTGAAGTCCGGGTCAGGTGTCGGGGCGGACCCGGCACCGCTCGGTCGATAGGGGTGACGTTAAACCTTTAGCATCATTATGGCGCGGGCCTATCCCGTAACCTTTTTTACTAGCTTCATTTAATGTGCCGATAGGATCGACCATCCGATAAGCCGCTTCTCGGTTTCGGTGCACATAACTAGGGATCTATACAGGCGGGGATAGTAGCCCTACTGCGGTAGGGCTCCCATGATGGGCGAACCGTCTTAAGACACGACGAAATTAATATGAATTTTGAGAATAATAAAAGAGATGAAGCGGTGAAGGCGCCTGATGCGCACTCACACACTCCTCCAGGGGCTGATGGATGGAAAGACGTCCTTCAGCTCCTGAAGGAGCAAAGTAAGAAAATGGAGAGGTTGGCCAGGGCTCTCAGCGTTATCCAGCAGGGTATGCTGAGAAACAACCCTGGCCATGTTAAGGACAGTGTGAGTGAGGCTACGGAGGTGTTGAGCGGAATGCTCAACACCCACAAGTGCTTACTAGAGAGCGGGGTGGAAATCCAGAAAAGGATGGAATCCCACCCCGCTGTAAAAAAGATTGGTATCTTACGGAGATTGAGCTCTTCGTCTCTGGGAGATACCCCAAAAAAGCTGACAAAGGGGGAGAAGAGGGGTGCTCCTTCTCCCCCGAAGATCGGCTTCCCAAGAAAGGGAAGGGCGGCATATCGCCCACTTACGATGCGGCCACCAGAAGCCAAACCCCAAAAAAGGATGGGGAATGGCAGCTGGTGGAGAAGAAAAAAGAAAAAAAGAAAAAAGAGAAGAAAAAAGAGGTTCCTGTGTAGATTAAGGGTAGGGTGGGTGAACTGCCGCATCCGAGAGCATGTCGAGGTTGCCCGGTGCTTCAGGTGCCAGGGATACGGCCATGTGTCGCGTGGCTGCACGCTTCCAGGCAGGAAGGATGCCTGCTGGAGGTGTGGGGGGGCGTCACACGTGGCCAAGGAGTGCAAGGCTCCCCCTCGGTGCCTGACTTGTACTGATAGGGGCGAAAAATATGTCGCCCATGCTTCGGGGAGCGGTTCTTGCCCAATATTCAGGGCGGAACTCCGGAGGTTGAGAGGTGGAAAGTGAAATTTCTACAGCTCAACCTCGGGAGAGGGAAGGAAGCCCAGAACCTTCTGATGCAGACTGCCAGGGAGAGGGGAGCCGATGTGTTGCTCACTAGTGAGCAACACAAATGGTCCGAAAACTCTGCTTGGTACCAGGATGCATCAAGGAGGGCTGGGATCCTTGTCTGCAGCCCTGATTTGAGCATCGCGGAGTTCCTGGAGACCGACGCGGGTTTCGTTTGGGTGGAGGTGGCGGGGGTACGTGTGTACAGCTGCTACTTCTCCCCCAACGATCCTTTCGAGATCTTCGAGACCCAGATCCTCCTCCTTGAGGAAAGCCTCAAAGAGGCTAGTGGGCGGTCCCTTATTGCGGGTGACTTTAATAGTAAGTCGCCCGAGTGGGGAGAAGCCCGTCTGGACAGGAGGGGAATCTTGGTCAGTGAGATGGTCGCCAGGAATGACCTGATTGTATTGAATCGGGGCAGGGATTTTACGTTCAGACGAGGAGCGGGGGGGTCGATTATCGACCTCACAATTGCCGCGCCCCGTCTTGCCTCCAGGATAGGCGACTGGTGCGTCCTCGATGTAATAACATTGAGTGACCACCGGTGCATTGAGTTTAGAATCCAGGAACGGAGTCACCCAGTGAATACGGGAAGGGGCGGCAAGGTAAGGAGCCCCTCCTGGAACACAAAACGACTCAGCAAAGACAAGCTTCGCGAACATCTTGAAGAAACCAGGCTCATAGATGAGCTTGGTTGGGCAAGGTCTGCTGGGTCGTTGGAGGACACTGTGCGGGCGGCGAGGCGGAAAGTGGTCGCAGCATGCGACCACTCCATGCCTCGCCGCGGGCACAGGCGTACCGGGGACTCGATGTACTGGTGGAGCGACCAGTTGTCCGTCCTGCGTCGAAAGTGCCTTACAGCACGGCGGAGTTTTACCCGCTCAAAGGGTGAACCTCTGCTGCGCGAGGCATGGAAAAAAGCAAAATCAGCTCTGAGGCAAGGCATAAAAAAAGCCGACTTCAGTTCTGGAAAGACTTGATCGGAGAAGTCGAAAAGGATCCATGGGGTCTCGCCTTCAAAATAGTCACTAAGAGATTAGTGACTAGAAGAAAGACTCCGGGCCTGGATAGTGCCGATCGTGTCAAGTACATCGTGCGAAGCTTGTTCCCGCATGTAGAGCCGTTCCAAAGACAGGACCGAAGTTCCTGCGTGGTCCGGGACGAAGAACTCTTCACTCTCGAAGAACTAAAGAGAGCGGGTGGAAGGCTCAAGGCAAACACAGCGCCGGGGATCGACGGGTTGCCGAACGAGATCCTCAAAGAGGTGATCGGGGTATACCCGGAGATCCTCCTAGAAGTCTTCAACTCCTGTCTTCGGGAGGGGAGGTTCTTCGCAGACTGGAAGAAGCAGAGGTTGGTCCTGCTGAGGAAAGGCAACAAACCTCTAGGGGATACCTCATCGTATAGGCCAATATGTTTATTGGATACGATGGGGAAACTTCTGGAGGAAATGATCCTACAAAGACTACAGGGTCACATGGTCCGCGAGAATGGTCTCTCGGAAAACCAGTTCGGCTTTCGGAAAGGCAGGTCCACAGTTGACGCCATCCAGGCAGTGGTGGACATCGCCACTAAAGCAAGAAGAGGAACTGGTAAGCGTAAGGGATTCTGCGCGTTGATCAGCATTGACATACGCAATGCGTTCAATACCGCGAGATGGAACATCTGCATCGAGGCGATGGTGCGGAAAAAGGTTCCAGACTACCTGTTACGAATGATAGATGACTATCTGAGCGACAGGTGGGTGATATACGAGGGCGATAAAGGGTCTTTCAAGGAAGAGATAACATGTGGCGCCCCTCAAGGGTCGAGGGTAGGTCCACTCGTCTGGAACGTCATGTACGACGATTTCCTGCGCATGGACATGCCTGCTGGAACGAGCATCTTCGGCTTCGCGGATGACGCACTTGTCGTGTGCGCCGCTGACGACGTCAAAATCCTGGAGCTGAGGATCAACGATAGTCTGTGGCGGGCAAAGCGTTGGTTGGATAGCAGATGCCTGAAAATGGCCCCTGAGAAGACCGAGGCTTTGCTGGTCACAGACAGGAGATCCTTCAAATACCCGAGGATCGTTCTCGGGGAACATGAAATCAAGTGGAAAAAGAGCATTAAGTACCTGGGTGTGCAGTTGGATCGAAGGCTTAGCTTCGGCGAACACCTGCAGATCGCGACTGCCAAAGCCATCCAGTGTGGGGCCGCCCTGACTCGGCTCATGCCCAACATTGGTGGTCCTAGGGAAGCTAAGAGAAGGCTGGTGGCGAGCGTGGTAAATTCGAAGCTGCTTTATGCAGCTCCGATCTGGACAAGTGCCCTTAACAACCATGCTATCCTGAAGAAGCTGTTCTCGGCACAGAGAGGTGTGGTGATGAGAATTGTCTCAGCATACCGAACTGTGTCGACGAGTGCTGTGCTGGTCCTGGCGAGCGTCCCGCCAATAGATTTATTGGCGGAGGAAAGCCAGGAGACCTTTCAGCTTCGCAAGGAGCTTACCTGCGCCGACCTGCAGGAAATCGCTCGCGCGAAGGAGGCCATCCGCAAGGATGGAAGGCGCAGACTCGTCGAGAAATGGCAGACGAGATGGCATGGTGACCAAACCGGGAGATGGACACACCGTCTGATCCCGGAGCTCGCCACCTGGCTGGATAGAAAGCACGGTCAAGTCGGCTTTTACTTGGCGCAAGCGCTTTCGGGCCATGGTTGCTTTAATGCGTACCTGAAGCGCTTCAAGAAAAGAGACGATGAGTCGTGCAGCTACTGCGGTTCCCTTGTGGATAATGCAGAGCACACACTCTTCGTCTGCGCAAAGTGGGGCGCGACAAGGGAGGCCCTCGGTCAGGCAGTGGGTGCCGAGCTCACTCCTGACACGATGGTCTCTCTCATGCTCCAGTCTGAACAGATTTGGATGTCTATCGAGTCATTCGTCACCCTGGTGATGAAGGCGAGGGAGCTCGATGAGCGTGCGGAGCGCGGCAACAATGGGGGCCAGTAGAAATCGCATCGGGGCCTACACCCGCGGTCCTGCGTCTTGGGCGGACTTGGCTGTTCACGTCGACCGGGGGAGGAATCTTCTTATTCCTTTCCTGGTTGGCGCGGTTGGCCGGCCTGCCTAGCGGGCGTATGCCCGCGGATGGGAGTCCCGGGCCAACGGACGACGGAAGAGTCGTACGCGAATTTAAGCTGGAACCAACTGCCCGCGAAGTTTAAAGCCGAAAGGCGGTTCCGCGGGCGGTGCATTGGTTCGTGAGAGGTGGTTTTTTGGTTTTAACAGGTATGCCTAGACCCGTCCTAGGAGAGTCCTGTACAACGTCTATAAAAGATTTCGCCATTTTTCCTCCTCACCAAAAAAGAAAAAAAAAAAAAAAAAAAAAAAAAAATTATTTATGTTATAGAGGACATAAACATTAGGAAGGCAAACGTTTCGGCCACAGATGGGGGCCCTCTTCAGTGCCAATTAGCTTAATTGTAACCTTTAAATATTTATTAACTAATACATGCAATTAAAAAATATATGGTATTTTTTGTTTTTTTGTTTTTTTCTTTTTGCTTATTAATTGAAAATAGAGTAAACATGCAGAAAAACTTATGAGTAAGCGAGTTCCTAGGTGTGAAGAAACCAGGCCGTTCCAAAAACTGTTCCAACAAGTAATCCTCTTCCACAGGAACCGTGAAAAATGCGGCCGCGGAACGCACTCCCTCAAGGGCACATATATAAACACAATTATTTCAACCCAGAAAGAAACAACACACTGGAGAATATAACGTAGATCATTGGTAAAGCACGCACAGCAAACCACACATATGCACGAGCACCAGAAGTAAAGGACACTGAAGTTAAAACAATCAGAACATTGCAATTGGTACGGAAAAATTTATGTATTTTCTCAAAAACCACAGAGATGACAGACGGATGTAAGTCCACCACTCTGCCACATGGCTGGAAGAAAACTGATTTGGGAATAAGTCGTATTTAGGAAGACAAGTGTTCAGAGTTTGACGTATATGGAGAGCATTCTCCATGATAGGTCAGGTTCCAACACCAAGGGTTATACACAGTCAAAATTTACTTTAATGTCCCCGGCACTTGAGATTTCTATATGCTCAAGCGTCCAAGGAAATCAAACCCCTACCACATGTTCGAAGAATTCTGTAAGGAAAGGCACTCAATACGGTCCCGGCGTCGTAAAAATTATACACATTTTTGTGGATATATAAAGTAAAATGCAACTAAAGTGGAAATTCACGAAAAATTAATTTCCTGGTTTTTCGAAACCTCTGATTCTTAATAACTGGAACCCGGAAAAATACAACATTAAGTTTATAAGTATGATGTCCGAGTTTTTCGGATTATAAGACTGTTGTAAAGTGGCAAAATATTACGCGAGCTATTCAAACTCTGATTTGAATAGAGAGGTCAATTAATACGGTTGCACTACGGATTCTGAGACTAATAAAAAGTTGCAAAGTGATGAGCGAGCACTTCAGACTCTGACTTAAAGTAAAGTGGCCAAGTAATGCGCGAGTTCTTAGGAGTATAAGAATTTTTATAAGTGGCAAAGTAATACGCGAGTTAAACGAAGTCTGTCCTGAAAAGAGTGGCCAAGTAATGCGCGAATTCTTAGGAGTATAAGAATTGTTATAAAGTGGCCAACTAATACGCGAGATTTCTGGACTCTGACTTAAAGTAAGGTGGCCAAGTTATGCGCGAATTCCTAGGAGTATAAGAATTTTTATAAAGTGGCCAAGTAATGCGCGAGATTTCCGTACTCTGACTTTAAGTAAGGTGGCCAAGTAATACGCGAATTCATAGGAGTATAAGAATATTTCTAAAGTGGCCAAGTTATACGCGAGATTTCCGGACTCTGACTTAAAGTAAGGTGGCCAAGTTATGCGCGAATTCCTAGGAGTATAAGAATTTTTATAAAGTGGCCAAGTAATGCGCGAGATTTCCGTACTCTGACTTTAAGTAAGGTGGCCAAGTAATGCGCTAATTCTTAGGAGTATGAGAATTTTTATAAAGTGGCCAAGTAGTACGCGAGATTTCCGGACTCTCACTTTAAATAAGGTGGCCAAGTAATGCGCGAATTCTTAGGAGTATAAGAATTTTTCTAAAGTGGCCAAGTTATACGCGAGATTTCCGGACTCTGACTTTAAGTAAGGTGGCCAAGTAATGCGCTAATTCTTAGGAGTATGAGAATTTTTATAAAGTGGCCAAGTAGTACGCGAGATTACCGGACTCTGACTTTAAATAAGGTGGCCAAGTAATGCGCTAATTCTTAGGAGTATGAGAATTTTTATAAAGTGGCCAAGTAATACGCGAGATTTCCGGACTCTGACTTTAAGTAAGGTGGCCAAGTAATGCGCTAATTCTTAGGAGTATGAGAATTTTTATAAAGTGGCCAAGTAATACGCAAGATTTCCGGACTCTGACTTTAAGTAAGGTGGCCAAGTAATGCGCTAATTCTTAGGAGTATGAGAATTTTTCTAAAGTGGCCAAGTAATACGCGAGATTTCCGGACTCTGACTTTAAATAAGGTGGCCAAGTAATGCGCGAATTCTTAGGAGTATGAGAATTTTTATAAAGTGGCCAAGTAATACGCGAGATTTCCGGACTCTGACTTTAAATAAGGTGGCAAAGTAATGCGCGAATTCTTAGTAGTCTAAGAATTTTTATAAAGTGGCCAAGTAATACGCGAGATTTCCGGACTCTGACTTTAAGTAAGGTGGCCAAGTAATGCGCGAATTCTTAGGAGTATAAGAATTTTTCTAAAGTGGCCAAGTTATACGCGAGATTTCCGGACTCTGACTTAAAGTAAGGTGGCCAAGTTATGCGCGAATTCCTAGGAGTATAAGAATTTTTATAAAGTGGCCAAGTAATGCGCGAGATTTCCGTACTCTGACTTTAAGTAAGGTGGCCAAGTAATGCGCTAATTCTTAGGAGTATGAGAATTTTTATAAAGTGGCCAAGTAGTACGCGAGATTTCCGGACTCTCACTTTAAATAAGGTGGCCAAGTAATGCGCGAATTCTTAGGAGTATAAGAATTTTTCTAAAGTGGCCAAGTTATACGCGAGATTTCCGGACTCTGACTTTAAGTAAGGTGGCCAAGTAATGCGCTAATTCTTAGGAGTATGAGAATTTTTATAAAGTGGCCAAGTAGTACGCGAGATTACCGGACTCTGACTTTAAATAAGGTGGCCAAGTAATGCGCTAATTCTTAGGAGTATAAGAATTTTTCTAAAGTGGCCAAGTAATACGCGAGATTTCCGGACTCTGACTTTAAGTAAGGTGGCCAAGTAATGCGCGAATTCCTAGGAGTATAAGAATTTTTATAAAGTGGCCAAGTAATGCGCGAGATTTCCGTACTCTGACTTTAAGTAAGGTGGCCAAGTAATGCGCGAATTCTTAGTAGTCTAAGAATTTTTATAAAGTGGCCAAGTAATACGCAAGATTTCCGGACTCTGACTTTAAGTAAGGTGGCCAAGTAATGCGCTAATTCTTAGGAGTATGAGAATTTTTATAAAGTGGCCAAGTAATACGCGAGATTTCCGGACTCTGACTTTAAGTAAGGTGGCCAAGTAATGCGCTAATTCTTAGGAGTATGAGAATTTTTATAAAGTGGCCAAGTAATACGCAAGATTTCCGGACTCTGACTTTAAGTAAGGTGGCCAAGTAATGCGCTAATTCTTAGGAGTATGAGAATTTTTCTAAAGTGGCCAAGTTATACGCGAGATTTCCGGACTCTGACTTTAAGTAAGGTGGCCAAGTAATGCGCTAATTCTTAGGAGTATGAGAATTTTTATAAAGTGGCCAAGTAGTACGCGAGATTTCCGGACTCTGACTTTAAATAAGGTGGCCAAGTAATGCGCGAATTCTTAGGAGTATAAGAATTTTCCTAAAGTGGCCAAGTAATACGTGAGATTTCCGGACTCTGACTTTAAATAAGGTGGCAAAGTAATGCGCGAATTCTTAGGAGTATAAGAATTTTACTAAAGTGGTCAAGTAATACGCGATATTTCCGGACTCTGACTTTAAATAAGGTGGCTAAGTAATGCGCGAGTTCAATGGACCTCAGGACTGATATAAAAAGATAAGCGGTCTCGTAATGCGCGAGTTTCAACAAAATCTGGCCCAGATAAAGTGGCCAGATGTGAGATCATAAAACCTGAAGGGACGACTGAAATACATGGTGTAGTCCCAATTTCTCAGGTCAGATTTTTTATGACCCTTTTTTAAGTATAGGGTTGTAAATCTTAGAAAGGTTTTCTATGTCAGTTCTAAGATTCACTGCATCGCCCGTACCTGCAATACTTGTCTTCCTAAATACGACTTATTCCCAAATCAGTTTTCTTCCAGCCATGTGGCAGAGTGGTGGACTTACATCCGTCTGTCAAATCTGTGGTTTTTGAGAAAATACATAAATTTTTCCGTACCAATTGCAATGTTCTGATTGTTTTAACTTCAGTGTCCTTTACTTCTGGTGCTCGTGCATATGTGTGGTTTGCTGTGCGTGCTTTACCAATGATCTACGTTATATTCTCCAGTGTGTTGTTTCTTTCTGGGTTGAAATAATTGTGTTTATATATGTGCCCTTGAGGGAGTGCGTTCCGCGGCCGCATTTTTCACGGTTCCTGTGGGAGAGGATTACCTGTTGGAACAGTTTTTGGAACGGCCTGGTTTCTTCACACCTAGGAACTCGCTTACTCATAAGTTTTTCTGCATGTTTACTCTATTTTCAATTAATAAGCAAAAAGAAAAAAACAAAAAAACAAAAAATACCATATATTTTTTAATTGCATGTATTAGTTAATAAATATTTAAAGGTTACAATTAAGCTAATTGGCACTGAAGAGGGCCCCCATCTGTGGCCGAAACGTTTGCCTTCCTAATGTTTATGTCCTCTATGACATAAATAATTAGATACTAAGCTGACCCCAAGCCAAAATAAATATTACAGAATTATAACTGTGGGTCAATGTAACAAGGAACATGTACGGAAACATGTCACGATACAATTTTATACTATTAGAGATGATGTAAATTACTCATTTTCTCAAATTCACTAAATTTCTTTTTCAGTTTAAGTGAAATAGGAAATTCAATTTACTTAAGGTGGCTTGATCGTTTTTGAAAAAAATTACAGACTGCTCTGAAACTTAGAGATTATCTTAATAAAATATGCTAGATTCATTTGGAAAAAAGAAATACCGTGGTTGACGATGTCATTGCCGAAAAAATCGCTACCGAAAAAATGTCAGTTTAACACGTAGTCTTATGGGATTTCTTGCCAAAATCGGCGAAACTCCGGAAAAAATCACAAGTCCCCATAAATCAAAAATATACTAGTACTTTCGATTTCGAGGAATCTATTAGTATTTTAAAAACGAAGGGTTGACGACTTCAATCAAGAGAAAATTGCGAAAAAGGCACAGAATATAGAAATCGCCTCGAGGTGAAACTAATCATTTTTTACTATCGCTTCTTTCCGGGAACATTTCCGCGATTTCTTAACATTCTACTCAGATGTTACTATAATACATACGATTATTAAAAAAATAAGTAGCAATGAGCATTCATGTAACACGTGCCCCCACGGTGCCCCTCACTTCATACGACACCAAACGCTCAAGCCACCTTAAGGCTCTATCGGCCTTAAGGAACACTTTCTCATCATGACACTCGCGCTTTGCGCTCGATTTTCTGTATACATTTCAGTAACTTTTTAATAAATTACATGATCAAAATAATTGATTTCTTTCCTTCCAAATATCTCAAAAAGGAAAAACAATCATAGACTTTATTTAAGGAAACAATTTTGCAGAACAACGCTTATTTCGTATCTCACATATTTTGGTGAAAAAAATCGAATTTTTTCAATATTAAAGATGAAAACATAAAATATGCATACTGTCGAGAAATTTCTCAATAAGAATGTGTAGAACTCATTTAGGCAAATAATTTTTCATCTAAACGTTTTATATGTATCTCATATATTTTGTCTGCACAGAGAAAAATGTTTAATGGCTCCCACCTTTGCAAGGGTTAGAGCTACTAAACAGAATAGTAAATTATGAACCGGCCAACTCGTCGGTAGAATCTACTAAACGCGACTTTAGTCGATTTCACTGGTCACTGAAGAGTAGCTTCTACTGTGTACGCAGTCACACACGTACGATTCTTGTTTAGTAGAATATACTGATGTTGAGAGCGTTTTACTAAACAAGAATCGTACGAGCGACTGCGAGCACAGTAGGTGCTACTCTTCAGTGATTAGTAAAATCGCGCTTCAAATTATAAAAAAGAATCGTAAAAAATATATAATTATACATAACATATGATTTTTGTTAAGATATACATAGATCTACTTATAATTAACTGGTAATCGCAATTTTCAGCGCTCACTTATTAATTAAAATTTCGCACGCAACGGGGGGGATTCGAACGCCTAACCTAACGCACGCAAATCAATGAGCCTAACCATTCGCCTATCGAGACTAGTTGTCAGCAGCTTGAAAAACCAGGAATGAATTCTTAAGCACGTTAATCAACGAAACATGTGACAATTGGTAACAACGCATTGATGACGTCAGAACGTACACGCATCGACGATATGTGCGAATCTTAGGACACTTTGTGGGACCAGCCTCACTCATACGTTTATTACGATTATCACGAACACGAACCGGCGGCCGGTCAGCGGATCAGAGAGGTTAGTATCATAGTCAGGAGCCTCAGGTGAGAGGGCTATACAGTTGATTCTACTAAACAGATAGTCAGCGTTCGTACTATTCTGTTTAGTAGAATCAACAGAACGTTGTTCAGCATTTCTGAACCAACGAGTAGTTGTTATTACTATAAATTAGCTTACTAAACGGGAATCGTAGCATATACTCTTACAGTTCTCTCCGTGTAAAAAATGGAATTCTTGAATTTTAATCGTATTTTTTGGAATTGAAAAAAAAATATATGTTTTATCATAAACTGTGTGAAACAAAACTTGTAGATCTTTTTGAAACGAGCAACTTTGTATCATTACGTTTTTATCGTATTTCACATATTATTGTTAAAAAATTGAATTTTGGATTTTCAATATTTTTTTTTAAATTACACAGAAAAATATGCATCTTATGAAAAAATGTTACAATTCAAATTTGTAGGTCTTTATGTAGAAAATAATATTGTATTATAACGTTTTTTCGTATCTCGTACAATTTAACTGGAAAATGGAATTTTGATATTGATCTTTTTCAAGTTTTAATATGCTGTAACATTTCTAATTTTGATTTAATCAAAAAATGTTATCGAGATAATTGGTACAGATTTATGAGCACTATCTGCAAAAACATACAAATGTGTCTTCTATTGGAAAAAATAACCCTGATTTTTCAAAATTTTCCTATGATTAGTTTAGCTAAAATAAGAAAATTTGACAAAATAATCTCTTGTCCAACCCCTCCCGTACGGTTTATGCGAAATTTGATTTGATTTTAAGGCCGATTTCACACACGGAGAGAACTGTTAGAGTATATGCTACGATTCCCGTTTAGTAAGCTAATTTATAGTAATAACAACTACTCGTTGGTTCAGAAATACTGAACAACGTTCTGTTGATTCTACTAAACAGAATGGTACGAACGCTGACTATCTGTTTAGTAGAATCAACTGTATAGCCCTCTCACCTGAGGCTCCTGACTATGATACTAACCTCTCTGATCCGCTGACCGGCCGCCGGTTCATGTTCGTGATAATCGTAATAAACGTATGAGTGAGGCTGGTCCCACAAAGTGTCCTAAGATTCGCACATATCGTCGATGCGTGTACGCTCTGACGTCATCAATGCGTTGTTACCAATTGTCACATGTTTCGTTGATTAACGTGTTTAAGAATTTATTCCTGGTTTTTCAAGCTGCTGACAACTAGTCTCGATAGGCGAATGGTTAGGCTCGTTGATTTGCGTGCGTTAGGTTAGGCGTTCGAATCCCCCCCCGTTGCGTGCGAAATTTTAATTAATAAGTGAGCGTTGAAAATTGTGATTACCAGTTAATTATAAGTAGATCCAAGTATATCTTAACAAAAATCATATGTTATGTATAATTATATATTTTTTAGGATTCTTTTTTATAATTTTAAGCGCGATTTTACTAATCACTGAAGAGTAGCACCTACTGCGCTCGCAGTCGCACGTACGATTCTTGTTTAGTAAAACGCTCTCAACATCAGTATATTCTAATAAACAAGAATCGTACGTGTGACTGCGTACACAGTAGAAGCTACTCTTCAGTGACCAGTGAAATCGACTAAAGTCGCGTTTAGTAGATTCTACCGACGAATTGGCCGGTCCATAATTTACTATTCCGTTTAGTAGCTGTAACCCTTGCAAGGGTGGGAGCCACTAAACATTTTTCTCCGTGGATGGAAATCCGGCTACACACAAACATTTCTTAATTTCAGAAACGAAGCTTTCGCACATGCTCCGCAGTGTTAACCACTATTTCTTTTAGTGATTATCCACTAGTTTATATAATTTATTTAAAAGTTTCACATAACCTAGTTATATAGATACTGTAAGTTTAATAAATTCTTGATTCATAATTTTCATCTTGGTTCATTTATAATTACTCCTTTCTTATTCACTTAAGTTTATTAAATTAAATTGATTTCATGCAAATTTAAACATCAAAAGTCTTGATAGTTGTATTACATAAAATTTGAAAAATCTACATTAGATTTAGATTTTACATAAATTTATTAGGCATAATAATGATAATTTTGGATTCGAAATTGTAAAATCCATATTTTGAAAATATACAACACAGAAAATAAAATAACCTTCTTTTAAATGTTTTTACACAAAATACTTTTTGATAATAATTCAATTTTTACATTCCCATCATGGATGAGAAGGTATTGGTTTTATGTGAAAAATGACTTTCGAAATTTTCATCAAATCTTTACGTTTTGAGACCTCCTGAGTCAGAAAAAAATGGTTTTTACGAAAGTGTCTGTCTGTCTGTAGTAGGTCGTGTGCGGCATAACTCTCGATAGAATTATCAGATTGAATTGAGCTTTGGCACACTTTATCGGAGCCGAAAAAGTAAGGACAAGTTCGTTAACCAGCCACATCCAATCAAAATTGAGGGGGTGAGAACTACTTTTGTGTTTTTAAAAATAATTTTTTGAAAAAATCAAAAATTTCAATACTGGTTTTTGATAGTGCTTATAAATCTCTACAAATTATCCTAATAACATTTTTTGATTAAATCAAAATTAGAAATGTTACAGCGTATTCAAAT
Organism: Diplolepis rosae; assembly: GCA_030998225.1. Classification (NCBI taxonomy): domain Eukaryota; kingdom Metazoa; phylum Arthropoda; class Insecta; order Hymenoptera; family Diplolepididae; genus Diplolepis; species Diplolepis rosae. The sequence goes on from JAPYXD010000696.1 coordinate 3,091,448, forward strand.
TCGAAAAAAGTCAATATCAAAATTCCATTTTCCAGTTAAATTATACGAGATACGAAAAAACGTTATAATACAATATTATTTTCTACATAAAGACCTACAAATTTGAATTGTAACATTTTTTCATAAGATGCATATTTTTTTTTATAATTTAAAAAAAAATATTGAAAATCCAAAATTCAATTTCTTAACTATAATATGTGAAATACGAAAAAAACCTAAGAAAACAATGTTGTTCGTTTCAGAAAGATCTACAAGTTTTGTCTCATACAGTTTATGAAAAAACATATATTTTTGGTTTCAATTCCAAAAAATACGATTAAAATTCAAGAATTCCATTTTTTAGACAAAATATATGAGATACATAAAAAACGTTTAGATGAAAAATTATTTGCCTGAATGAGGTCTACACATTCTTTTTAAGAAATTTCTCGACAGGATGTATATTTTATGTTTTGATTTTTAATATTGAAAAAATTCGATTTTTTTCACCAAAATATGTGAGATACGAAATAAGCGTTGTTTTGCAAAATTGTTTGCTTAAATAAAGTCTATGATTGTTTTTCCTTTTTTAGATATTTGGAAGAAAATAAATTATTTTAATCATGTAATTTATTAAAAAGTTACTGAAATGTATACAGAAAATCGAGCGCGAAGCGCGAGTGTCATGATGAGAATGTGTTCCTTAAGGCCGATAGAGCCTTAAGTAAATTGAATTTCCTGTTTCACTTAAACTGGAAAAGAAATTTAGTGAACTTGAGAAAATGAGTAATTTACATCATGTTTAATATTATAAAATTGGTTTGAGCTTCAGTATTAAATTATAAGAAATAAACTTAAATGTATGTGAAGAGCACAAGACCGAGCGCGAAGCGCGAGGTCCAGAAAGAACGGAGCGCGAAGCGCGACGATCAAATCGCGCGCCCTAGGCGCGCTCAAACTTGCGAGCTGCGCGTGAAGCGCGCGATGAGAATGTGCCCGCGAAGCGGGCACATTTTTTAATATACATTTGAAAAGTTAGTTTCATTAAACTTCATACGTAGTTATGATAAAAATGTATACCAAATATAATTTAATAATAATATTATATATATAGCAAAGTTCCAAATTTTTGGTCTCAGCTTCATAAGCAAGCGTGTGCGTGATTCGACGAAAGCGTATATGTCGTCGATAACGTTTTACTTAACTCCTTACTATTTCCTATGTAACGCTTATTGTTATTCACTTTGGCTGAATTAGGTATTTATAACATTCATTTTACCCAACTAGGATTTAATAAATGTTCAAATGTTCTTATGCCCCAAGTTTAATCGACAGAGTTAAGTAAAATTACTTTAACTATTTTTCTCATGTAGCCCATTCTCAAAGTCAAAAATTTCCTTGACAATATATAAAGTGACATGATTGATAACATGTCTGCTATTATATTGACCCAAAATTCACAGAATTTTTGTTCATTTCTAGTTGTTTTGGCATATGGTCAGGTTGGGTTTATTTTCTTCGATTAAAAATTATCAATGTTAGATATAAAGACCCATGTAGAAATTGAAATCAGGGCACTAAACGGAGAAAATCCTACAATACTGGTTACTTCTTTCTACACGACTCGGTCGTGTAGCTGGAAAAAAATATCACCTACACGACTGAGTAGTGTAGTGGCACGAATCAATCGTTTTTCGGCAGTAACTATTCGTTTCAGCCACACGAATGCTGCTACAGCCAAAAGTAGTGCCTTCTACACTACTCTGTAGTATTGCTACAAGACGGAGTCGTGTGGGCCACATGAATTTTTCCGACAGGCATAACAGAAATTTTTTAGAGTGACAGTTGTAAATATGTGTTTTTGACCTTCCTTTTTTTTAAAAACAAGATCAAACAAAGTAAGTTCAGATCGATGTCAAAATATATCTGCTGATAATATATGAATGCATGTGTGATTAAAGATTCGAAAATTTTCATTTTAACGATTTTATATATTCGTTGATAAAATTTTTCGCATATTTCATCGGTGCAGGTCATACTTGTTATCAAGTGAAAACACGGCTCCAAATTCGTGTGACATACACGACACAATCGTGTGGCCCACACGATTCAGTCGTGTAGGAATACTAAAGTACAGTGTAGTATAGACGGCACTACTTTTGACTGTAGCAGCATTTGTGTGGCTGACACAAATAGTTACTGCCGAAAAACGATTGATTCGTGCCACTACACTACTCAGTCGTGTAGGTGATATTTTTTTTTTAGCTACACGACTCAGTCGTGTAGAAAGAAGTAACAAGTAGTGCAGGATTTTCTGCGTGTAGCAGGCCCTGATAAGGTTGCCTTATTTTATTTACGGCCCATATAAGGAAATCCTATCAGGCCCTGATGGTGTTTCGTCACGCTCGGCATGAAAAGGGCCGTATGTGACCAACCTTAGGCGGTCCGTATCAGGTAACCTTTCTTGTGCCTTAGAAATAAATAAGGTTTTCAAGCGGCAAAGTTAATATTTTCGTTGGAATAAATGGAATAGAACAAAAGAAATAAAGGGGGGTAGGGGTTTGTTGCTGTAAAGAGGGGAGAGGTTTCAGTGGAAATATGGACACAAATATTGCATAATAATACGTTTTTTATGTTCAGATATTTAAGTACATAATGATACAAACATTTTAGCAAGTTGCCAAAATATTTTTCTCCCTGAAAAAATAAATCTTTCAACGACAAGGGAGTTTGAGTCTAATCCCAACTACCTTATCATAAGCACCGCGGTCGTTGACGATAACGTAATTGAAATTTAGAAGTGGTCTATCGTTGATATAAAGAAATTAGATTGAAAATTTTTCATGCTTTATGTGCAATAAATAACTACTGCCTTCATTATTATTTCTTCAAATATCGTTTCGTCCTTCATTTTATGCAAATTTTGTATTTTCTATGATAAATAATAAGTCTTAGAGAATGTTCACTGATGCAAATGTTTGCGCACCTTTGGAAACTAATCTTATAATCTTTTTCTCAAAATTTAACTATTAATTTTATAATTGATTTTTATTGAATGAAAAAAAATGAATGTTTCAATTTTTTGAATAGATTTATTCTGCAAAATTTGCAAACCTAAATATGTAAATCTAATCTTCAGAAGTTTTCATCAGTTACAGTTAGCTGTAAAATTGTTTGGAAAATTCTTCTGGAAGAAGCATATAATTATTAGAGCAAATTTTTTTATGTAATTCGATTCGATGGCGTTAATGTGGTACTGCTTCGCTTAATTTTCGCAAGTAAGGCGATATTTCCTTTAAAATAAAAATGAATTTTCAAAAACTTAAAGATGTTTTATCTGAACTAATTAATTTTTCCATTACTAAAAAAATGGTTTATTATTTATACATTTTTTGTCTATCATTGTTTAACTTGTTTCTTTTCAGTGGTAACAAACTCTTATTGCATTTGTCATGTTGGAATGTGATCCCTTGGGATGCTTTCTCCCATAGAAGAGTCGCGTACGTGATCGATCAAATGAATTGTTGACAAACTCATCTAACCCTAGGCATGTGAGATCAACGAATAGCCGGTATGAACTGGTTTTATCTTGAATCTCCATGAAAAGAGAGCAGCAGAATTTATAAAAAGTGATCTGCGAAAATTTACTTTTTTCCCAAGGATTTTTAGTTATTTTTTTGTAACGCTTTTCATAAACCTCTTAAATAACTTAATCACGCTTTCCGACCTTAATTAAAAGATACACTATGGTGGATGCCGAGCAAGACAAGATTAAAATCATCAAAGTACGTCAAACGACGTCATGCCCAACTATTTATTCCATTAATATACGAAAAATTGATACATGATTTTCAATAATTGATTCATTTTTGACAAACTGAAAACAATGCAATAGTTTTGAATTCGAGGCCGTGTCACATTTTTTAGGTTATGAAAATTTTTCAAGTACAATGGCACCATTTCTTGCTTTAGCTGCCGAGATTGTCGAGACCCACGAATCATCCTGAGACTACTTTTTGACATTATTTTATCCAGACATTTGAATCAAAATACATATCACACAGCTTCATTTACCGAATTTTTAAATTACAAATTCCTTGTGAATGAGATATCAAAAGGCACTGTGGCTGGGATCCTTAAATCCATCCCGACATTTTCTACAGCTCTATAGTAAGAGATGAAAATTGCTGCGAAGAAGTGACTTGAAGAACTTTTCTGTATTTTGTCTTCCAAATTTCATGTTTCAGAATTTGGTTTAAAATCACTTCACTCGCGCAATTTTCACTCTGATTTGAAATTGCGTTTGAAGCAAAATTTTATGTATTTTTATCTTAAAAAATAAAGAAACAAAACATTTGACTTACAGTGTGCGGCTTGCCAAGTCTTGGAAAAGTTGCCCGTTTCGGGAACAACCTAAGTGAAGTTTGACAAAGCATCAAAGCTTATATAGATGAAGAGAGAGAGAGAGAGAGAGAGAGAGAGGGAGAGAGAGAGAGAGTGAGAGAGAGGGGGGATAGAGAGAGAGCGCGTTTCGTCTCTCCCACTCCTCAGCCAATACCAATGCCAATGCTAAGCCTGAAACATCCTTTTTCTTTTTAACTCTTATCTCACTCACCCACATACATACTGAAAATCAACAGTGCCTTGCTTTCGAGAAATTGGGGACAAGCCACAAATCATGTTGGTGATGTTTGCTGCTACTGTCGGCGACGAAAGCCATGAATCCATTACAACTTGTTTTGTCACCCGAGTGTTCAATCGAGGTGCTGCCGCGTCACTCATGCCTTCGGCATTGCGTAATTCCAAGCAAACTTGCGCTTTATGATGTTAACGCACATGTGCGTTCCTTAAACGACACGTATCATTGTTTCTAATGTTTACTTATCAATTAGTTACGCAATGAAATGACAATTCTTTACACTTTTTACTTATTACGTTTATTTATTTGAACTACAGTTGCCCAATAAAAAGAAGAACAAATATCAAAAATTAAAAACATTTTACTTTTCATTAGGAAAATTGAGATAATAATATTATTTTCGTACTGATTTACTATTAAATCCTTAAGAAACAATGCTTTGATTTCCATATGCTTATCACATATGACGATATGATAACTATCAAAAAAATGATCCGATTATAATGCAAATTGATATACCACATCAGTGCGACAAATGAAAGGCATAGTCTGTTAGCTAGTTATATCCGCCCAGAATTCCAAAAATTCGGGCATTTTTCAAGTCTTTTGGATCTGTAAAAATTAATTTTTTTTTCAATTGAAATTTTAAATATTTTTTATTCTATTAGTGCTTAGAACTCTATACGAATTACTGTCATTTTTCCTTCTATATTTTGCGACGACAGGAAAAGGATGGACCTTTGTTAAATGACATAAAAAAGTAGGAACATTTATTGAAAACTCTTTGGTTGTTAAATAAAAATTGCTCTTCGAACTATATTTAACATTCTATAAATATATAGACTAATTGAGTAACCAAACAGTTTTTATTAGTTAAAGACATGAGAATGATAAGTGGATAAAGATCATTTGAGCTTGGCCCCTCAATATTGTTCTTTTCCTATTGTTTGAGGTGCCAACGTCAAAATGGTCTTTATACATTTGTCGCTGTAATGTCTTCAATTAATGGAAACTGTTTGGTTGATAAATGTTAATCATGTATTTATAAAACGTCAAAAATATAATATAAACAGGAATAATTGGCAAGTAAAAAATGTTAAAGCGCAAAACTAATTTAAAAAATAACTACGGATTTTACGGATTTTTGTTATATATACTGAATAAATGTTTAGGTCTCCGTAATACCTTCTATATCCAGATCGTATGTAGAACTTGATTGGTTGAACTTATGAAATATACAATGCTTTGAATGGAATCGACCAATTAAATTCTTCGTGTCAGCATAAAGTCAGCAAATTACTATTGAAGTGCCCTTATCAGTCTTTATTAAGCTCGCCCGGGATCCCACTGCACCTACGAATCGAAGAATTTTATATCTTTAAGTTTAAATTTTATAGCGATTACTTAAAAAAACAATTATTGATGTTTCAGATATTTGCAACAACTAACAATCATAACATGACTTGGAAACCTGTATCTGCTACAATATTGTAATACATGCTCACAAATCACGACAAGTTAGTTGATTAAGAGGGCAAAAATTGTAATACACGGAGAAAATTCATTCGTAAAAATTTAATCAAAAGTTGAGTAAAGCTGGGGCATAATGGCTTTTGGTGAGAGTTTAACATTTTTTTGCGTATGCATTAAATAACAAATTATAAAGTTTAATCAACTATTTTAGAGTAAAATCAACTGTTTAATTAAACTTTTTAATTCTTTATTGAATAAATACGCAATAGTACATTGTGCAACTAGAGAAAAAAAAATTTATTTTGCGAGTGTGAAGTTTGATGCCCGAGCAAAGCGAGGGTAACAACCACACGAGTAAAATAAATGTTTTTCCCGTGTTACACACGATTTTTTTTCTACTAGCGGGCCAGAAAGTGGATTTGTTTGCCCCGCACGGGGCAATAAAGTCCACTTTATGGCCTAGACAGGCTGTGCTTGCTATAATGGATAAATTCGAGACCAAATTTACAATATTGGACTTTCCGGTGCCAAAAAGACGTCGTACTGCTCAAAGCGAATAAATAATAGCAGCCGTAAGTGCATCGATTCAAATTAAGCCGAATCAGTCGACTCCACGTCGTTCTCAAGAATTGGGCATCGCTCAAATGAGGCTGTGGCGTATTATGCGAAAAGATCTTGGCCTGAATGCTTTCAAAATTAAATTGACTCAAGAATTAAAGCCACTTGATCATTTGAAACGCCGAAACTTCTCCAATTGTGCTCTGGCAAAGCTTGAAGAAAATGAAGAATTTTATCGAAAAATCATCTTCAGCCATGAAGCTCATTTCTGGCTCAATGGCTTTGTTAATAAGCAAAATATGCGTTATTGGTCAGCAACAAACCCAAATGTGCTTCTTGAGACACCGTTGCATCCGCAAAAAGTGACTGTTTGGTGCAGTTTTCATGCCGGAGGTGTGATTGGGCCTATTTTTTCGTTGATGGAAACGACCGTCATGTTACCGTCAATGGAGAGCGCTATCGTGCTATGTTGAAAGATTATTTGTGGCCAGAATTGGATGAACTTGCCATCAACGATATGTGGTTCCAACAAGACGGTGCCACACAGCACGCGTTACAATCGATTTATTGAAAGGCAAATTCGGTGAACGTGTTATCTCGAGAAATGGTTCGGTTGAATGGCCGCCTCTTCATGCGATCTAACGCCATTGGATTTCTTTTTATGGGGCCATATCAAGTCACTGATCTATGCCAACAAGCCAGCAATTTTAGACGACCTCAAAGACAACATCCAATGCGAAATTGCCAACGTTCCTGTCGACATGTGTGCCAGAGTGGTGGAAAATTGGGTCCAAAGAATCGACTGCTGTAAACGGGCTCGTGATGGTCATATGACCAGTATCGAATTTCATTCATAAAATGTAATGTTTGCACTACACCCACAATAAATTTGAACTCAATATCTCAAATATTTCTGTGTTTTATTCACAGATAAAATTGTTATGTCCCTATTGGAAAACCCTTTACATCTCGGCAACGTTCGCTTATACCACCCTCTTGCGGTCATAGACCTACGGAAAAAAACGAATTCTTTCGTGCGTTCCCCCACCATTTCTACGGATTCCAGAAAAAAAATATGGCAGCACTGGAGTGAAGTAGCAGGGCAGGTCAATTAGTCCTTACAAAATGTACGAGATAGCGCTCAAAATATTGAAAGGAGTATATTTCTAATGAACGTCATCTCGCTATAAAAAATAAATGAGTAAATTGTCCATTTTTTATTTACCACAAAATTTTTTCAAGATTATATAATTTCATCGACTTCTCTAAAAATATATTATTCTCATTTTATACGATTCCGAGTACCCGAGTACATCGATTTACTTGCATTTCTTCCTTGATCTAAAATGCAAATTTCTTTCGAAATGAACCATGGTAAAATAGACAACGGAAATTTCGGCATTGTTTTAATTTATTGAAATGAATAAAATAGGACAAATTTTTTATTTTGTCAATCGCATTTATTCATTCGTTTTTGTTTCTCATAATTAAACTTACGAGAGCTGAATTTTTGTATTTATTCATTAATTATTAACAATCGAATTTATTTATTCATTTATTAACATTCTTATTTGTTTAATGGTAATAATAATTACCATTCGTTATTATATTTACTAACATTCGTTTTTGTCTCTCGTAACTAAACTTACGAGTGCTGAATATAAAAAACTATATTCAAGATTTTCTCATTGGTCGTCTCTTTAAAGAAACTATCCTGTGATCCGTTTTCAAAGTAAATAATCCAGGACACACCCGACGAGAAAAATAAGTACATTAATAAATTTAACTGTACATATAATTCCATTATAGTAACTCTCGACTCGGCAATTTCGAGTCACTCACTTTTCCGCTTTTTATGACAAAAAACGTCTTGGTCTATTAACAAATTAATTAACTCTAATGGGTCCTATAAAGTGTTATAGTAACTTCACCACTTATGAAATCGATGACATTTCTAATAGCGCCAGGACGTGCAAACCTAATAGAAAGGTGGCGGACCGTTAGCAACTAGCGCCGCGTACAGCACTGCGCATGAACTACCATATATATATGGTATATATATATATACATGCATACGTAGGTTCTTTAAATGTGTTACAAAGAATGTAATGTAATGTGAGAAGTTATATTGATATCAACTCACTCTTTAATTACATTTTCACAATTTTGCCTTAAATCATGGTTTTCTCGTCATAAATAAAAATCAAAAATATCTGTAATTTGTATTTTTATTTTCAGAAAATATAGTTGCTTAGCACATTTTGCGTTGATTTTTGTACTACAAGATAATCGAACACTTTGTGGGGTCGAGATAGCTCTCTTCGGTGTTGTGTGAAAGTCTTCTGCAAGTACATCCTTGCTGCTTCCTGCTTCTGGGATATCTTCTGATTCTTTTTTCTGGAATATAGATTAAAAGCATTTAATTTCTATGAATATTTGAAATTTATTTCGTAGGTATTTTATAAAATAAATAAAAATAAATTTTATAAAATAAAACTCCAGTCACATGTTTCGCGAAATTGTGGTGGGAATTTCTGACATTGTGGAATTTGTATGGGCAATTCTCAGCTATTTTTTCATAAATAATCCTTTGTAATTTTATACTATATATGTACTTGCATCTATATCTTCAGTAACATTTAGACAGAAGTACACTGCCGGTCGAAATTATTTGTTCACTTGTTGTTTCAGCTATTCCTAAAGTGTCTTAATTTTTATAATAACAAGTTGAAATTTTTTTCCCTATCATAAAATAAAAGTTAATAAAATTTTGCAAATAACAAATAAAACAAAATAAAAAATAATAAAATAAACTAAATAACAAAATTGAAGAAATTTTTTTTTTCACAGAAAAATTTCTTCAATTTATATTGGAAAATACCATCTAGTTTTAAATAACGTTGGATTAATTCTGAATCATAGGTTGATAAGGTCGATATAGTAGAGTTCCGTTGTCACGTACAGTGATACACTCTTCTAATGATCGACATAATCGACTGAAATGATTTAGAAAAATCAGAAAAAATAACAAAATGTTAACTTTATAAAAAAATATTTCAAAAAACTTGAAATTTCAATCATTCTAAAAAATATTAACAACTCTGAAATTAATTAAGATTTTTAAAAGTTTTTTGTCTCATTTAAATGGTAGGTTTTCATAGTATTTTGCTAACTAATCAAGATATTTTCAGATTTTTTTTCCTGGATTCTACCCGGCGTCAAAAATGATACAAAAAGGTCATAAAATTTTTAAAATGTGTAGCCACTTACAAGAAATTTTTAAAAACCAATGTGTATCATATTTTAATAAAATTTATAGATTACTGTCTTCATTTGAAAATTTTCGACATGTTTGTACCATGTTTGACCCCAGGGTAGAATCCAAAAGAAAAATTCTAAAAATATCTTGATAAGTTAACAAACTTGGGCTCACTAGATGCAAAATTTAAATAATTATAAAAATTAAGACACTTTAAGAATAGCTAACACAGCAGGTGAATAAATAATTTTGACCGGTAGTGTATATACTACTTTTTTAGTTTGGTATCTCAAAATTACGTGCTAGAATTTTATTGTCATTCCTAAGGAAGTTTTAGATACTTCATCGAAGTTTCTTGTACTGTTTTATGTAAATTTTCTTACGATTTTTACATTTTTTCACATTTTCAAAGTTTACTTCGAAATAGGGCTCATATATGTAATATTTTATTTATTGCACTTAAAATTTTAGAAATAAAGATCACTAATGAGGACTCTGATCAGAGTCGAAAAGTTTGAAATTATATACAATATCGTATGAAATTAAAAATATTGTTACTTACGTGTGCAAACTGCACGCTACTTTCTTCAAAGTCTCGTGTGCCTTCTGCAGGTTTTTCTACTTCGGGAATAAAAATTTTGAAGTCTGATGGGGAAGAAACACTCGCCGGTTTAATGTTCACATAACTTCCACTCTACACATCACTACACGACGGTAAATTTAACGTCGGAAAAATGTCGATGACAAATAAAAAATTGTCTTTCTAGTACTTCGAGATATCCTAGCCTCGACAAGTTGGGATTTGAGCATGCTTCTATCCATCGTTGTCCGGCATTTTCTTTCTTCGGAAACCGATGAATTGATACATTGTTCTTCCGACCCCTTTTGGAGGTATACCCACTCACAGCACATTGAATTTCGTACTTCGAATTCATTTTAAATGATTATAAAGTGCGATCGCGTACGAATTGTCGATACTTGTATACAACAATGGGGGAACTCATACGAAGCCGTTCCCTTTGCCGCACTCCGTCCGCTTCCGACAACTAGCGCCGCGTACACCACCGCACATGAGCTATCCTACGGAGACACCCAATACATTAGAGGTCGACCTGCCCTGAATAGCGCGTATTAATACAAAGCACGAATGAACGTTTACTTGAATCAAATTAAGGCTTTTCTTTTTTATAATTACATAGAAAAATTAATTTAAAAAATTCAATTATGTGTCATGCTGGGAGCAAAGGGAGAAAAAGGGGAGGCGCTCCCGTGATTCACAGATCTGTAAATAGCATATCGAAATTCTATCATGCACATATTGCAAATTCGGAATACTCTAATAAAAATTGTCAGGAATCGTGAAAATAATGTTTTTTTCGATGCCGTTGATTATTGCCTTCCATTTTTGTGTCTACCATTAGTTGCAAATTGTCAAATGAAATTATTATTTTTCACTCATGCATAAGGGGAGCAAGTGGTGGAAAGGGGTGAAAAGGGGTAACGCTCCTATGATTTAAATATTTTTTCGTAACGAAGCATTAAATTTTCTAATTGTGCTTATATTTTTTCATTTTCTGTACATGCCACTTATTAATTATCAGTCACTCTGAACTTGACCATTCAGGCCACTCAAAAAACTCATGGTTTTTATGACGAAAAATTTTTTTTTACATAAGTCTTACATAAGAAAACTTTTAATGTCAAATAAATGATGTTCTACTTAGTGCAAGGGGTGGCGCTCCCATGATTTAAATACTTTTTTTGTAACGAAACTTATTATCAGTCACTCTGGACTTGGCCATTTCGCTCACTTAATGGTTTTGATGAAAAACAACACCTTTGTCAGATAAATATTAAATTAATAGTAAATTAAAAGCCAGAAAAGCGAAAAGGTGTGTGACTCAAAATGGCCGAGTCAAGAGTGACTGGAATGAAATTATATGTCTACAGTTAAATTTATTTATGCATTTATTTTTCTGGTTGGGTGTTTCCTGGATTATTTACTTTGAAAGCGGATCACTGGAAGTACCCTAGAAAAGTGTTGATTGTGCTGTGGGTTTCTCGTACATGAGGAATATAGATGACATTGTGACTCCGCTGGGGAAACATTTGACTCTTATTCAGAAGAGATTTGAAAAGGCAGTTTTGAATGATTTACTTATAACGTATCGCATACTATTATTCCATAACATGTTGGCCACATTCGAGCAAATGCGGAAAATTTGTTTTTTTTATAGTTTTTTTTTTTATGGTTTTCAGAGATGATTTATACAAAACTTTGATTTATTTTTACTTAAGTAAGGCCCAATAACTTTATGGCAGTGAGGACACTGGTAGGTCCTCCTAAGCACTGAATCATTTTCGCAGTCAGTATATGAGAAAATTCCAAATTTCATACCTTCCCAATCAGAAATTTACAACGGGCGCAGTGCTGGCAGACAGTAATGGTGCCCGCACTGGCATATGTTAGGGATGATAACGATGTTCTGCACTGGTCTGCTAGTGCTGATCCCATACTAGTTGTCGGTGCTGGCATTTGGTACTGGTGCGGTACTGGCATATGTCGGGCATGATAACGATTTTGAGCACTGGCAGACCATTGATGGTCCCGTACTGGCTTTCAGTGCTGGTACGGTACTGGCATATGTCGGGCATGATAACGATTTTTAGCACTGGCAGACCAATGCTGGTCCCGTACTGGTTGTACATGATTTGAAGCTAATTCAAGAAACTTTAAGTTAACTCTGCTTCATTCACTGAAATGAATATACATGGAATTGGAATGAATAATTCAATTCTCTAAAATACACTTAAATTCAATACCCCAAAACAACTTATGTTAGTGATAAGAATTGTAGTTAAAATAGTCGGAGTTTTTTACATACGTTCAGTTGAAGCGAATTTCAGGAATTGCAAGTGAATTCCATAAAATTCAATTATTCATGTCGTATCCAAGTCCAAGTATATATTCATAATTGAACTTACCGTGTACAACGAAGAGTATTTAATTTATCCTGGGCAAGATGAAGCTCAGCGAACCAAACTTATAAAAAACAATTACGCCGCGATACCAAATATCTTGCAACAGCAAAACATAAAGGAGCCCAGTGTGCACAGATCGGATACCGACACAGTAACAACTACAGAAGCACCTTCTGTCCGTGTGAAGCGAGTAGGGATAGGCGGCGGCGTGCGCTGCCTTTGTTTCTTAATCGTCGCTCTTGTACGCGGGAACGACTCATCCCACTTCTCCTTATTATTACTAAGAAACAACACTTTTTTTCGATATTTTGGAAAAAATCTGCGTAAAATAAACATCTAAACGATCATGTAAAATTTTATAAGCATTATTCAAAAATAAACTTTCAGTAAAATTTGATGCCAATAAATGTTTAAAATTTGAATCAATATATGTTTTTCTATTTAAATTTCCATACTTCTTATCAATTTTGTACATTTGAAAAATTTTCCGTCAGACAAATGTTTTCTATTTAGAAGATACAAACATAAAATTCCTACATCAATTTCTTATTTTTCACCCAAGAAAAAGAAAATACTGAAATTATTTTTCATAAATCCGTTAAAAAATGTCTTTATCATTTCGCATGGTGCCCGTATGGTGCCAATATTGAGCCGACGCTTGGCATAACTACGGAAAGTACGGGCTAACCATCATTCAGTTTACGTGCGTTGGGCCTGAGTTATGCCTGAGTTAAGCCAACGCTGCCATGCCGCTGCTAGTCTTCCGACACAGGCGTAGTGCTATGCCTGTATTATATCCCGTACTATGCCTGCATTGGTCAGCCAGCACTGGCTTGCCATTACAGGCGCAGTACTGCGCCCGTTGTATATACGGGCGTAAGTACGAAATTTCCGATTGGGTTAGCGTTTTAAACGTGCATGTGCGTGATTTCAACGAGAGCGTATCATTCTATCTACAGGGTTTTCCAATAAGTGGTTTCATTTTGAATGGTCCGCTATTTTGGCAGTTAGCATAATAAGAGGTATCATTTTTTGACAGATGACAACTAGAAACTATGCCATTAATAAAAAGGGAAAGATATACGCTTCAACAGCGAATTGAAATTGTTAAAATTCACTACAAAAATGGTGAAAATTTTGCTGAAACAGTTCGTAAAGTTCAAAGTTTTCTCGGATGCCGTGAAGCACCTTCTCGGCCAGCTATTGTGGAATTGATGCAAAAATTCAAGCTGCTGGCACAAGTTTGTCATGTGAACAATCGAACTCGTGCCCGTCGTACAAGAACACCAGTGAATATTGCTTCTGTAGCTCACAGTGTAGAGGAAATTCCAGTTTTGTCCATCCCACACCGTTCTTTGGAATTAGGCATTTCACAAAGGTCTCCACACTGGATTTTATGACCAGAATTTGAAGATATGGATGTGGACGATGTTTATTTCAGACAAGACGGCGCTACGTGCTACACAAGTGGTGAAACCATTGGTCGTTTGCGTGAAAAGTTTCCAGGCCGAGTGATTTCTCGAAACGTCTATTACAATTGACTGCCGATATCATGCAATTTAACAACTCTAGACTTTTTTCTTTGGGGTTACGTGAAAGACAAGGTTTATGCTGATGCTCCTCAGTCAATTCAAGAACTCAAAGAGAAGACTCGTGCTGTTATCGACGAAATAGAGCCCCAAATATGCGAAAATATAATAGAAACTTTCATCAAAAGAGCATGGTCCTGCAAACGTAGCAGTGAAGGCCATATATTGATATTGTTTCTCATTGTTAATGGCGAACCTCCCGCTATTGAATGAAATAAAAATGAAATGATTTTTCACAAAAAACTCGCGTTTTTCTTATAAATGGAAATGAAACCTCTAATTGGAAAACCCTTTATCATGCCGGTTGATGTTTCACGCCCGATACTCACAGTTCACCGAACTATTGTTTGAAGTAATTTTTAATTTTGTTTGAAGTAAATTTTAAGTGTGAAGTATCATTGGAATGATGCGAGAATTTTCGATTTCTGCATTATTTCATCGCTAAATAATGAGTGAATTTATGATTCTCGCATTATTTATATACGGTGTAGGGCGAGAATCATACTGCCTCTCAATATTTCTCCTCAGAACACGCGCACATTCACATATCGTTCCTCTTTGTGTCATCCAAATCAGCGCCACCTGTTAGAAAACGACAGCGGCTTGTTGTTTTTGTCAGTCTAGTACCAACGCGAATAAAATTTTCAGTTTATATAATTTTTATTCTTGGCATCTGTTAGGCTCATTGCATGCTAAAACTGGTACTAATAGAATGTGATCATTCTCATGTGCAAATAACAAAGAATAGTATGTGTTGCGCGGGTGCGATAGGTTACCAATGTCCTTTCTATCAAAAATCAATAATTAAAGAAACATATTATAGCGCTAAAAATGACAAACGTTTCGGCCACAAATGGGGACCCTCCTCAGTGCTAGCTAATTGCATGGACTTAATGACTGAGCCCTAAACATGCGAAAAATATAAGTTGTTTTTATAGTAATACTGTATTTTTTTTATGTTTTCTCAGAAATTATAATTAATAAAAAACATGCAAGGAATTTATGCAAAGAGACAAGCTCAAAGCGTCCAGGAACCAGACCGCTCTAAACAGTCCTCAAAAAAAGGGGGGAAAGAACTTCTATCCGGCAGATTCGTGAAAAATGTGACTGTAAACCGCTTCTCCCCAAAGACACCCAGAAGAACCATATATTGACACTTAGCCGACCGATCGGGGAGATCTTTCCATTTTGACAGTAGTCTGGCGTGTGCGGTCGGCTAAGTGTTAAGGAGCATGCTTTTGAACATAAAACCAATCACGTATGAAAAAAGAAAACACAATTTATGAAGGAGGCCCACAAACACCTTTGAGAAGCATGCACAGCACAAGAACACAAAGACACGAACGCGGAAAGAACGACGTTTTGTAAAGAGAGTAAAATGATAATTTCCTTTTTTAATGTCTGTTCTAAGATTGACAGCTTCCCTCGTACCTACAATATGACGAATTTCCAACAGTAATCTCTTTTTGTGATTGCATTCCTCGGATAAGATCTTGGTACCATCGAAATCAAAGAAATGATCTTTTCCTATTGTGTGTTTTATTAATGCGTTTTGTTTAGCAGAGTATTCTCTAATATTTTTTTATTTTCCTTTATTCGAGTTTTCAATAAACGTTATGCTTGCCCAATGTGAACGGCTCTGCAATTATTTTCTTCACATGGAATAAACGATGTTAGAGAGCTTTTATTTTTATAACCGACCTTTTGTTGATTTAAATATCATTTTAAAACTTTTATGGTTTTTAAAGGCAATATTGATATTTTAATTCCCCATTTCAAGATCGTTCATGACTTTAGCAGCCAGAATTGGGGAAGAAGGAGGTTTTATTCTCACCACTCACCTAAGATTCGAATTTAGTGATGACTAAAACCTATGAGATTGCTAATTGGCAAATTTTACACCATCCTGGTTTGTAATAAAACTCGAAATATACGTATTTCTACTATCTTCATGGCAGCCGCCATCTTGAATTTTTATTTTATGGGCTAATATTACTTCCGCCAATCACAATCGGTGAGACAAAACTCGTAATAACTTATTTGCACGATCACACTACGAAGTAACCTGGAAAATCCGAAATAGGATCAATATTCTCAATTTCAAAAAATTTTTAAACGTCCAGACGCCATTTTGAATTAGAGAACAAAGAAAAACAAAATATTTTAATGCATATTTTAAATGTAAAAGTCTCGAGAACACGTTTCTGATACTAAGTCCTAAGTGTCGGGATCATAGTGAAAATTTAAATTTAAAAAAAAAATCGCCATTCGAAAGAGCGACCCCAGAAACGGTAGGATATGAAGTTTCCGATCCTTTTTCATTTTTTTTCTATAAATGGTACGACATTGTAGTCAACGTGAAAATTCTGCACATCTGGGCGTTAAAGGGTTAAGTTATTAAGTTAACTTAATAACAAACGTTCTCCAAGAAAATTTTTATCATCTACCCTTTGTACAAAAGATTGTTGATTTAAGACTTCAGAACAAAAATCGCGACTAGGTGATAGCCAGTTAGTTGCTGATACAGAAATTCAACCCTCTATCACCATCCCTTATGTTGAAGGCGTATCTGAAAATATATCAAGAATCCTTGGGATATTAGAATATCAAGATTGTCTTTAAAAACCATAGAAGTTTGAAAATGATATTTAAATCAACATAAGGCTGGTTAGAAAAAGAACATCTTTCTAACATCGTTTATAGCATCGCATGTAAAGACAATAATTGCAGAGCCGTTCGCATAGGGCTAAACAAAACGTGTTGATGAAACACTCAATAGAAGATTATTTCTTTGATTTCAATAATACTAAGATCTTATCCAAGGAATGCAATTACGAAAAGAGATTACTGTTGGAAATGTGTCATATTGCAGGCATACGTTACTGATAGGTGTCCTCGTAGACAATTTCAAACTCTTATATCGCAATAATGCAAATTAAATACAAACTTAAAGAATTTGAAATCTTCCTGTAAAAAAGAGACGCTTTCGACTGTGCCGGAATTAAGCCCGGGTCTTTCGATTGCCGGTCGACATGTCTTCCTGTGGAGAAGGAGATGTCGGATGCCTCTGTAGCTCAGTTGGTTAGAGCAGTCGACCGGCTATCGAAAGATCCGGGCTCGAATCTTGACACAGTCGAAAACATCTCTTTTTCAAAAGAAAGATTTTCAATTCTTCAAATTTGTATTTAATTTGCATTATTGCGATATAAGAATTTGAAATTGTGTACGGGGGCACGTGTCAGTATGATACGCGATGATCGATCCTCTGATAATGTAATAATATAATAATAATATTGTTTGAAGCTCCTCCAGCGTCAGTAATGTACACATACATTTCAGGTTAACCCATTAACGCATATTGATGCTCTGTCCTCGACCACATTTCACCGTACCCTTCATTATTCTCTATGCAGAGTTCATTTTTATTCATGTTGGGTGAATTGAGTACTCTTTAGCATCTATTGATCCTTAAGGAATGAAAATAACCAATTCATCAATGATAATTTATCTTATAATTATTAATTATTAGTATTCAATCTCATTGCTTAATTCCAATGGATTTATTAAAATAAAATATTCCGTTTCAGTTATTATTAAACAAAAGCACTGTCAATATTTTATATAGAATACGAATCTAGAATATCCACATTAACTCACGAGTGTTTTACAATATAGTTCTCGACCTATAATGTTTACTATAGAAGAATAATTGAGCCAACGGATACAATAAGGGTATTTGCACTCAAAAACGCTGGAAAACGCAGCTCAAAATAAAACTTGAAATTTATTTGTCAAGATGTTCGTGATAAATATATATTTTCTGGGCAAAATCTCAATTTAAATTATGTATGGTTATTTTTGCGGTGAATAATGTCCTTAATACTAGGTTGTTCAAAAAGTTTTGAAAGCGGAAATGAAAATACGTTTTTTTTGGTGAAATCACTTTTATTGCTCAGTATAATCTCCCATAAGATCAATACATTTGGTCCAACGGTCTTCCAACTTGTTTATCCCATCATGGAAGTGACTTTCTGCAAGGCCTGCACAATACTCCTCTACGACGGCTATAACCTCTTCGTTTGATGAAAAATGCTTCCTACGAAGGAATTTCTTGAGGTGTGGGAACAGCCAGAAGTCAGAGGGAGCTAAATCAGGCGAATAAGGTGGATGCTGCAACAATTCGTACTTTAATTCGGTTATTTTAGTAATGGGTTTTTGAGCTGTGTGAGCGAGTGCATTGTCTTGATGAAAAAGGATTTTTTTCTTCTGCAAACCGGGTCTTTTTTCACGAATTTTTGCATTCAATTGATCCAAAAAGTTACAATAATATTCAGAATTTATTGTTTTGCCAGTTTGGAGATAATCCACCAACAAAATCCCTTTTGCATCCCAAAAAACTGATGCTAACATCTTCTTCGCCGATTTCTGGACACGAACTCGCTTCGGTGCCGAAGTGCCTGGTTCACACCACTCATTAGCCTCTTGTTTTGATTCAGGATCATGATGGAAGACCCAAGTCTCATCCATAGTGATGAATCGACGCAAAAAATCCTTTTTATCCTTTCGAAAACGCTCCAAATGTTGCTCAGAAAGTCGCATTCGAAGGTGTTTTTGTTCCATTGTGAGCGAAAGTGGCACCCATTGTGCACAGAGCTTTCTGAAACCCAAAACTTCACGTAAAATATGACTCGCACTGCCTAATGAGATGTCTAGGGCCTCTGCTAAATCTCTCTCGGTCAATCGACGATCTTCCAAAACCATATCCTGTACTTTTGCTATGAATGCTGGTGTTGATGCACTTTTAGGACGTCCTGAGCGTGGATCGTCTTCAACGCTTTTTCGACCACGTCTAAACTCTAAAACCCATCGATGCATAGTTGGAAATGAAGGAGCAGCTTCCTTTAACACTTTCACCATTTTTGTATGAATTTCCGTTGCTGATAAACCTTCCAAAACAAAGAATTTTATCACTGCACGATATTCGGTTTTTTCCATTGTACAAAAATACACTGACACGTCAACTTCAAATGGCTTGTAAACAAACAATGAATTGACAGAGTGGAATGACACTTTGGGTATGTTCTTCTACTGCTCTATAGATGTCGCTTTCAAAACTTTTTGAACAACCTAGTATATATTATTACCACTATATCCATGCTGTCTTCTCTATCTCTGAATTATCTGTTTTTTACACTAATAGAAAATTTTAGGGTAATTTTAACTAATATGTTCCAGGCAATTACTTTTATCAAAAGCTACTGTAAATTTAATTAGTTAAGCTAAGATGGTTAATTTACATATATCAAATTAGCCATTTTGACCACACTATCTTGGTAAAACTGATCAAATTTTTAGTAAATTTTTATAAAAGCAATTAGTTGGGATGTATTAATTAAAATTGCTATGTATATTTCTCTCAGCGTGGTATTATCGGTGTAATATGTTTTGGTTCTCATTACTATTTTTCACAATTATGCGGTGTGTTTTTATTCTAATACCGTGTTCAAAAGAAAACTTAGCCCTTGCTTTAGTGTTCAATGTCCACACTATTAAGATTTGTATATTTTTGAGATGAACAATTTTTTTGTATCTCGTATAGTTTTTTTGGAAACCGAAAGTTTTTATTTTCAATAACTTTTATTATTCATCAGCAAAAGATGTAACTTCTATGAAAAAATGGTCATAAGCAAATTTGTAGATCTCTTTGAAATAAACAATTTTGTTTTCTAAAATTTCTTTCATAACTCGTATATTTTGGCTGCAAAACAGAATTTTCTATTTTTAGAAAAACGATTTTGATGGATAATAAGTAAATGTCTGGTTAACAAACTCGCCCTTCCTTTCTGGGCCCTCAAAAAGCCTGACAAAGCCAAAGCGCGATCCAATCCTATGATTCTTTTGACAGTTTTCGTGTTAGTGTTTAATCCGGGCTTCATTGAGTGGAACACCTCATGAAACAATAAATTGAATTGTTTTTTAAATTTGGCCAAAATATGGAAGAACGTCGACATACTAGAACGTTTGATATTGACGTGATGAAATGAACAAGAATTTTTTGTTGGTAAAAATCGGTTTTATTCCTCTATGTGCTCTCCTCTTAGCTCGATACAACTATTCATATGCTCTTTCAACTCTTCTATGCCTTTAAAATAATACGATTTGTCAAACCCTCCAAAATACCCTTCTATTTCCCATTCAACTTCTTCGTCCGCCTCAAAACGTCTACCGCACAGCCATCTCTTGAAGCTTGGGAATCAGATAATAATCGCTGGGAGCCAGATCTGGACAATATAGTGGATGCGGAAGCGATTCGAAACCCAATATATAATAAACGTATATAATAAACATGCTCTTTTAGCCTTTTAGCATGTTCGATGTGTGAGGTGGTGCATTGTCATCATGGAAAAGAATTATTTTCTTTTTTAGACGTGGCCGTTTCTTCCTGATTTCGATAACCAATCGATTCATTAACGCAGAATAATATGCTCCAGTAATCGACCTTCCTTTCTTAAGGTATTCGATGAAGATTACTCCATGTGCATCCCAAAAAACACTAGCTATAACTTTCCCATCCGATTGTTACGTTTCCAGACGCTTCGGTGCACTTTCACCAGACTCAAACCACTGTTTTGACCCTCCACGTGATTCGGTAGTACAGTGGTGGATCCATGTTTCTTCCATCGTCACAAATCGACGCAAAAACTCTTTCGGATTGCGGTTTAAATGTGCCAAATTTTGCTCCGAAGTGTTCACGCGAATGCGTTTTTGGTCGATTGTGAGCAGTCGCGGCACCCATCTTGCACAGAGCTTTCTGAGATACAAATGTGTATGCAACATATTGACCACACGCTCAGTTAAGATGGATACGATCTCAGCTACCTCGCGCACTTTCATTTTCGGTCCACTCAAAACAATAAAATGAATTTTATCGATAATTTCTGGTAGAGTTATCTCACTTGGACGACCTGGACTTGGTATATTTTCTGTGGTATCTTGATACACATACACCTACACATTTTATATTATTATAATAATACAATTATCTGGAGAATACTTGTATGGTGGGTGAGGAAGCAATTCGAAGCTTAATTCATTCAATTTGACCATCGTTTTCATGGTCTTGTGGCAAGGTGCATTATCTTGATGGAACAGCACGTCTTTCTTTTGCATGTGAGACCATTTTTTCTTGATTTCTGCGCTTAATCGATCCAGTAATGGTTTAACTTTTCTTAAGATAGTCGATAAACAAAATACCATGCGCGTCCCAAAATACGGATCCCATAAACTTACCAGTCCACTGTTGAATTTTTGGTCTTTTTGGGCGGCTTTCACCAGCTGCTGTCCACTCAGGTGACGATCCTTTTGTTTCAGGTGTCAAGTGGTGGATCCATGTTTCATCCGTTATCACATACCGACGCAGAAAATCCTTTTTTTCTCGCTTGAACAGCTCAAAACAGTGCTCTGAATCCTCGACGCGTTCCTCGACTATAATTTACGATCGTCTAAAACTATTTTATGGACTTTTGTTATGTTTTTCGAAACAACTGCGGATTTTGGGCGACCAGAACGTTCAGCGTTATCGGCGTGCGTACGATCGCGTTTAAATTCGGCATACCAGTCGATAATTGTTGATTTCCCTGGCGCGGAGTCCCCATAACGCTTATCAAGCCACTGCTTTCGCTTCAACAGTATTTTTTCCCATTAAAAAGCAATGTTTGATTAACACTCTAAACTCTTTTTTATCCATTGTTTTAAAAATGACGAAAATTGCTTCATCAAAACCTGTGTAATTTCTAAACGAAACATCAGATTGTCATGAAATTTTCACACTCAATGTTTAAAAGTTTGTACTATCCAGAAATCACATGGATTTGATAACAGTGGTGCCATCTATATGTCAGACCGGAAACTTATTGAGAGATGTGTTTAATATCAAAAGGGCCTCGAACATTTCTAAAATTGTGCTTTTTGCAATTTTGAATTCTTCAAGAAAATCCTCACATTGACCTTGTTATATGTACCTTACGCCGTATAAAAATAATAGAAAAATTCAAGAAAAGCGTTTCCGCGTAACGAGACTAATCGCACGTCCTCATTTAACCCCTAGAGAAATCGAAGAAACTCCGTCTTTCTCACACCTATGCAGTCAGCTGACCAGACACAAGTATACGCCCTTCTTCTCTTTACGCCCAGAAACGAGCGTCTATGAGAAGTACTTGCTCTAACGCCTACCCCTTCTTGTTTTGTGGGGTAGAAAGCTCTTTCTTCGAGGAGAAAATAAACTTCTATCCGATATTAAGGAAAGAAGTCTTGGTACCCAAAAACTATATAAAAAAACCGTATTTTCTTCTACGTAGAGATTTCTCCTCGATTTCTAACCCTTTACAGAGGGCCCTGAGACCCCAGTCAGAGATGCCATCCAGTAAACGAACAGTTGGCGCACACACCAAAGGCGCGGAGTATCGATGAGCTCGAGAGAGCGCGAAATACCGATTTCACGATATACCGATCCTTTTTGCGTTCCCCCAGCACAGTCAAACGAAGCCTGAGAGGACGCCGAGAGGGGCGCATATCTAATTTTCCGATTTCCAAATCGCCAAGTGTGGAAGCAATTTTCACGCTTGCTTAAAAGCTGTTTTTCAAAATAATGATTCCAAACATACGAATTTATCTCAAACTTACCGAACCTGGCGCTATTTAATTTGGAATGAATCACTTAAATCCTGCAAATGAATCGAACTCGTCAAATCTCTGGTGCTATTCAATTTAAAAATAATTATTCCAAACCTGCGGATTAATTTAACATTAATTACAAGGAAAAAGCACGTCCACTTTTCTGTCCTTATTCCCGATTGATTGACACCATTAATTTTCCTTTTTGCGACTTTATTTGATTGTAGAGCTGAGCCTTTTTCAACATGGCCCAACAATTGTAAGCTGCACATTTTATTCACAATAAATAAAATGAGGTCTCACATGCTGAATTCGTTGCCTGGCAAGCTAGTGACGAAAATATTAGATCCTCCATTGTGAAAGATCGGAAAAATGATGGCAGATTTGTTTGTACTGTGTGCCGGCTTTCTGGCAAAATTACGGATGAAACGCAATTAAAAAGGCTGTTAGGTACGCTTAAGAGCTCTCTTTTCATGAGTTTTTGTTGGTATGCCTAGAATTACAGCTTCTGTTTGATTTTTAATTCTAGTGGTTTTCTGTAATTAGCATATAGGGTATTTTTTATAAATTTCATTACATCTTTATTCAATCTTAGCCATTGTCCTAATTTCTTTTCTTGTTGCTACATATATTTATATCTCCCATATGCTTAGAGTGTGATTCTTTTAAAATAATTTCTTTTCTTCTTTTATTAACTCTAATATTTATGAAGCACATGTGTAATTGGAGGTTTGGGCGAAGGTTATATAGCAATTCTTACATTTCTTGTATAGTTCCTTGCTCTAAGGTTGTTATCGCAGAATCTCCGAATGCCAATCTGATAATAGTTCGTTTTTTGTTAGCTCACTCGTCTATATACCATCCTAATTTCCTAAGCCAGTCTTTCTCGTTGAATTGTGGTAATTTTTTCTTGGTGAAATGCTTCCAAAGTTTTCCTCTAGCGTTGTGTTTAGTCCTATCATTCTTTTTTATGTCAAATTTACAAGTGTTTGCATTATTTCGTTATTTGTGATAATTGATTTACGTACTAGTGTGTCGGTAATTTCCATATCCGAGAGTACGTCTTCGACTAATCCCTTACGGAAAAAACACTCAACTAGTTAGGTGTATACACTCAATTAGTTCAGTGTATACACCCAACTTTCAGTGTATCCGATTTAAGTGTAATTTGAAACACTTAACTTAAGAGTTACACTGAAGTTGAGTGTATACTCTCAATTAGTTCAGTGTATACACTCAACATGAGTGTACCTTAATCTTTAGTGTACACTCGACTTTAGTGTACACTCAAATGTTCAGTTTACACTCAACTCGAGTGTACACCATAATTGAGTGTACACTTAACTTCAGTGTTACATTGAATTCAGTATAATACCCAAATTGAAATTTTACATTGAATGCAATGTAAAACTACAATTCAGTGGACGGATCATTTTTGGATGAGTACATAAAATAAAAATTAAAACGTTATTGATACCCATTGTGTTTAATAATTCTGTTGTTTATTATTATAATCAGTTTAATGAAGCGAATATCAGTTTTTTAATAAATGGTCATGACTTTTAAATCAATAGACTCTTTTGTTCGACAGCATCACCGCATTACTTTGTGACTTTTTTGGCAGCGTAATTCTTGAATTTGTTTGAAAGAAACTTATTTAAAATTTTTTTTTTTCGTTATTCACCTATTATTGCCTGTCGTCGGTTGATATCGAGTTTAGGTTTCGACGCCTCACAATTTCTTCCTTTCTTGCCACTCATCGAGCATTGAGTGAACTCCCTATTGTCGAATAAATTGTTCGTCAAGTCCAGTAACAAATTTCTCAGGCTATTCTTCCAAATGTTGTCTCGCAGGATTCGCCGATTTATATTTACTCCATGTCCAATGTTAACCTTGTTCCACAATGACATAATATTACATGTTTTATAAAATAGTTGAATGAAGAACACTTTGAAATTATTGTAACGCATCGTACCATATCAGTGCCCGCGTTTTGTCCCTCTTGTTTTTCGTGGTTCGAATGGTCAGATGCATTCAATTCATCATCTTGTTGAACCTGATTATATTTCGCGATTGCTGATATTCCTTCGTTCCGTTGTTCATTCGGCGTTGGGTTGAAAGTGTCGTCTTGTTGCTGATTTCCCTCTGACTCGGTATTTTCTGTATCCAAAAATGCTATTTCCGATAGAGGCCTCTTATTTGTTTCTTTCGGATTATTCGCAAAAGACTTCACATATTCGAATTCAAATGGAGTTTTATGGAAACTGACGCTGAGATTGTCAAAGGATATTTTTAACAAACAAAAGGAATGGATAAAATGTTTTAAATGTTTCGATATTTTAATCTAGAAGCATAAATCTATATCACCTTATGTTGCAAGTGTTGCAAGTGTATCGTCAATATTTTATCAAAATACTTTTCAACGTGATTGACATTCTGAACGAGTTTCTCCGAGATTTTTTCGGCATACAATATGTCTATAGTAAAAGAAATTTTAAATTAAAACATATTGCTCATTATTGCAATAACATCATGAAGAAACGTCTTTTTTAATTATTTAAACAAGCGTACGCTAAAAATAATTTATAAACATTTTATTTTTCAACCTTTGTAGTGCGTGACATCCTTTTCAAGCTGCTGGTTTTTCTGTTTTAACTGTTCATTTTCTTGTTTGTATTGTTGATTATCCTAGAAGAGTTTTTGATATTCCTGCTGGGATTGTTGACGTTCTTGAATGTGTTTTTTGATTTTCCTGTTCAAGCTTCAGAATTTTTTGTCCTATTTTCTGACTTTCTTCTTCATTTCGCTGATTTGCTTTTTCCAGTTGCTTGTTATCATTCTTCAATATATCTACTTTTTTTGCAGGTCAAGCTTACTTTTATTCTGCAGTGGAGTTTCGTCCTCAGAAAATCATTTACCTCCTCGTCCTTGATAGTTGCTCGAGATTTTTTCACAAATTTTTCGGCGATGACAATTTCTATTTTCTTGAAGTTAAGATTCTTATTATTCGTTTTGTCGTTCTTTTTCACCTATGAAAACAAAACAACATAATTGAAATATTAGATATTCATATGATAATAAACGATACATTGACTATCTTTTCTTATCATATTTCTGCCGCCCTGATTAAAAAAGTACACGGAAAAAAATTTGGTGCAGATACCGCCCCTAGCGGTGGAGCTGTTGCATTTAGCGGAAGAGAGTTGTGCGACTATGCATTTGGGTATGCTGCGTTCCCTCTGTGGGTGAGCAGCTGCCCCTTTTTGGGGAGCAATTGACTAACGTCGAAGGAACACAGCGCTTCTTTCGGTAGGGAGTGGAGTTGCACCGCATCGTCAGGCAAATGCAAAAGCAGGCGAAAGTACAAATTTTAAGTTTTTTATGATTCACATGAAAGTGCCCATTGAAATGATGTTTCCTGTATATATATATATATATATATATATATATATAGAAGTACTTTTTGGTTCATTACGATCTGTTTACAAATAAACTCACCTCAATGTTGATATTTCAAATAATTTCTCATCATTTTAAGAAATTAAACAAATTCTTCAAAAGATATAATAATTAACGACGATTTCAGAAATATCAAAACAATCGAATTGACAATTGAAAAGTATAGTCAAATATCAGTTTATATGACTTGCTGCAGCATTCCCTCCTGTGGGGCAGCAGCTCTCCCGCAATTGTGGGAAAGCAGTTAGTCCACAAAAAAGTAAACCTGCTAACCTATGAAGAGCGCTGCAGTTGCCCTCCAGTGCAGTGGCGCAAGAGCACCAGGGAGTGCGTTCCAAAACTCAACTCTGGTGTCGAGGTCGAACCCATAGAGTTGAACCCGAAGTTTGTTATTTTTTATGGATCCTGTACGTTTTGGAACGTTGGTCAAGGTGAAACCCCATGACAGCAGAAAACGCAAAGCAGAAGACGGGCAGCCAATTACAAAAGATCTTTAGATTTCTTTCTTCTTAGGTGTTCTGTAATTAGTTGTTCGTTTTCTGCTTTGCGTTTTCTGCAGTCATGTGATGTCACCTTCAGGGTTACTTTATAAATAACAAAAACCCTAGATTTGAGCTCTTTTACTTCGAGAAGGGGACGCAGTAAATATGTGTAAATAAAAATGCGCATGCGTTGACGGACTGCGAATGAAAAAAGAAGATTCACAATGATTAGACGACATAATTCGATGGAATTTTAATATATAACATATAAGTAGTGCACGGATTCTTTTATTTAAAATCTAGGGGTGACAAAAATTGAATCGAAATCAAATATATTACGGTGTATATGTTCTGTGCGAGGTTACGCGAAATACGAAAATTCTCACGTACTCTCGCGCACACAGATTCATAACTTGCATGTTTCACTCATATGATCATATCACCTGCCGTACTTCATAACCCAATCGGCATTCGTGAATTCACGATGAATTTACTGTGATGAATTCTGTTATTTTTTTTTCATTCCGTGAATTCATGAGTGGTGTGATATGCGCACGGCTTAAGAATTCACTGTGAATTCAATGTTTGACAATTTTTTGACAATTTTTTGGCCACGCGTGCGCATTGAAATATTTAACTCAATTAACGTCCTTCATCGGGCAAATATTAGATGTGAACTTAATATATGCCCAATAATTGCCTGATTATCGTCCTTTATTAGGCAATTATAGCAAAATTTATCTTTTCAACTTTTTAAACGAAAATGTAAAAAGTCGAGAAAACTTGTTTCTTTTTCACTAAATTTTTCTCGTAATTATCCTACGGGGTGGTTACGGGACACTCGGAACACTCGGAACATTTACGGGACGATTCGACTGACCGACCGAATTTTAATTAACCGTCCCAAAAAAACGGACATTAGGATGCCTGATTGCCTGTTGCCTGCAAGAAGGTAGACGGACTCCCACTGGATGCCTGTGGGACGGTAGTGGGATCGGTACAGGAAGATTGCGCTTTCCGTAAAACATGAGAATCGAAACGAAAATTTTCAATTTTGAATTAATTTAAAGAAAATGGCTGGCCAGAAAATTATCTCGTACAAACATCATGCAAAAGCAGAAATTTACGTGAAACTTGTTAGATCCTGCATCTGCATGTTTGTGTTAATCTGATTTACGTACCAGATCCAGATATCTCGGTGAAAAAAAGAGATAGTGCATTTTTAAAAATACATTTGAAAAGCTTATGAAATTCCACGTCTAGTGATGCTCTATAAATATTTTTTTGACTTTTTGAAAATAATACAGCACGTGAGGAGTTAAAAAAAAATTCAAGATTTTTTTAAAATTCTCTACCTCAACTTTAACTTATTGCATGACCTAGGAAAAATGTTTCCAAAATCTGAAAATTTTAAGACATAAAGTCTAAAATCTTATCTTTAATTTCAGCCAAGAAAACTTGAAAAACATTCATGGGTGCCCGAGATAAGATTAAAAATGTTCAATCGTATCTGAGTTGAATTTTAATCGACGATCATGATTCTCAGCCGGTTTGTTGCTCGCCTCCTTCGTTGAGGCAGGGCCGAATAGCACAAGCACAAAGGTGGCGCTTAAGTGGAGACCTATTATATGTTCTTTGATCCAAGAACGTGTTTCCTTTATTTCCTTTCCTTTCATTCTTAGTTAATATTTACAATGACTATTAAAATTTTTATTAATGTTCTAGTTTATAAGAATTTTAAGAAATAAAAAATGTTTACATATCATTGTTCTATTCGTTAATATGGGGATAATATTGGATTTAAATAATTTTTAATAATCACAAATAACAATAAATATTTTTTGAAATTTAGAATAATTAGAAATAAAAATGACTAATGAACAGAATCAAAAATACATATAAGAGGGCTCCACTTAAGCGCCACCTTTGTGCGTGGCCATTTCGGTCCTGCTTCAACGAAGGAGGCGAGGACTGACGAGTAACAAACCGTCCGAGAATTGTGATCGTCGATTAAAATTCAACTCAGATACGATTGAACATTTTTAATCGTATCTCGGGCACCCATGAATAATTTTTAAGTTTTCTTCGCTTAAATTAAAGATAAGATTTTAGACTTTATGTCGTATAATTTTCAGATGTTAGAAAAATTTTTCCTAGGTCATGAAAAAAGTTGAAGTTGAGGTAGAGAATTTGAGAAAATCTTGAATTTTTTTTTTTAACTCCTCACGTGCTGTATTATTTTCAGAAAGTCAAAAAAATATTTATTGAGCATCACTAGACGTGGAATTTCATAAGCTTTTCAACTGTATTTTTAAAAATGCCCTGTCTCTTTTTTTCACCGAGATATTGTGGTTCAAAGTCAGCAGTGATTTTCAATAGCGATCACGAGCACCGTGCGCACAATTTCCGACGGTAGTGTATCTCTTCTAGTTTTGCAAGTCTCCAAAGAAAATCCCCGTAACAAGCGAAATGAAGCGGATTAAAATGTAATGCCATCGCGGTACATTCGTAATGATAATTCATTATTTATACAATAATTACAACTTTTATATATATATATATATATATATATATATTTGGCTCATTTGACTTCTGGCAACGTCGGATTCTTATGAAAAATTGACAAAACATTGGAAAAGCTAAACAATTTAAAAATTGCGTTAAAAAATCAATATGATTGATCAAAAATGCTAAAAGTTGTAGGATTTTGCATTAATTTTTAGATAGTCTTCCTTAAAATTCAAACTTCCTTAATTCAAGCCTTTACATTAATGTTGTCAGTTAATTTTTGTAAATTTCTCTTTCGAAATTCGTATTTCTTTGAATAATAAAATTTAAAATTTTTTGCAATAATAATCAGGAATTTAAATAGAAAATTATATATATTCTATTCAAATTAAAAAACAAAAAACAAAAATTAACTGTCAACATTAATGTAAAGGCTTGAATTAAAGAAATTTGAATTTTAAGGAAGGTTATCTAAAAATTAATGCAAAATCCTACAATTTTTAGCATTTTTGATCAATCATATTGATTCTTTAAACACAATTTTCAAATTATTTAGTTTTTCCAATGTTTCGTCAATTTTACAAACACAAAAGTCTTTATTTTCGAAATTTGAACGAAACTATTGTATATGAAATCCTTGTAATTTATAGATGCATTTTAAACCTACCCTATTTCATTCGAAAAAGCCACTTCAAGTGCGTATGCATACGGATCACGAATTTTTGCGATAGTCTACTTTTGAAAAAGTTGACGTTAGTTAAAGACAGAAGAATAGCAATATATATTATGTGATCAAAATTTGTACAACATGGATGTAGAGAATCGTGTTTCATCATCGAAATCAATTTGTGCGACTTTTTTTTATTTCTTTTTCTTGAATAATGACGAGGTGAGAATAAAATACGTGCAAACAGATTTTTTTCATCAAAGTAGAAAATCACGTATAGAATTACTGAAGAGAAAAAGAAACAAATTGAAAGGTCTCATCTGTAGTAGAAATTCAGAAGTAATTTAGATTGAGAAGGTGAAAAAAAGGAGAATGCGCGTTTAGTTGAACCATGATAAAAATCGCATATACTATTGACTGTCAATCAATGTTTTGTCGTAAGACAATTTTCCTGATCCTGCAGACTGAAAAGTCAATTCACGGCTTAGATGACGCAATGTTGATCAATTTTATGCTTTTTTAAATAGAGAACCTTCTTTCATTTTGCGAGTGATAGTTACAAGAAAAATTGGCAGACGACTTTTTTTCCATCGAATAATGATGATCAATTGAATACCGTTGAATCGCTAATTTTCTCTCGAATTCGAAAATTCGCAAATGTTCCCGCAAAATCGCAAAGTAATTAGGAACGGAATTCTCGAAAATTATAAAATTTTACATCTTCACTCTGACTTTGACTTCTGACTTCGATCTAACAAAAGTGAGAAAGTTAGCGAGAAAAAGCGTCTTCCTGGAGACGCTTTTCCCTTCCTTCCTCAATTTCCCTTTGGAAGGTTTTTTGGGTTGGGAGGGTTTGTTTAACTTTGTGTACATGATGTTTTTCCCAGGACAATGACTTAGATAGCGATGATGAAGAGGTAGTGGGGCTGGCGCTTCAATTTGCAAGGGGAAATGGATAACGCAAGATTCCTCGCATTAAATTGTATGTTGAAAACGTTGTATCCCGATACAACTCGATACAGTTTTAACAAAATTTTCGCATGAGTCCTGATACTTTTGAGGCAATTTTGGCTCAAGTTGGTCCGTTACTACAGAACCTCACTGGAGAGGGAAGACCAACAATAGACGAAAAAAAGCAATTACTCGCGGTCATTTGGCTTTTGGCAACGCCGGATTCTTATAGGTAAGGAATGCCTAGCTATAATAGTTATTCTCTGGCTACCCGACATAAATATATATTATGTGATTTCATTTTTAAGTGGAATGAATAGAGTAGCATTATTGAATTAGGAATCATTACACACGTTTATTTCATGTGAAAAACCTCATGGTAGCGTTGTGCATTGTTTGATTCCAGGACTTTGCGTTAAAGTGTGAACAGAATACTTTTAAATCATGAAATCTTGAAATTCTAAGAAGTTTCTTCTTTATCTTTTTACTAAATGCTCAAAGAATGATCGAAATATTCAACTTTTTCGTTAGTCAATCAAAACTTGCGGATTCCGTTATCGCCTTGCGGTGGTAAGATCATCATGATTAACAGCGTCATTTTCAACATCAAACTGAGGTCTCCATGAGCTTTTTAAATCAATTTTTACTCGTATTTATCAGAAGTTCGTCACTTCTTCACCAAAAATTATGCTATCTATACTTTATTATCAAACATTATTAATAACTTTTTTAAATTAATACTTTATCATTCAACAATACTAACGAAACAGAACTGACTGGCGAAAAACTTGATTATCTCGTATCTTTAGAAAATGATTGAGAGAAAGGTTTGTTAAAATGTTGAGGAAAATTTATTGTTATAAAATTCAAGTTCAATACAATTTAATTTTGAAATGTACATTCTATCGAAATCAAAAGATTAATAATTCAAAATGTTTATATTAGCAAACATTATATTACTATATGAGTACATTTTTTCCGTCAGATCGGTCGCAAAAAAGTTCGATCTCGGCAAATCATCTCTACACCACTGTTTTGTGAGAGTCATCGAAGTTTTGAATCATTTGGCACCTGCAATTATAAAATGGCCTACCTTGAACGAGATCGAAAGAATCAATTTATCCTTCCACGATCTACCGGGCGCTATAGCATGCATCGACGGTATGTACGTTCAGATTCCAGCTCCATCTAGGGATCCGCAATCTTACGTTTGTCGCAAACTTTTCACCGCGGAAACCCTGCAGGCTATTTGCATACCATCGTTGAAATTCATCGACTGCTTCGCAGGCTTTCCTAGTTCGGCTCACGATAGTAGGATTTTTCGCTCCTCTGACATTTTTCAATTAATTCACGATAATCCTCGGAAATATTTTCCGAATGACGAATTCATACTGGGCGACAAAGCTAATCCATTACGAAACTGGTGTATTACACCGTACATGAACCGAGGTGGATTAACGCAAATGCAAATTCGATTTAATGCAGTTCTTTCTAAGTATCGAAGCAGCATCGAAAGAGCTTTCGCCTTGCTAAAAGGGCGTTTCAGAAGACTGAAGTATTTGTACATGGTCAGATTGGACTTGATACCATCGGCAATCATCGCCGCATGCGTGCTTCACAATATTTGCCTCAATTATAACGATAACAAATTAGAAGAGTACATTGCAGAAGGGATGGAACCGGGAAACGAGGACGTGGACGAGGCAAACAGACTATTTGTCGAGGACATCCACGATGATGAAGCAGGAATTTTAAGACGAGATCGATTAGCGACTCAATTAGCAACTCACCGTAATCGTTACTAATTTATAAAATATGTAAACAATGTTTTTTTTTCATTCAAAATTTTGGAAATTTTTATTGAAAGTATTTTTATTTTAATTGTGCAGGTGCATCTTTGTTCTTTATTTTTTTACGCTTCTCCAAGTTTCCCAGTTCTTTGCATTTGTATTCAGTTTTTATTCGTTTTAAAAAGTGTTGGTGAGAAGAAAAGGAAATTTCGCAATTTAAAAACCAAAACGCTTTGTTTCATTTTTTTTTTTTTCATTTGCACCGACCGCGCATCCAAAACGCATCCTTAAATAGGAAACATTCAAAAGATTGAAAAATGGCTCCTAATAAAATTAAAAAATTATAATTGATTCTTTCAATGACTTCTTGTTATACGTTTTTAGTAGGAATTTTAATCAATTTTTTTTTTAATCAATTGTTATATATTTTTTTCATGTTTTCAAATAGATTACGAAAATCGAAATTAAATCATTGCAACGATGCAAATGAAAATATGTTCTGGATAAAATTAAATAAAAAATGTTTGTAAAATGAATTATGTTATAAATTTTCATTAAATTTCCAATCATTTCAGATTGAGAGGCCATGATTTTTGAGATTAGAAGATATTATTATCTCATTTTCGACATTTTTATTGAGTAAAAGTATTTTTCTCTTGTTGTGTAGGTGCTTCTTTGTTTTTCTTTTTTCTACACTTCTCTTTGTTCTACAGTGCTATGCATTTTGATTTTCATCCGTTTTAAAAAATGTTGATCAGAAAAAAAATTAATTTATTATTAATTTCAATTCTAATTTATCGAAAGAAATTATTATCTCAGAATTAGTTGATAATATGTGAAATATATTTCACAATATGTGGAATATAATATGTGAACAATCAATTTTTATGATCGGTGATAAAATGTAGTTCTAATTACTTTTTTCTTGGTTTTAGAAAATTTTCTAAACACGGAGGTTATAACCCGCTATTCTAATATCCATCAAATCCCATCACCCAAATGATAATAAAAACAGTAATCAATAGAAAATTAAAGTTTAACTCAGAATTTCCGAAAAATGTAATAATGGTAATTTTCTTAACACTTCCATGAAATGAAAATGAAAATCTCCAAATGAAATAAAAATTCCTTAAAATCGTCAATTACTTACAAGGTTATAGTAAGAAAAATCTTTTTTTTTCTTTCTGAGAATGACAATGATGATAGGAAATTCTATAAATGATCTGTAGATTTAAAAGGTTCTTTTATCGATGCTGATTACATATGAAATACAAATTATACGAAATTCGTTCGATTAACAACTAATTTATTTAAATTGAAACAAATATATATTTCGAACAATCTCATGAATGTCAAACGATGCCTAAAAACATCAATTTTTCGTGCTATTTTGCAGAAACAGGGAATTATCGACATCTTTCTCTCTCCCCCAAAGTACTGGCCGCTTTTAAAACGTACATTGAAATACAGAACGCACCACTTTCCCTCGTGCAACAAAATGCCAATGAGAATTATTTCGAGAATGATAATGACGACAATGATAATGACAACGAGAATGAATCGTCTTGTTTTCTGCCTGGATGCTCGAGTTTCAGCGACGACAAGACACTTACTGACTTGGACTTGGACGGAGATGTATCTGCTCCGAGTAGCAGCAAAATTGTAGCGAAATGGTCGACGTCGTCAAGAAGGTTTATTTTTATTTCAATATTTATAAAAAAATGTTCATATAACGCCCAATTTATAGGAAAATTCTTGTCTAGGATTTCCAAAAATTTCTGGAAGAATTGTCCTCTGGTTTTTATTTTGTACATTTAAAATGGAATTATGCAAAACATGATACTGCAGTTATGTTCAAAAGTTGCCTTAATAAAATAATTTTTACAGTGCGCTCATCGGTTTTTACAAAGATCAAGTCCCGAAACTCGAAAAGTCAGGAATATTCAGCGAAAGCATGTGGAAAGACATTGCTAACCAAATGGAAAATTCAGGATATAAATACAATTGGAAGCAAACTCGGGAGAAATGGAAGAACTTGAAAAAAATGTACACGAAGCACAAGGAAAATCGAGGACCTAAAGCAACAGGACAAAGAAAAATTGAAAGAATTCGACTTTTTTGACGAATTGGTCGAAATTCTCGGGAAGCGGCATAACATTGAGCCAGTCGCGCTTGCTTCTTCAAGTAAAGGTATCATTTGCGTATAGTTATCATTAAAATTAATTAAAATTTTTGTGACATACTCTACATTGTAAATTATTGCATGAAATATTGGTTACATGAGAAAACTTTAAATTATTAAAGGTAAACAATAAAAGTAAAGTAAAAAGTGAATAATGATAAAATCATATTTTGTACTTTCGAACAATTTTTGATGATAACTACTTGTAGAGAAAAATGTTGTCAAAGATTATCAAGAATTGTTTAAAAAAATTTCCTGCGGTCTCTATCTCTTGAAATTGTTATACAAATTAGATCGTATAGCAAAAGAGCCAATTTGCTGTTCAAGCCATTCGGGCGAATCGATAAACTTTTCATAAATTAAGAACAATATAAGAAAAATGAATGCCAATTTGTTGAGAAATTCTTGATAATCTTACAAAAGAATAATTATTTTCTGAATTCTTTATAATACGAAAAATCAATTTAAAATATAAAAATGTCGGTACACAGGAATGTACGATGACTTCCGCGTCGTTTTAAAATTAATTGTGAACATTCTAGTAATTCGATTATTACTTTAAAAAAACCTTTTCTCTGTTATAAAATGAAATGCTCTACAATGTATTGGAAAGTGTATATTTATATTATTTTATTAATCAGGTATAGGATGTAATGTGGAGCTGAAACGGAAAACACCGACGACTAATGAAGATGACGACGAATTTTCTCCTCCTGACTTGAAGAAAAAAAGAAAAACCTGCAGCAGCACCGACAAATCGGCTCCAAAATGGTTGGAAGAGTATTTGCAAAGAAAAGAGGAAGCAGCTGAGAGAAGACAAAAAGAATTTTTATCCCAAAGGCGCAACGACATGAAAACTTTTGGAGAAATCATGAAAATGATTATTTCTTCTGATAAAAAAAAGGAGTAACGCTTTGAGGATTGTTTTTATTTTTCATGCTTTTGCTTTGAGTAATTATATATTAATTTGCAAAAATTTTTGGAAAATTCAATAAAAATTATAAATGTAATATCATTGAAAAATGTCAGAAAAAATTTAAGCCTTCAAACGTATATTGTACTTTTGTTCATAAAAGTGTAATTGATATTGGTTGAGCCTGAATATTAATAATAATTTCATGTCATTGAACATTGTTACTATTATAGGTTAAAATAAATGTAAGATTGTGTACAACATTTATTCACCTTCTTTTTATTATTGCAATCCAAGCACTTGTAAGTGACGTGTTTTAATATTATTAAAAATACTAATTTTTTCGGCTGGGTAAGTCAATCTGGTTTAACCAGTTTGTTTCTAACTGTTTCACTGTGCCAATTTACCAGTTAGTTTTTCCAACTGGATTTCCCAGAAGGTCTTTTTGAGTTGGAAAAAAGGACCATTCAAGAAGACCTTTTGGAAAACTATATAAAAAACAGTTTGAAAAACCAGCTGGTCTTTTATAGCTGGATAAAAAAAGGTCTTTATGAGAAAACCAGTTGGAAAATCCAAACGGTGAATTGGCATGGTAAACCTGTTGGAAAAACTTCCGTAAAACCAGCTAGACTTTTTTGGCTGGGTTAATAAAATTGAAATCGCTACTTTTGTAGCCAGAATGACATAAAATTTATATAAATACCATATAAATTCTAGATAGTACATTTACATAAAGATTACATCAATCTATCCCCTCAATAGTATGTAAATATTGCGTATTTACGTAAATTCGTTTACATTATTTTCACATAATACAAGGGTATTGCCATGTTAATAAGTATTATTATTATTGTTTTAATTGTTGCTGTTTTAAAAGAAATATACTGTCATTATTTTTAATTAGCAATAATAATAACGAATAAATATAATAATAATCAATTTCGAGGCCGGAGATGATAGAGATAATATATTTCATCGAAGGATAAATGATATAAAATCCGAAAGATGATGATGAATAATAGTTTCTCGAACGTAACAGACGATATATTAACCTCGATATTAATGGATGTATAAATCAGACGATATAGATTAAGTAATTAGAAAAAAATATTGATGAGAAATTCTAAAAGATTACGTACTTTAGAAGATGGAAAAAAATAGATAATCTGAAAAATTGTAGATGATAGATTCTAGACCGAACAGTACCATTATCCCGTCAATATCTCAGGACGGTTCTCGGCTCTCAAACAGTCCCGTAAGCGTCCCATGGGACAATGGTGCTATTCGGGATATGATTATTGTAGATGCTAAATTTCATATTAAAAAAGATGATAGAATTTAAAAGATGATCGATGGAAAAAACGTATAAAAATATTTATTCTACTTTTTTAAGAAATAGATATACATATGTATCACAAATTGTTATAGTTTTTTTCAACACTTTATCATCATTAATGACAGTGTCACCAAACTCCTCTCAACCCTCCTCCCAGAGCAAGGTTAAAAAAGTAGAACTCTGAGCTTAACTTTACGCGTTCCAAAAATGGAAGGATCAATTTTTCTGCTCAAATGTGGAGCAAACTTGGCCCGGCTTATGCCAAACATTGGTGGACCCAGGGAAGCGAAAAGAAGATTGGTGGCGAGCGTGGTCCATTCGAAGCTGCTTTATGCAGCTCCGGTCTGGGCCAATGCCTTGCAAAACCATGCTATTCAGAAGAAGCTGTTCTCGGCGCAGAGACTTGTCGCGCTGAGAATAGTTTCGGCATATAGAACTATCTCGACGAGCGCTGTGCTGGTCCTGGCGAGCGTCCCGCCAATAGATTTATTGGCGGAGGAAAGGCAGGAAACCTTTCAGCTTCGCAAGGAGCTTACCTGCGCCGACCTGCAGAAAATCGCTCGCGCGAAGGAGGCCATCCGCAAGGATGGAAGGCGCAGACTCGTCGAGAAATGGCAGATGAGATGGCATGGTGAGCAGACAGGGAGATGGACCTACCGCCTGATCTCGGAGCTCGCCACCTGGCTGAACAGAAAGCACGGGGAAGTCGGCTTTTACTTGGCACAAGCGCTCTCGGGCCATGGCTGTTTTAACGCGTACCTGAGGCGCTTTAAGAAGAGAGACGAGGAGACGTGTTGCTACTGCGATTCCCCGGTGGATAACGCAGAGCACGCACTCTTCGTCTGCGCAAAATGGGGTGTGGCTAGGGGGGTCCTCGGTCCGGCGGTGGGTTCCGAACTTACTCCTGACACGATGGTCCCCCTCATGCTCCAGTCTGAGGCTTAACCCCGCTCCTGCAGTTAAAGAAAGTCAAAGAAACAATCCTAAATGTAGAATCAAATTTGGTAAAATTATTAAGAAGCAAACTTACAGGAGGAGCAAGGAGATGTATAATCGGAAATTATTACAATATCTTAGAAAAATTTATTTCAAAATTAAAAACAATATTTACCCCTTTAAAAAATGTATACCAATTGCAAGGAGATTTAGGTAGAATACAAGAAATAGCAGCATAAATCCTCGAATATCATAAACAAAATAATAATGGTAATGAAGCTGCTGAATTTGAAAGAAATCTCGAAAGAGACACGATCGATTGTTTTCTCCGGGGTTTAAAACCAGAATTAGAAATACGAATAGGAGCCTATAAATTTAACAAAATAATACAAAGAGCAATACGAGAAAAAAGAAATTTAACAGCCAGAAACGAACTGCGGAAAAACAACTTGAAATAAATAATGAAGTTTATCCCTTTGAAATGCAAGAAACTATATTGGTACC
Source organism: Diplolepis rosae (assembly GCA_030998225.1). Taxonomy (NCBI): domain Eukaryota; kingdom Metazoa; phylum Arthropoda; class Insecta; order Hymenoptera; family Diplolepididae; genus Diplolepis; species Diplolepis rosae. The sequence goes on from JAPYXD010000696.1 coordinate 3,130,328, forward strand.
AGCAGGAACAATTTCAGATTTTTATGTAAGAATAAAAAACAATGAACAAAAACAGGGATTTATTCCACAGTTACATATATGCAATGGAGTTTATTTAGGAAATGAAATTGTTTCTAATAACAACAATAAAGCGTACATGAAAATATTTATCACAAATACACAACCTCAAGCGTTAACCATACTTACTGTTGAATTGATCGACTTTGAAGAAAAGCAAACTGACACAAAAACAAATTTAGAAGACAGAACAGAATTCAATCTTTCACAACAAATTGTCAATGATTTTATTAATCAGATTCCAAAAGTAAATTATTTTGATCAATCATTTAATATTTCAAATAAAAATCGAGAAAATTGCATTAAAAATTATTAAGATTGGATCATTTAAATAAAGAAGAAAAACAACATTTTGAAAACTTGATTTTAAAATATGCAGATCGATTTCACATACCAGGAGAACCCGCAGGAGCAACAACTATCTTACAACATAACATTCCAACAACGGATGATCTATCTATATTTTCAAAACAATATAGATTCTCAGCAGTACATAAAGAAGAGATTTCACGTCAAGTAAATGAACTGATCGATAATAAAATCATCAAATCTTCACAATCACCCTATAATACACCTGTTTGAATAGTATATAAAAGATTAGATTCACACCGAAATAGAAAATGGCGAATGGTACTTGATTTTCGCGAACTCAATGAGAAAACGATTTGAGATTCTTATCCTTTACCAAATATTATTGATATTTTAGATCAATTAGGATCAGCTCAATATTTTTCTGTATTTGATCTTGCTCCAGGATTCCATTACATAAAAAGGAGTGCAGGAGATTCTCATAAGACAGCTGTTTCAACCACTTATGGACATTATGAATTTGACCGCATGCCATTTGGTCTGAAAAATGCACACGCTACTTTTCAACGATTAATGGATGTAGTTTTAACAGGACTTGAAGGTACTGAATTATTTGTCTACCTATACGACATTGTTTTATATGCAAATTGCCTTGAAGAACACGAGGAAAAATTCAACAAATTGATGAAAAGATTAAGTGCAGCAAAAATCAAATTATAGTCAGATAAATCTGAATTTTTACGACCAGAAGTTGCTTATTTAGGACATATAATAGATAAGGAAGGAGCCCAACCAGACACCAAGAAAATAGAAGCAGTAAAAAATTGTCCAATCCCAAAAACCCCTAAAAATATTAAACAATTTATAGGACTATCTGGTTATTACAGAAGATTTATTGATGGATTCTCTAAAATTGCAACACCTTTGAACTAACTTTTGAAAAAGGATGTAAAATTTATTAGGTTAGAAAAACAACAAGAAGCATTGGAACTCTTAAAAGAAAAATTATGTGGAGAACCTCTTTTACAAAGACCAGACCTCCTACAGCCTTTCATTTTGACAACTGATGCGTTAGGATTCGCAATAGGAGGGATACTTTCTCAAGGTAAAATAGGTAAAGATAAACCTATAGCCTATTATTATTATTAACCTATTATAAACCTATAATATGATACGTGTGAAAAAAAAAGCGTTAGCAATTATTTATTGCGTAACATATTTCCACCCTTATTTATATGGACGAAAATTTACCTTGGTCACAGACCATAAACCATTAATATGGTTTCAAAACTCGAAAGACCCTTGATCACGAGTAACTAGGTGGAAATTGAAACTAGCAGAGTGTTATCCCAAATGCATAGTAGTTTGTAGTTTATTGCAAAAATGTCTATTACAATAGCTGAAATGTGCAAATGGGCCGGCACGAATCCGAGCCAAAAGAATTATTTGGATGGGTAACTCGTTTCTAAGAAACATTTTCTGAAATGTGGAAAAATGGTATTCGAAGGGAGCTGTTCCGGTGTCAACATTAGAGCATTCTGTTTACAAACGTCAAAACTTCGCGGAAATCCTCATGAAATCGTTGGCAAAATTACCCGTTAAGGGGAAGTTTTGTCGATGACAGGTAGATGTGCTTCTAGAGCCGGGGGAAAGTGCAAGCACGCCACAGCGGCGCTCTTATACTTTAGCAGATAATTCTAACCTCAAAATTTTGTTTTTTAATATTTTGAAAATGTGTTTATCGTTTATAATAATGAAATTACAAACAGGGTGATGTTGAAAAATCTTGAAGATTTATCTTGCACCGATTTGTGATGTGAATGGAAACGAGAGCATGGCAAGTTTATGGAAAACTATACTCCTCGTCCTTTGGAGAAGCATTCTTGTTTTCAGTCGAATGCCGTAAGAAAATCATTCGAAGTTTCTATGAAAACTGCTGCTCTATTCGCACGAGAAGCAGTGGAATGTCTCCCTACAGCAGCAATTGTTAAATCCAAGTAAGTACTTGAAATATCTCAAATGTTCATATCTACGCTAACAATAGTATATTACATTACAAGGGGCGAAACAGTTTGCTCTGCCCGAGTGAAACGAGGGCTGCAATCACACGAAATGCTTTCGCTGTGTTTTGTTCCGAGTAATGTATACTATTTTTTATAGCAACTCTTTTGAGAATCTGATTGGCTGTAACTGTGGAGCGGGTTGAAACAGCAACTTTTAACCCGCTCTACAGGTACCGAAAATCGGATTTTCAAAGGAGGCGCTATGAAAACAATTTTTCAATCGAGTTTTAGGGAACGTTAGTTAAATCCCGATATGGACGAAAAAAAGTTCACCTCGATGTACATATACAGAACGTGGAATTAATACTGAAGCGGAGGCTCGTAATTCGTTTGAATTTGTTTCTGATAAATGGGTCATTCAGACAGGACTGATCGTGTGCCCATCAAATCCTTGGTTGGTTTATTCGCCAGATGGTATAGTTTTTGACAATGATTTTCCTCAAGAGATCGTGGAAATTAAATGTCCTTTCAAAGGAAAATCAATGTCCGTCGAGGAAGCGATCCTGCATGAATTTAACAGTTGCTTGGCTATAGAAAATGGGAAATGTTGTCTGAAAAAAAGCGATTAGGAATGTCTGTGATAAATGTAAAAATATATTCCTTCGTTATATATGCCTTTTCGACCTCCTTCGACAAAAGTATCATGATTATTTCTGTGGACTTCGACGAATCTTTTGTGGTGGAAATGCTGTCCAAATTGAAAGTGTCATTTTTCGACGTGATGCTGCACGAAATATGTTAGAGGAAAAATGAAAATGATGAAATCGCCGCGAATGTTATTGATATGTAATTTAATATCTGTCATCATGATACCAAAGTGTAAATCTGCAAGGAGACTAATTTAAGTCTGGTGGAATTGTTAATACAATATTTGAATAAAACACAGAGATAACACATTTATTCTTAAAAACTGTTATTTTTTCCAGAAACATTTATGATTATTTCATTATCAGAACACCCAGTTGGAATGATACACAACAATTTTATTTGCAGTCGAGGAAATATACATATGATGTATTATGTTGTAACATCCCTACTTTCCCCCTGGTTGCCAGACGCTTCAGTCAGCCAGGGTTCGGTAGGAGTGGGGGAGTAGGGAATGAAATAATCGTTGAAACGGTCGAGTACAATTTAAATGATAGTTTATTAACTGAAGACAAGTAGAAAGTAATACATTGAGATAGGTAATGTAAGAGGTAGGCTTAAAACGGAATGTGTGCGTGTATGTGTGAGTGTGAGTGGATATAAATATAAATCGTTGTGTGCCGGTGTCCGTGTAACAGAGTTTACGTATGCGTGTTTGCGGCTGTGTGTGTGTGTGTGTGGGTGTATGTGCGTGCGCGTGAGTGTGCGATTGCCAGAATGCGCGTGTGAATGAAAGCGGAGATAGCTCTGTGTGTGAGGAAACAAAACGGGTACTGGCCTGTTGGTTTCGCGATCCTGGAATACAAATGTAACAATGTTATTCATTGTTCGCGCTGCGATATTCAAATAATCCTGAACACGGGCTTCCGGGAAGCGCTCGTAACCGCCCCTGTCCTCTCTCCTTCGAGTACGTATCGTCCGTGTGGTCGAGTCGGTGTCGTCTTAGGGCAGGGTGCTCCCAGCGGTATCTGGGTCCACGCCATGCCCGCAGGACCTCGGCCATGGCGGTATCCAGGGGGCCGGGGTTTCGGGTTTGTCGGTCGGTCAGTTATTGAGAGAAGGGGAGAGGGGGCGCCGTCGCGTGCTCGGTTGAGCCCGGTGTTGGTGCGTGCGTTCGGTCGGGTTCCTGTCGGTTGAACATGCTTGTAGTTCGGGTCAAGTGCGGGTTAAGTTTGCGTTAAGACGTCCGGGTCAAGTGCGGGTCAAGTTACGGTCAAGTGCGGGTCAGGTTCGCGGTAAAACGCCCGGGTCAAGTGGGGGTCAAGTTACGGTCAAGTGCGGGTCAGGTTTGCCGTAAGGGTGTGACGTCCTCACCCAGGGATGTCGGGGCCAGGGTCAGTCAGGTGCTCCTGAAGCTGATTCCCGGCCCATGTCGAATGCCGACCATGGGAGAATCCATTCGTCGGTGTTCGACATGGCATCCTCTGGGGATTAGTCCGGTTGGGGTGTGACGTCCTCACCCAGGGATGTCGGGGCCAGGGTCAGTCAGGTGCTCCTGAAGCTGATTCCCGGCCCATGTCGAATGCCGACCATGGGAGAATCCATTCGTCGGTGTTCGACATGGCATCCTCTGGGGATTAGTTCGGTCGGGGGTTGCCACATCCTGGTGAAGCCTGAGCAGCACCTAGTCAGAAGCACCTGAAGCTAGGTGCCGGCTCGCACCAAGAGCTGGCCATGGGAGCGCCCATTCGCCAGCGCTCGGTCCGGCTCCACCAGGAAGTCGGAGGGCATCTCCTGACCGACCGACCAGTGCGACGTTCCGGTGTGAACCGGCTTGCCGCCCCGGGCGAACTGCTCTTTCTCGGCTCTCCGGCCTTCCGTTTATACCCATCCGCGCGTGCTGGGAGAAGACGGAGAGTAGTGGGGGTCGCTGCTGCGCGCGCTGGTCCGTATGCTGGTGGGGGAGAACGTGACTGAGTGTACTGCCGAGTACAGTTCGTCACAATGTGAATAATCATCGCAATAATTCTTAATTGTTAATGAATTTATCATCCTTAAAGAGTGGAGAACTTAAATTAATAATAGCACAAACAACTCGAACAATTTTAGACGATAAGTGAACCATTTTATAGGGCATAAATGTATCTAAATTTTTGAAGTTTTTTATTATTTCGTTAGAACGCTCTATATGTACTTAAGCTTCAGCTATTTATGATGTATTAAGTGCTTCTGATTTCGTGAACTGCTTTTTACTTTCTTAAAAAAGGCGGCCTTACAATTTTAAAACGATTGAAATGACAAATGTCATCAATCAGAAAGCCTCTGTCAACCATTATTGAGTCACCGGGTTCAAATACATTTATTAATTGACTTTGTTCAAATATAGCTTTATCCGATGCTCTACCTCCGTAAGCTTCTCTCACGAATGAAGTTGGATAAATTTTGTTTTATCTTCACAAAAGTCATAACTATTTTGTGATGCAAACTCATTTTGATCTTGCTGTCGTTTTTCTCCGGGTATACGTGGCCCGCAATTTTCATGATAAAATGCAGTAAATCAAATGTTTCGAGGCCAGTGGCGGTACTTAATTCTTCATTTGTCGTAATAAAATCTGTGAATCGTGGCACCAAGTCTCCGCTTTTTGCTGACACTCCAAAGTCTGAAGTAGTAGATCCAAAGGAAGTTTGAAGTATACTTTTTGCTGATACCTCATCGTGATGGAGCTCGTGGTGAGACTCTTCTTGTTGCAGCTCTTGCTGCTTGTCAAGATGTTCCTTTCGTTTTTCCACAGAAATTGGCATTTCGATTGTGGCCTCGGCGATTCGTGGGCGTTTCGTGCTAGTCACTGTAGCACAATCCGTACACCTCTCAGAGCGTTCCTTTCTTATTCTCTTTTTTTCCTGAGAAATTCTTCCAGGTAGATTGCTCAATGGAACAGCTGTTGCTTTTAAAATAATCTTTTTGCAGCGATAACCATCTAAAAAACGTTGCGATTCAATAGACGAATGTGCAAAATATTTTTATTGTTTAACTTGAAAATTGAATTGTCATGTCAATTTCTTACCCGATTTGAAGAAATCGTTTTCGGTGAAAAGAGAGAAAACACTGTCGTATATTTCCCAACGTTCTTTATCTTTGTTGCTTTTATCCAAGCCGTGAGAGCGTCAATTTTTTCAATATTCCAAAGAAGTTCTTGACAGGCACTAAACGCGTCTTCGCCTTCAGGAAGTTATGGAAACTCAAATGCGTATCCCGACTAGACTTACTGCTGCAATTTTCAATTGAACAATAAGTCTTACGATTTTTCGTATCTTTAGGACTTGGTTTCGAAGCTTCCATATTTATTGATTGTTAATTAATTACATTTAACTGGAAAACGCAATGTAAAATGCTATCTCCGAGATCTTTTGGACTGACTCCTCTACGTGCCACCAGTTGTCGCCTGGGTTAAGTCAAATTCTCATTGGATGGCGCAATATCTGGGGAATACGACAGGTGGGCTAGGACCTTTCATTTGAGCGTTTTCAGGTAAGTTTTAACGGGTTTAATAAAGTGAGGCCGAGCCTTGTCATGCTGTAAAATCACTTTTTCGTGCCTCTGCTCGTATTGTGGCAGTTTTTCGCGCATTGCTCGGCTCAGACGCATCAATTTCATACGATACCGTTCCCCTGTGATGGTTTCGTTCGGTTTCAACAGCTCATAATATATAAAGTCAGCACCTTCGAAGGTTTTTGGCCTTCCTTCACATGGACGGTCGTCAATATCGAAATCACCGACTTTGGAGCGTCGGAACCAATCACGGCACGTTGTTTCACTTAGAGCAGCATCTCCGTAAACTTTTCGGAGCTCTCAATACGCTTCAGCCGCCGTTTTCTTCGAATGAAAGAAGAAAATTAAGACTTCCCGCAAATGATGACTATTTGGCACAAAATCAGACATTTTTACACAACTAAAAGTATATGCCGCCAAAACAAAATCACTAATGTGTCAAAACGGTTTGTTTACCATAGGTCCAAGCTTGTTTCATGACGTTTTGGATACGTCAAAATCGACCAGCACTTACTGCTGGAGCCATCTATTGACAAACAGCAGAAACCCAGTTGCGTAAAATTTGACGATACTGTCTGGATTGTGCACAGGCAAATCACTGATTCAGTCAGTAAAAATTTGACTCATTCCGATTTATTGAGTGTTCACGATGTTTTGAGTAAAGGTATCTTGAAATTTGGGAAAAATGTACTGAATTTTTTAAGTTTTTCTCAATATTATGGAGCTCAACTACATTCTCATAAAATGTATCTTAAAACTACCAAACTGTAACAGAACCTTGATAAAATTTGTCATAAAATTACGTAACTGTAACTGAGTTTCAGTTCCATGTGGCTAAATTTTCAGCTACCTGTAACTGCATTATACTTCGGTTAACAAAACGTAAAATTATTACTATTACAAGTTTCAGTATTTCCAGAGAAACATATACAGAATATTCAACACTATGTAACTGAAATTAAAATATTTTTTTTCTTTTCATAAATTTACTAAAAAGTAACAGAATTTTCTGAAATTCAGTCTTAATTTTGTGAGATTGTAGCTGAATAAAACTACAGTCACATGTTCTGGGAAATTGCGGTAGAAATTTTCAACAGTGTAGAATGCGTATTAGCAATTCTAAGCTAATTTTCATAAATAATCCTTTGTAATTTTATACTAAAGGGTTTTCCAATAGGGACATAACAATTTCGTATCTTTATATGAACGCACCCTTAAACTTTTTTAATGAACTGTCAATGTCAAAACGTTAGTTAAAGTCAACATTTTCATCATAGTAAAGTTCACGAACCAGCAACGTTTGGAAATTATCAAAAATTACCACCGAAATTCGGAGTCGGTGGTCGTAACTTTAAGAGCGCTTACTGTCTCACCCGACAGGCTGTGCGTGCTATAGTGGATAAATTTTTGGCCTGCAAAAAACCCTAATGTGCTTCTTGAGACACCGTTGTATTCGCAAAAAGTGACTGTTTGGTGCAGTTTTCATACCGGAGGTGTGATTGGGCCGTATTTTATCGTGAATGAAAACGACCGTCATGTTACCTTCAATGGAGAGCGCTATCGTACTATGTTGGAAGATTATTTGTGGCCAGAATTGGATGAACTTGACATCAACGATATGTGGTTTCAACAAGACGGTGCCACTAGCCGCACAGCACGCGTCACAATCGATTTATTGAAAGGCAAATTCGATCAACGTGCTATTTTGAGAAATGGTCCGGTCGAATGGCCGCTTCGTTCATGCGATCTAACGCCATTGGATTTCTTTTTATAGGGCCATATCAAGTCACTGGTCTATGCCCACAAGCCAGAAAACTTTAGACGACCTTAAAGACAACATCCAACGCGAAATTGCCAACGTTCCGGTCGAAATGTGTGCCAGAGTGGTGGAAAATTGGGTCCAAAGAATCGACTGCAGGAAACGGGCTCGTGGTGGTCATATGACCGATATTGAATTTCATTCATGAAATGTAATGCTTGCATCATACTCACAATAAATTTGAACTCAATATCTCAAATATTTCTGTGTTTTATCCATAGATAAAATTGTTATGTCCCTATTGGAAAGCCCTTTACAAAATATCGTGTCAACTTCAAAATTTTTTTCTCAGTATCACGCTAAGATTATCTAAATTTTAGAAGACAGATATGATTTCTGCATCAAATCCGTGCACTATGCAGCTAGAATATTGGACCTAATAAAACGTGGAAAAGATCTTATAGATAGTGAAGTTCTTGAAGCCCAAGAATATTTGGCAAATTCAGCGAGATACTACTCGAACACTGAAAAGATCTTAGTTCATGATCTTCTTACTGAACTAAATATGCTTAGATTAGAAAAAGGTTTATGGCGTACAAAATAAAATCACAAATCCTTTTTTAACTGAGAGGGCCAGGAAGTTTACGTACTTTAAGCAAAATTTTTTAATATGGATTATAATGTACAATGACTGCGAAATTCATAAAACTTATGATTTAACGAATTTGGACTGATTCTAAAAATGTGATTCTATTTTACGTCCATTACGTTCATATTATATGTGACGTCCTGGTATAACGTCCTGGTACCTACCTACATTATTATTTTAATTAATTCCCCGTTTTAGATCGATAAAAAGATCAGAAGAAGTTTTAAACCGAAACTGGGATAGGGATAGCCAACAATAAAAAAACATAAATATAATACCACACACAATATCTTTTATTTAATTGAATTTTGAAAGAAACGTGAGTCAAAGTAATAATTACAGGGATATAAGGGTAGATGAATGCTTCTAACATTTATGATAATATGTTCCTTGGATGCAGGTATCTCAAAATGTCCCTTGCTTAACAGACTTCTTTTGGCGAATTGGGGGTGTATTTATGCCTATAAGGAATTGCGTTCCTCAAAAAATTGGATCGATATCCGTGTAAAATTTGCTTATTTCTAAGAAATGAAACTCCTTCGTATGGGTCAGTCTTATTAGAAAAGTTCAATGCGTACCTGAAGCGCTTTAAGAAAAGAGACGACAAGTCGTGTTGCTACTGCGGATCCCTTGTGGACAATGCAGAGCACACACTCTTCTTCTGTGCCAGGTGGGGCGTGGCAAGAGAGGCTGTCAGTCGGGAAGTGGGCGCCCAACTCACACCTGACACGATGGTCTCTCTCATGCTCCAGTCTGAACAAAAATGGACACTTATCGAGTCATTCGTCACCGTGGTGATGAAGACGAGGCAGCTCGATGGGCGTGTAGAGCGCGGCAACAACGGGGGCCAGTAGAAATCGCATCGGGGCCTGCACCCGCGGTCCTGTATAACGTCTATAAAAGATTTCGCCATTTTTCCTCCTCACCAAAAAAAAAAAAAAAAAAAAAAATGTTTTACATGAAGTATTATATGGAAGAATTAAATACATATTTTAAACAATTCAATATTAGTATTAAAACATTCATAATTGTTACAGGACGTGACATATATGTCTTCGAAAGACAAACCCATAAAAATAGTATTTTTTATAATGAAATATAAAGTGCTTTAAATAATTCTAAAGAATTTTAAAGACTGATTATAACGTACAATGTCTGCAGAAGTCACAAACATATGTAGATGTAAAATTAAAATTCCTAACAAAATAAAATAAAGCTATTTGTTTCTTCCAAATAATAAAAAAATATATGTTTATTATATCTAGTTTTAGTACTTAAGCATTTTTAATTTTTAGTACAAAAGACATATTACCCTGTTAAATATAAATATCTATTTGGAATAAGAACATCTGGATATTTACAATCCAAATTTACGCAATTATAAAACTCAAGTTATTTTTGCCCACATCTTTAATTATTTAATTTAAGACGAATGAACCGAAAATATTGTGTTAATTATATAATATGTAATAATAATATTAAACCAAAGTTTTATGAAATTTTATAACCCCATTCGAGTTATCAGCAGTGACGATAACCTCATTTAAATAATGCACTTGTTTCTGAAGAAGACGAACGCAAAACTTATATCCTAATTATTTTTTGCAACAATGATTTGATTAAAATTATAGTATGATATCTGTTTGAATTTATAGGAACTTATATCTTTCAATGTTTCGAGAAGGTACTTCAAAATATAACATTTTTCTCGAACATAACCTCTCTTGATCTCCATACGCTTGTTTTTATGTAATTATTGTATATCCCCAGATAACAATCGTGCGAGGCACATTGCCCGCATAGCATGCGAGGAACACGGTGCGTGCACAGTGCAGTACATATGCGTCGCATTTTGTGGCAGGCACGTACGTGGGAGGCATATGTCTCGCACTTTGTAATAGGCATCTGTTTATATATATATATATATATATAAAATATTATTGATATGAGCCCTTTTTTTGATAATAAAAATGTTAATTTGTGTTAATAATTTAAATAATATTGTATTTATTTTATTTATTTGATATTAATAATAATTAAATAATTAATGTTAATAATTTCCTGCAGAAAAAATGAAATATGAAAAATTCCTGGAATATAAATTTAAATTTTGTAAGTATATTTTTAGTTTCAAATGAATTAGGTGAGTTTGAAATTTTTGTAACTGCCTACATTATCGGAGGGCAATCGAAAGACCTGGGTTCGAATCCCAGCGCAGTCGAAAGCGTCTTTTTTCCACAGAAAGATTTTTCAAATTCTTTAAATATTTTTAGTTTACCTATATCGACAGACTTATTTAAATATCGAATGTTCACAAGTTAGACATTTTATAATTAAAAGTTTAAGTTACTTTTACTATTTTTAAAATGTTTTTCAATTTATTTCATCTCATTATAATATTCCCGCGTGATCACATGGTTGGGATAAACTTCAACATGGCGTTTTTTTCTGTTGGTTAGGCTAGGTTGTTCATAATCAGTTTTTTTCACGTCATTTTCATGATCATAGTTTTAGTGCATTCAGTGGATTCAGTGTGCGTTTATTAGACAGAAAAACTGTTATAAATAAAAGGAAATCTGACAGGTAAAATATGTTGCTGTTCATTGTGATTCAACTATAAGTTGAATACTTATTATATTTCAAATGTATAACTGTACTAATATAGGAAACTACTTATTTATCGGCACTAAAAAAATGTTCGCGTTCGTCGTTATTTAAGTATATTGAACACTTTATACATTGTTTATTGAGATTTATTGGATATATAACAAACATTTATCCATTGCCCGTATGTATAATATCGGTTTTCAACTTTAAATATAATTGTAGATACGACTTGTATCGACCCTTTTATGAATATTCGATATATGTATAAATTTTAAATAATGTTTTCAAGTACATTATGTATTTTTATTTCTTATTATGATTAATATTTTGAAATTAATTTTAAATTATAAGAGACTCATAAAGCTCGCTTTCACCATCACGAATGCGAACTTCACTACGTGCCGGCGATATGCGTCGCATATGATGACGAATCTGCGTGGCGTGGTGAACGCACGCGTGAAGCATAATCCGCACCCCTGCGAGCGGTAACGTTCGCACTGTACGCGCACTTTGTTATCTGGGTCATTTTTTATTGTAATATGTGTGTCCAAAATTTTCTTATATGTCGTGGTTTTTCTTTGCGATACACTGTATTCTTGTTCGAAGTATGACTATATTTCACAAGAATTTCTTTTGCATAAGCCAAAACAAATATTTATTTAATTAGCTTCAAAAATTCAAGTTTTACATGTCGTTATTAGAAATTTAATATTTAACTTCTTTCTACAGTGCTGAATACAAAATATAGCTGGTATGGTATTTTTTTGTTTTTTAGTGTGGAGGAAAAGTGGCAAACTCTTTTATAAACGTTTTACATTAATTTTCTGAAACAGATCCAGGTACACCTTTACAACCAAAAACCTCCCTCTCACAGACTTTTCTCGAGAGCGAGAATCTGAAACTCGAAGACTTCGAAAGAGTCGCTTGGAGAGAAGTAGCAGCTGTAAACACGTACACCCATAAATTCTACCCAAACAAACCCCCCGTTGGTCTTCCGAAAACCTACGATCGCAAAATCAAGGTCACATATGTAGACTCCGGCCCTCCGTAATGCATCTTGATACCAGGCAAAGTTTTCGGACTATTTGTTCTGCTCGCTGATGAGCACCACGTCAAACCTCCTCTCCCTAGTCATCTGCATCAGGAGATCCGGGGCACCTCTCCCCCTGCCCTGAATGGGTTGTAAGAAGTTTACTTCCTACATCTCAATCTCCTCAGTTCGTCACAGAATACCAAGCAGGAACTGCTTCTGACAACATGGGCTACATCTTTCTCGCCCTTGCCTGTACACGTCAGGCACCTCGGGGACCCTTTCAATCCCTGGCCGCATGCGTTACACAGCTACATTTCCAGTAGGCATCTTTCCTGTTGGGACAGCTGCAGTCATGGGACACATGGCCATAACCGAGGCACTTGAAGCTTACGCCAACCTCGGCATGTTCTTGAATGCGGTAATTTACTCACCCGATCCCGTTTTAGCTTAGAAACCGCAGTCGTCACATTATGGTAGCGGTTAGAGAGCCAGTAGGGCCCACCAAGGCTGGACCTGGCCATCGTTCCGCCGAGCGCAGGAACGAACTCCTCTTTGGAAACCGCCTCGTCTATGTCCCTGATTTCGGGGGACCTTTTTTTGACCAATGCCTTTATTCCTGTCCTTTCCCTGATCGTTTGGCCAGAATATCACCCCCTTTTCGGCGAGAAAAAGAATCCCTTTCTTCCTTATCCTCAAGATAGACATATCCTCGAGTCCTACCTCCGAGGGATTTACCTACGCCTTCAATTCCTTCAGCATTTCGCCATAGGACTGACCATCCTTTGACCACGCCCTGATGGCGTCACTCGATCTGGCAAGCGGGGAAAGCTTTGGTGGCTTTTTCCTCTTCTTGTACTACTTTCTTCCTTTTGGCACCTCTTATGCCTTCGTCCTTCTCTTTTGTTTCTCTTTTCCCTTTGTTTACTTTTTTCGCCAATTTCCAGTCATTTTCCTCTTTGGCGAGCTGACAGTTGGTGGCCTAAGCGTATGAGGGTGACGTGCTGTTTTTTTCTTTTTTGTATAATACTTCAGTCTTCGGGAGTTAAAGAGGTTTTTCTCTTTGCCCCTCCTGGACCGGGTAATGGTTGTACTAACCAGAAACGCCAAGCAAGGTCTCTAGACCACTACGATTTTCCTGGTATCGGGGTGGAATTTCAGGCTCTTCTGGATTTTCACCTTGTTTTTACTAAACACTCTGAGGTAGAAGGTAGTCCCAAAATTATTATACCAACCTTGTAAAGATAAATTTAGAAATTTGAAGACGTTACTTTGTTTAGTATTTGTTTGACAGCTATCAATAGTGAACGTTATCAGTGAATTTGTTAGCATGGAAAAAATTGGTCATCGTTATGTAATACAATACTTCCATTTGAAATGTCTCAGTTCAACCAATAGCAAAGCCAAGTTAGATTCTACTCTGGATGACTGTCGACTAAAAGTGTGCGAGTTAGCAGACATGGTAGGCATTTCGAAAAGTGCTGTACGTCGCAAATTGACTGAAAATTTGGATATAAGAAAGCTGTGCGCAAGATAGGTGTCAAGTTCGCACACAATCGAACAAAAACAGCGTGGTAAGGATGTTCCAATCGAATGTTCGGAAATGTTTTACAGTAATAAACCCGATTTTTTATGTTGATTCATAACTATGAATGAAAAATGGGTTTATCAAAAAACTTCAAAAGAGATAAACAATCAACAGTGAGTATTATCCGAACTTATTACAGTGTTTGAGTAATGGAATTAGGAAAAAATGACCGCATTGGGCGAAAAAGAAAGTGTTGTTTCATTAAGACGATGCACTAGTTCACACATCCGTTAATTTTAAATGGTTATTTCTATAATTTATTACAAATAAGGAAGCTGCACACGAAGGTTTAGGACCCATTTTTAAGGTGATTTTGAATTCAATTTCAGTACATTTTTATTCTACAATAGTAAAAATATCTTTCCATTTATATACCTGGAATGAAAAATTCGTGAACGTTTGGAATATCTTTATCCTTTTTAAATATATTAAAAACAAATAAGTATTGAAATTACAGAAAATGGACACTGTTAACAATTTATGATTATTGGTTTCATACTATTTTTTTGGCGTTAATTTCTGACTATAAACTCTTATTTGCTAATCTGAAACTTAAATCCAGATCACAAAAATGTTGACTGTAGCCAATATTAATCAAGTCGCGCATAATGTACAAATTACCTTACATGTTCAACTTTTCTAATTTGAAAGATACGTACAAACTAGGTGTGGAGCGCTTAGCTTTCTTTAAAATCCAAGAATTCGGATTTATGACAGACCCTGAGATGGATACAGAAAAGGAAATTAAGAGAATCGAAAATGAAATCAAAGCATTAATGCCTTACAAGATGTATTCCATGTATCGAAATTCGCTGATGAAAAGTTCGATGTTCTTATGGCATTCGTTCCCAAACCACTGGCTCTTGAAGGTTATTGTTTATCCTTTCAGATCAATTTGCTAATATCTCATAATGCATTTCAAAATATCATTTCATTAACCGTTTGAGTCCCAAGCAACGCGATCGCATTCTTCAAATTTTGTGGCGATCCTCTTCACAATTGATAAAGACAAGCGCTGTTTGGCGTTTTTCGACCACTTTTTTCAAATGACCCTTGGGACTCAAACGGTTAATAAAGGCTTAATCAATTCTCTTTCAGATATGTCCATTGGAAATAATTACGAACAAAAAGAGAAAAAAATCCTCCATTCGCAAACGTTATTATTTTTTTTCTCACATTATTATTATTATTATTATTATTATTGCAACTGAATGTTTTGTTTAAACGTATGTGAATACGATACAAAATTTCGAACATATGTCGCAATTTTTCATTGATTTAGAGTCTGAACCGCAGTTTTGTGGTAATTTACTTGCGTTACAGGAAACGATGAGAAATATTTTTCACACAGAACAGACTTTTGTTTCCACAACCGAAACCAAATTGAAAACTCTTCGATTTTAAACCCTACATTGAAATGAAATAAGAAAGGTATTTCGCTTCAGTCTAGAGATTTTACAAAAATAAGAAGGAGCGTTTAGTTCATCACAGAAGATTCGAACGAAACTAAAAACGTTTTTGCTTGGGGTTTATTACGGTGTCGATATCCTGGCTGATTATTAATAATAAGGAAACACGTATGTTTTGGTATTTTGAAATTTTTTAAATACTCAATTCGATAAATATATTATTTTTCATACTTTCAGAAGGTAAAATACAATGTAATTATGATATCGGTAGTAATACATGGCAGTTTTGAAGGGACTGAAATCAATGAGAAGTGATTTTATCGTTTTGTAAGTTTTTTCTTATATTAGTTTCCGTCGCCTCTTCTACGCTTCAGAACATTTCGTATTTTATTTGATATATTTGTTATTCTTACAAAAAGCAGCTATACATTTGTCAATGAGTACTGATGCAGGAATTCGAGAGTCTCTGAAAATTATCTTAATGGAATATTTGAGCAGAGATATAATTTTAATGCTCACTACTATAAACAAATCCAGACAGGGAAGTATTTAAATATTTTAGGTTTCGCAAAAGCGTGCAAGATACGTATCAAGCTTCAAATTAAATAATTCAAATGAAATTTAAGCTTTATTCTATCTTGTTAGTCAAACTAAAATTTCAATGATTAATTTCTATCTGTTGTTTGTGCAAAATTTACTGCTACTAGGAGGAAGTGCTCTCGCACATAGGGATCATTTTTAGAAACGCCGAAGATTGGGGTGGTTATCGAAAAGCACGATGGTAGTGAAAAACACGATGTATTAAAGAGTTGTAATTCATAAATGTATCATAATAAATAATAGTTTAACTTATTCCTTTGTACTTATATTCATTATTAAGTTTGAGAATAATCTCAATTTTTAAAATGCCTCCCAACAAGAAATTAATCGGGGCACAGTCGGGATCTGACCCGGCAACCAAGTGGGGCTGCCAGCTTCGGCCAAGATCGGGGTATGTGTTTCACGGGCCTGAACCGGTCTGGTATCTCGATCTGGGCCTAATTTGGCTCATTCCTCTCCTGTTCTTCTGAAGCTACAATGTAAAAAAAAGTTTCAACTCAAGTCTAAAAATAGGCTAACTTTTTCAGTAAATATTTTAGAGTTCTAGATTTCATTTTCTGAACTTTGCAACAATCAAATATACAGGGTGGACTATTTTAATCGCCCCGCCTAATTTTCTTGGAATCTATACCAGATACAGAAAAATGTTTCGGACAAAAGTTGAAGGGGGCAGAGGGAGGTCACCTAATAGTATTAACGAACCTTGACCTTGAACTATATTTTTAAGGTCTTTTCAAGGTCAGAGTGATTTTTTCTAATAGGAACCTATATTTTTGACGCCGGATTTGGAAAGAGCGGAAAATTTTACGTATGAGATGTTCCATTGGTCAAGGTCGTTTCAAGGTAATATGATCGTGTATTATTGAGCTCCAATGAATTTCCAAAGGTCGGTCAACTGGCCAAGCACGAACGACCTTAACTTTTTGAAGGTCACGAACTTCGAATATTCACATTTTGAATCAATAGAATTTAACTCATTTTCGCCTATTTGACCTTAATATCACCTTGAAATGACCTTGACCAATAGAAAATCTTATACGTAAAATTTTCCGCTCTTTCCAAATCCGACGTCAAAAATAGAGGTTCCTATTAGAAAAAATCACTTTGACCTTGAAAACCAAGTTCAAGGTTCAAGTTTGTACCATTATAAAACTAATTTACCCCAAATAATAACTTCACAAACTTTTTTCACAAAAGTTATGAACAAATTGTTTAAAAAAAAAGTGGATTTTCTTAAAATTGACTGAACCGATTTTCATGCCTCAAATATATATTGTAGAGAGTATTAAGTCAATCAGAAAGAGAAAATGACACATAGTTCCTTCAACAGAAAGGGGGTTCAAAAAATTATTGTAGTTTTGGAACAATTTTTTTTAATCAAAGTTTTTGTTGCAACACCGCTATTTTTGCTATAATATACTCATATCCCAAGTAACAACATATATATTCTTTGGGATATGATCAGAGGATTACTTCATACTTTAAAAGAAGACAATATCAATGTTTGCCCCTTATATGTATATATTATGTATGTTATGATGTATGTATTATATGTATAATTTCCGACTAATGTGTCTTGACTGTATCTAGATCATTAAAATATTTGCCTGCTCTTCACAAATTGTAAATTGATGGACCCATTATCATTCATTATTTCCGGCAGGTACGAGACTGCTTGTGGGAGTTGATATGAACCCATGAATAAGACTTTTAGGCCCTTCTCTGCCAACTCTTGAAAATCTAAAAGGTCGTTAGAAGATAAAATTTGAAACATAAGCTTTTTAAGACACCAGCATTTCTCCTCAGCTTTACTAGCCAAAGTGTTTTCTAGATGTAACTGATGTTTCAGTCCCCTTAAAATTTCTTCTGAAAGATGGGCATCTTCTTTTAACGCCTTTACTGCAATTTTAAAATACAACCCAACATTTTGAAGCAGTTTTTTATCAATTATATGATCCAGCAATTGATATTTTTGTTTAATTATCCCATGGACAGATTCCACTGACCAGTAAATTTTTGTCACGAAATGAGACTGGTTTGCCTCTTTAGTTATCAGCTGATTTCGCTTACTCTTTAACGCTGGCATCAGAACAGTGAAGCCTTTTGACTCCAGTACGTCTTTCGCATCTCGAAAACGACGATCAAGGAAAAGTTCGTGGCCTTCATTCAATAACACAGGCCGACATTTTTTATGCCCTGGGACCAGACTATACTTTTCCGAAGGTTTTCGTACACTGAATCTGAGTCCGACCTCAGAATTGCTCCATTACGTTAGGTTTTCGAGAAATCCTAATCTACATATGCAAAAAACATTAGTTCCTCAGCAGAATTGAACCAAATTTTAGAGTTGAATGATAAGATGGAAAAAGCTTTTAATGAGTATAGCATTAATGAAGTGAGATTCGAAATTTTGTTTGTCTGGTGACTCTTAGATTTGCTTTGATTTCGCTGAAAATCACGCCTTTATAATTCATAATGCAGCGCAATCATTTCACTGGAATAATGACCAAACTACAATATTTACTGTGGTGATTTATTATAAAAATTATGGAAATCTCAAGCACATGAGTATCGCAATCATATCTGATAGCTTAGCTTATAACACGGTGGCTGTTTACGAGTATTAGAAGATAATAATAGATTACTTGGAGACTCATTTCAACCCCAAAAAATTCTACTATTTCACTAGTATTGCAGGGCAACATTTAAAGAATAAGAGTAGCTTTGCTAATCTCCAAGCCCTTGAAGAAGATTTTGCTATTCCGCAGGATGACACTTCCATGGTACATCTCATGTATAGTCTGGTCCCAGAGTCTGAAAAATGTCGGCCTGTGTTATCAAAAAACATTACCAAGTCATGGAAAAGTATAACAATTCGCAACTCGGAATTAAATTTTTATGCCATGTACGTGTTTTTAGAAGTTTCTATTCGGTAAACGGTTCATCAGTGATTTGATGAATTTAAAAAATATTGGTAATTCACCAATTACACTAAATTTGTTATAGAACCCGGTACTCGGGGGTTTATACGTTCGCTGATTACGAATCTGAATAAAAAATTTAAGAATTCAAAATAGAATATAGTTCACAAAATAATGTTCAAGATTTGTATATACTAATTGAGCTTTCCTTGGTAAACGTGCGACCCAAAAAATAGTTTTTGGAAAACACGCAAAAAAAGATGCTTCGAGCACCTAGAAAAGCAGCCTTGGGGACGTACACTTCCGACCTGTGATTTGTTATTGTACCTGGCTTCGTTCATCAATCCTTAATTATTTTCCTCAACTCCTTCTTTTGTTCCTCAACTTCGCTTGTATGCGGTGACAATATGAGTATGACAATTAATACGAAAATGTGCCAGTATTCATAAAAAAACTGAACTTTATGTAATTAACATAAAAAATTGAAAAAATACATGTAACACGTGGATCAATAAGTCCCGGGACTGACACATAGATGGCGTTGCCAACAAAAGTTCTGTATGATTTTTCATGAGTACCAACCTTCAAAAGATATCTGTCAAAATTTCATGAGATTCTGATGTTTGGTCCACGAGTTACAGTGATTCAAGTGACGCTAGTCTTGATATTCTCAAAACAATGGATTCGAAACAATTTCGTGTGTTGATTTACCATTGCTTTTTGATGAAAAAAAACACAGTGCAAGCTCAGAAATGTCTTGAAAAGTGCTACGGGGACTCTGCTCCATCAAAAACAACCATTTGTCGGTGATATGCTGAGTTTAAACGTGGTCGTACAGACACTGAAGATGTTGAACGCTCCGGCCGGCCAAATTAGGTAGTTACACCGGAAACCATAAAAAAAGTCCACCAAATCGTTTTCGAAAACCGTAAATTAAAATTGCGTGAGATAGCTGACAGCTTAAAGATATACGGCAGTGTGTACGCTATTTTGCGTAAACATTTGTCTATGAGGAAGTTGTTGTCAAAGTGGATGCCGCGTTTGTTCACGGTGGATCAAAAACGACAACGTATCGTTGATTCCGAGCGCTGTTTGGAGTTGTTTCGCCGAAATAACCCGAATTTTTTGCGTCGGTATGTGACAATGGACGAAACCTGGATCCATCACTACACTCCGGAGTCAAAGCAGTCGGCAGCGGAGTGGACTGCAGTCGGTGAGAAGCGTCCAAAGCGGCCAAAAACGCAAATGTGGGCCGGTAGTGGGCATCAGTATTTTGGGATGCTCATGGAGTTTTGTTCATCGACTACCTTGAAAAAGGTAAGACGATCAATAGCGAACGTTACATTGGCCAATTGATGCGTTTGAAGAACGAAATCGGTGAGAAACGGCTCCAAATGAAGAAGAAAAAAGTGCTCTCTCACAAAGACAATGCGCCATGTCACAAGTCGCTCGCTACCATGGCGAAATTGAATGAATTGAGCTTCGAATTGCTTCCGCACCCACCATATTCACCGGATCTGGCCCCCAGCGACTACTACCTGTTTTCAGACCTCAAAAAATGCCCCAAGGAAAGAGATTCTACCCCAACGAGGAAGTCATCACCGAAACGAACGCTTATTTCGAAGTCAAAGATAAATCGTTCTACAATAAAGGTATTGAAATGTTAGGGAAGCGCTGGACTGATTGTGTTGCTTTTGAAGGAGACTATGTTGATGAATAAAGTCGAGTTTTTCGAAAAAAATGTGTTTTTCATAGTTAGTCCCGGGACTTATTGATCCACGTGTTAATTGTGTATTATTGTTTATATCTTTTGACGAAAGCCGAAGTACACAAATTAAATTTCCTTTCTCTTTCTGGATTTCCGGTTTTATTATCAAGGTGTCGAATGCACTAGCATTAACAGACTCTTTCTTATTTCATAAATGTTTGTCGACAAAAAACAAGACAAAATAATAATATAGAAATGTGACCTTGTCTCTGTTAAGGGGACAGTCCCCACAAGAGACCGAAAAAAAGCGTTTTTTCCTGATTTTTTTCTCACAGAAAGAAACATCGGAGAGATAAGAACTTTGGGATATGTTTAAGTCATATTTTAGACTTTATTAACAAAAAAATTACATCCGAAAAATTTCAAATGGCCGAGTAATCCACGTTTTGCGGCAGCGTCTCGACACGGTCGGAATCAAACTGCGGCAACTATAGCAGCCGTTATTTTCAACTGAAATCAAAAAATTTGTTTTTGTTTTCTTCGTTAGAATTATTTGTTCTATGTGAACTACGGAAATTTTAAAATTCGGAAATTTAGACGAAAAATTATAATTACAAAAAAAAGTGACCTTTTTTTAGTAATTTGTTCATAAAAAAGGTATTAAAAATCGGCATTTCTTAAAATCTGTAGTTCACATAGAGGAGCTTTTTATACTGAATAAAAAAAACTTTGGTTTAAGAAAATTAGTTAAGAACTTTTTTAGTTATCTTTCCCGCAAAGTGTAAAAACATGGTTTTGAGGAAACGCGCTTTAGATTTCGTAATGTACGTACGTACGTAATGTACGTGACCGACTGAATTTCCGTGTATCTCCCGAAATACTTTGAATTTCGAGCTAAAATTTTACACACATAATCGATTAGGCAGAAAAAAACACGATTTTTTTAGACCTCTTGAGGGGACTGTCCCCTTAAGTTACCTTGCAATTCCGAAAATTAAACCCCTCTTTTGTAGAACTATATCGAAAACACTTAATTATCTTTTGCCTGTCCAAAAGTTATCAGTTCTACATCGTTTATTATCTCGCTGCAAGAATCATGTGTATTTTTTAATGTGCCGGACAAAAGCATCTTGATATTTCATTCAAATTCTTTGAAAAAGGCATAACAAAGCCTCTCGCCAACAATCCATACATAACCTTAAAGGTAGGGAAGGGTCAAGCATCATTTAGCGGTGCTAAATACAAGTTCCAAAGTAAAATAAAGCTTTCAATCAAAATTTGTAGCATAAGATATTCCAATAAATAAACAAGAATTTTATTTAAAGTTGTCATTAAATCTGCATGTCATTAACAAATTCGTAATTCAAAGGAGAGTCAAACGTGTAAATGAAGTATTTGTATATTGTGGGAAGTGTAACAAAAAAACACACTCCTACAACTTCATCAAGGTTTGACACAATCCAATGTGTTGTAAACAAGCACTGTCTTTAAAATATGACATCAATTGACAATCTGGGAAACCTACTTTTGGACATCTATGTTCTCGATCAACCAGTCCTTATCCAGACTCAACGTCATCTTCAGAGGTTATATCGATCTCTCCATAACTTTAACCAGATATATGTTATGAAATCTGGTGACCCAAACAAATATTAGGTGTACAACTTTTCTTCCGCCTTTTTGTGATAGATGGCTGTAGCGGTAAGTGCTGGTCGAAATACGCAGTTCAAGAATGTCACGCGGTAAGCTTTAAGATCAGTCAACATAACGACAGCACCACATTAGTGAATTTGTGTTTGCATCATAAATTTATTCTCGATTGAAGATGTCAGTTTTCGGGCCAAATTCTCGTTATTTGTGGGAAGTTTTAATTATCTGCTTTTATTTGAAGAAAACTGCGGCTAAGGCTCATCGAATGCTCTCAAGTACTTACCGTGAGGCTGCTCTTAGTGAAAGACAGGCCATGCCCGCGTAATGCTTAGTGGTGGCCCAACATAGATCTCGTCAGAGCCATCTGGCGTAAGCTCAAAACCCTAAAAGGAGATAATAGATGACTGTTCAGATCATGTTCAGATAATTCAGGAAATAATTAAGTAGGAATAAACTTTGAGGTTAAATGAAATCATGTAATTATTATCAAGTAATATTTGAATCGTATTGATAATCTTGTTTTTCGTGATTGCAGTTTCCTGATGAGTGCATCCTCACATACATGGAGTTTTAACTGTGTATCGCAGAGTACTGTCAGGCTAAACACAAATAGAGATGATCATCCAAGCGTCCCAAAATTACAAAGATATACATTGAGATAATAATACTCCATGTATGTAAGGATGCACTAATCAGAAAACTGCAATGACAAAAAGCAAGTTTATGAATGCGATTCGAATACTTACTTAATAATATTGACTAACATAGTTTTATTGAACCTTGAAGTTTATTCCTATCTGTTAGCATCTTAGCACATCTTAGTGATCATTAGTGATGTAACTACGGTGCGGTACGT
The DNA here is from genome assembly GCA_030998225.1 of Diplolepis rosae. Classification (NCBI taxonomy): domain Eukaryota; kingdom Metazoa; phylum Arthropoda; class Insecta; order Hymenoptera; family Diplolepididae; genus Diplolepis; species Diplolepis rosae. The sequence goes on from JAPYXD010000696.1 coordinate 3,153,669, forward strand.
GGTCAACGGGGCGAGGTTTAAGAAATTATACTTCGGCGCCATCTGGCGTAAGCTCAAAACAGGATCAAAGTATAGTGGCCGCAATTGCCTATGCTCGCGAATACGGCCTGGTGAAAGAACGTATCGTGAGTGGTTTCAACGCTTCAAGAGCGGTAACCTTACCTACACCTCCGCCATTATAATGGGTGTATAAATGCAGCGCCACACCCCACAGTGCGGCGAATTAGAAAATTGGGGTTCAATATGATCCAGAGCCAACAATCCTTATCCGTTTTAATTTTTTTTTAAATTAAGCCTAATTTAATTCAAAAAGAGTGGTTCAAGGCCGATTTTGCAAAAACGGCTCTGTTTGTTATTCAATTTGCAAAATGACAAAAGACCGCAATTTTTCATATTTGAGCAGCCTGTTCTGTATAATTCATTGATATTACCTTTAAAAAGGTGAAAAACTGATATATATATATATATATAGGGTGTCTAAAAAGTCCCGAGACGGTTGGATATTTCCTCAGGTAAAATATTTTTCAAAAAAGTGAAGGTCATTCCTAAAGTAAAATTCAACGAGGAATTCAATGGTGACATTCATTTTGACCTTTAATTTGACCTTCATGGCTTTTTGAAGGTCAAATGTGTTTTTTTAAAATGGAAATCCCCTTTTTTCACATCTGCAATCGATAGAGCGAAAAATACTACGTTCAAGTACGTACCCAAGTCATGGGTCAATTGTAACGTTCCAGGTCAGTTAAAGGTTATTTGAAATTAGTAAAAGTTTTCCAAGAGGTCAGTGTAATTCCTCAAGTAAATTTCAACGAGAAATTCATTGGTGAGCTCTGTATTGATCTTGGTTACTGCGTGTTGAATATTTTAAAATCATATGTATAGGAAATTTTTCATTAAAAGTTCCAGGAGTTCTGGCGAGAGTTCTGTTCCTCCCCAAAGAGTTATATCGAAAATTCCTATACCGTTTTTCGATACCTAAGTCAATACCGAAGGCGATACCATAAGTCCTATACTGTTTTTCTATCTCCATACGAATATTACGAATCGAAACTAAATTTATGTGTTACGAGTACATACTTACTATCTTTCGCTAAAAGATTATTATGGCGCAAGCTAAACTTTCGGAACGAGAGAAGGTACCTGTATTAATGATGCGTGGTTGGGGTGATCGAGTTCGATCTTATAATCAAGTTCGTTTGCTTTTTTAATCGCACTTTTCGTAATGGAGAAGGGTTAAATCCTGTCTCAAAATCAACAATTGAAAGAACTGTAAGCAGTGTCTCCAGAACGTGGGATTTTTCGGCCCCCACCACGTTCCCATCTGGGAGAAACACATGCAAACGTGGCGTGTCAGTGTGTCGGCTCTGCTACACGCTGCGGTCACCAGCTTCGTGTTAAGCCGAAGGTGCACGAAGACGGACTTCGTTACAATGCTTGAGTTTTCAAGTTATTTTTAGATTTCACGCTTTCGTTTATCGAGTCGAAATTAAGATACCAGCAATCAATGAGCTTCAACTGCTTTTTTCTTTTAATGAAATAAGAAAAGCAACGAATGCCGCAAATGCGATTTACTTGGAACGAAACTCGACATATTCACTGAGGTAAACAACTATGATGCTATTATTTTGGCAGAATGTAATTGTGTATTTTTGAAGGTTATTGTCCATAAAAAATTATGACATAGATGCCAAATCATAGAAATGTATACATATCTCTAGCGACATCTATGAGTAAACCGGCAAATTTCAACTAACACCCCGGGTATGTGATAAATCGATTCCTAAGGATGCTACTTAAACTTTTAGCTGCGGGGAAATTTCAGTACAAATTGACCTCTTATAAAATGCAAAATTTATACATAAAATCACTGGATATCTCAGGTAGAGTCCCTGACCCGCCCCGCAGGCAACGTAAAGTGCAATGTGAAAAAATTGTCTCATTTGTCATGAAGGTTTGAGAGGGTATTTCTATGTAATTTCACGCGCTGAATATGAAAAAAATAGTTAAAAACTCCCACAGACACCCTTGACCTTAAAACCGCTAATTCGAGGTCAAATTTTATTTCTAATTTAAGTCAAGTTTTTAGAAGGTTTTCTTATGTAGTTTGATGCGCGGATACGTCAAAAATAGTAAAAAAATTCCCACAGATATCATTGACCTTGTAAGTCCCCTTGCCTCTTACTTTGGAGTGCTTTATTTTCGTGAGTCCCCTTGCCTCTCACGTCAGAATGATTGACTTTATGGTAATGTCTCTTTTGTGTGCTACTCTTCAAAGCAAGGTGCTGCGCATGAAGAAGTATCACAACTGGGGCATACGTATATCGTTCGACGTACAGTCTTACGCAAAGAGCACAAGTGGCACTTTCGACTTGTACCTTGCCTCGGTAAATGGCGGGCGACTAATCGAGTGGGAGGATCATTGTAAGGAGAGATGCTTGAAGAAGCATCAAGTTTCAATCATGATCTGACAACCTGTAATCGAATTGAAGGAAATGGTGTAGCTCCTTCGTTTCTCATTTTATATAATGCATGGGAATTAGATAGACAAAGATCAATAAGATAAAAAAAAAAGCTTTTGATACCATTTCATTGTTTTCCGCACTGTTTCTATAATAAACAATTGTTTATCAACATTATCGATAACACCCATATTTTGATTGTAGTCGTGAATATACCTTGACTTAATAATGTCTTCATTTGTTAGATAACTTATTTTTCCAGTTGTACAGAATTCAAGTTTGTGCATACTTGTAAGCATGCGAACGCTACGTTTTACTTCCCACCTCACTGCCATCCACACATCACTGTAAGAGATTTGTACTTCACCTCGGACTAACTTACTTTTATGCTTTGGCATTCTTTTTCTATTTGCTTTCACCATGCCACACAAACCTGTATCACGATCATGTAAAAATTCTGCCAAAGTGGGAGATGTATACCAATTGTCTATATATACAACATGACCCTTATAAAAATAAGGTTGTAAAAAGTAAGCTACAATATCACCAGTAACACCCAAATAAAACTTCTGATAATCAGTGTCTTCACCAGTGTAAACAACAAAACTCAATACGAATCCCGTCTCGCAGTCTACAATCATGTAGAGCTTGATGCCAAAGCGATTTCTCTCCAAAGGAATATTTTGCTTGAATCGAAGCCTAACTTTCCGTAAAAATAGACTTTCATCTATGCACAGATTTTTCCATGGAGTAAGAACTAACGAAAATTTATTTTGTACGTGTCCTATTACTGACTTTATTTTCACTAAAGGATGATTTACGATTTCTTCAGTATCATGAAAATGTAAACATCGCAGGATGTGAATATATCTATCGCGAGACATTAATTGACCAAAAATTGGAGTGTGTAGCAAAAGATCTGCGGACCAGAAACTTTGCAGATCGCCTTTCTGGACATTTAGAATCGAAAGGTCAAGAAAATTTTCTAATTCTGTTTTTGTGACAGGGGACCAAGCTGTCATGTGGGACGATTAAGTGATAGGATTTTCAGTTGCATAACGATTCGTCTCCTCTACAATTTTTTGGAGCACAGAAGAATCACAAAAATAATCGAAATAATCGATTGGCCTATTTCCCGAAAAAGAGATATTCGGATTTATTTCGGAGCTACCTTCAAAATCTTTGGTTGATGAGTAAAAATGCGCGTCCTCGCACAATTGAGTTTCGTTATAATAAAAATCTTCCGAATCGATTTCACCCATGTCTTCATTTTCTGTTCCGGACTCGCCACTACTCCAAGCCGTATTTTCAGCCATTCTATGGAAGATATGAGTATGATACACTGTTCGATCAATAATGAAGAAAAATGACAATAGTAAAAATTATATACATACTGTGAAAATCCTAAAGAATAATAAATTATGAATTTAAAGTAGCAATGTGCAACATATTATAAAATTGAAGTGAATGAATAAAAAACTAATTCCTGTTATGAAAAATAAACCGAGTGCTAATCCTCTTGTAGATACTAACAATAAATCAATTTTTTAGCATTCAAGTATTTTTGAAGATGAGATAAGTTTCTGCGATATGTGATAATATTTGTTTCGTACTCAGTGCACCAATAACACATATGTACCAACACCCAGACCGAAGTAGCAAAAAAAAATTTCGCGTTTACGTTGTTGATCTTAGATCATGCTGAGAATGAATGCCGCAGTATTTTATGTAACCTTCAGATATGAGGTTAAAGCTCACTGCGTTTGTGCTGGAAACTAAAATTTCACCTCGAAATAGACATTTTCAAGGTCAAAGTTGCTTTGAGGTTTTTTTTCAGACGGAGTAAGTTTTCCGGTAACCAAATTTTGTCTTCTGTGACCTCATCCTCATAGCCGTTCTAAAAGTAATAACAAATAGGATGAAGATTGGAAATTGCTGTGATTTTGGTCTTTAGGTAGGTATGTGGCAACATCGAAGTCGTAGGTTATGTGTGCGAAATTTGAAATGTATGCGTTATATCTATTCAGCAGCTCGTACTAACTGGTGATTAAAATTTTGTTATGAAAATCATGTTTTTAATAAATGAAATATAACATATTAATTATTCGCATGACAAAAATCTGCCCGCCTCGCGGGCACATTCTCATCGCGCGCTTCGCGCTCCGTAATGCTCGATCGTCGCGCTTCGCGCTCGGTCTTGTGCTCTTCACATACATTCAAGTTTATTTATTATAATTTGATAATGAAGCTCAAATCAATTTTATAATAATATTAGAGATGATGTGAATTACACATTTTCTCAAAGTCACTCAATTTCTTTTTGAAATTAAGTGAAAAAGGAAATTCAATTTACTTAAGGCTCTATCAGCCTTAAGGAACACATTCTCATCATGGCGCTCGCGCTTCGCGCTCGATTTTCTGTATACATTTCAGTAACTTTTTAATAAATTACATAATTAAAATAATTTATTTTCTTCCAAATCTCTCAAAAAGGAAAAACAACCGTAGACTTTATTTAAGGAAACGATTTTGCAGAATAACGCTTATTTCGTATCTCACATATTTTGGTGAAAAAAATCGAATTTATTTAATATTAAAAATCAAAACATAAAATATACATCCTGTCCCGAAATGTCTTAATGAGAATTTGTAGACCTCATTTAGGCAAACAATTTTCCATCTAAACGTTTTTTTTGTATCTCTCATATTTTGTCTAAAAAATGGAATTTTTGAATTTTAATCGTATTTTTTGGAATTGAAACGAAAAATATATGTTTTATCAGAAACTGTGTGAGACAAAACTTGTAGATCTTTTTGAAACGAACAACTTTGTACTCTTACGTTTTTTTCGTATTTCACATATTATTGTTAAAAAATTGAATTTTGGATTTTCAATAGATTATTTTTGAATTAAAAAAAAAATATGCATCTTATGAAAAAATGTTACAATTCAAATTTGTAGGTCTTTATGTAGAAAATAATATTGTATCATAACGTTTTTTCGTATCTCGTATAATTTAACTGGAAAATGGAATTTTGATATTGACTTTTTTCGAATTTGAATATGCTGTAACATTTCTAATTTTGATTTAATCAAAAAATGTTATCAAGATAATTTTTAGAGATTTATGAGCACTATTTAAAACCAGTATTAAAAATTTTATTTTTTCAAAAAATTATTTTCAAAAACACAAAAGTAGTGCTCAATCCCTCAATTTTGATTGGATGAGGCTGGTTAATGAACTTGTCGTTACTTTTTCGGCTCCGATAAAGTGTACCAAAGCTCAATTCAATCTGATAATTCTATCGAGAGTTATGCCGCACACGACCTACAGACAGACAGACAGACAGACAGACAAACAGACAGACACTTTCGTAAAAACCATTTTTTCTGACTCAGGGGTCTCAAAACGTAAAGATTTGATAAAAATTCCGAAAGTCATTTTTCACATAAAACCAATACCTTCTCATCCATGATGAGAATGTAAAAAAGAATTGAGTACATACAAACAACTTTATTTATATACATATTATAATACGTAGTACGTAAAATCTTTCTCAATGACATACTAAATTTGTCTTATTTTCACAGTCTTAAATCGATATAACAATTTTTCAATACATATCTATTATATCATCACAATCGTTAATTAATTATTATTTCGAATATTTGATACATATACAATAAATATATACCAACTAAACTAAAGTAAATTAGTATTTTGTTTTCAGATAATCACAGATTTTATTTTTAACATTCCTATTATTTGTCACACGATTTTTCCCGTTTTTATCAGCACCAAACAAACGAGATAATCCATCAAAACCATGTTCTTTGTATGCATCGATAACCATAGCTACCGTCATGTCAGAGGCAATCATTTATTCATTGTATAATTTCATGTCTGAGAAACATTTCTTAGGTACTGACGTGACCATATGTGCGACTGTACACCTGTGCGCACACGAAAAAACAAGATGCGACGTTGCCAGATCAAGTACGACTGTAGTCAACCTGCGTGTTTAACCCTGTTTTGATTGGGCGGGTAGGTGAGTAACCCCCTTAAATGTGAATTCTCCGGTCTATGGACATTCAATGGTCCTGTTTTATCAAATCTCTCTAGTAACTCTAGCAGGTCTTCTGATGTAGATATGGGTCTACCGAGTATCGCAGATCTTATCTCCTCATTAAAGTGTCTAGCGAGTTTTGAAGTAATTTTTCTAATTGCAGGGGCAGGGGTTAAACTTCTAGCTTCCCTGAACATTTTTATTGCATAGGCCGTCATTGATTCATCACGCCCAGCACGATAACTCCCAAATTCTAACTTGGTTTTGACAGAATATTGCGTTTCTTCACCCCAATATCTTCGCTTGAATTTTTCCACAAACTGAGGGAAATCATCATCCTCTTCTTTAACCAAATCCCACCAGTCCCTGAGTGTGCCCTGTAGACAACTACTTATAATGAAAGCTGCTTGTCCCCTACTAGGTCTGACTGTAGCCCAAAAGTTTTTAAGCTCTTCTAAAAACATGACCGGCGAAGTTTTTCCCACATAGACCGGATTTTTTGGAGTGATTTTTATTGTGCCAGAAGACTCGTACACGTCTGGGTGTGATTTATTTAATCCACTGACTCTCTCTTCTAAGTTCTATGCCTAAGACTTACTCTCCTTATGTCTTGGGTATTTCTTTCGATAATAGCTTCGGATACCGCAGTATCACGATCAATATAATCTCGCAAACGCCCTTCTAAGATCTGGAAGCGGATTTCGTGTACATTCCTTAAGGATCGTACCTGCTTAGTGGTTTCTGAGTGTATTTTATTTTCCAATTCCTCCATTTGATTTAAGAATCGGTTGGAGAGAGTATCCATGCGCAGCTCAGATGCCTGTAATCTTGGGTGTAATTGCCTATTTTCTCGTCTTAGATTGTCTCCCTGAGTCTTTAGGAATTGCCCCAGCTAAAGCCGCGGCGTTTGGGAGGGTATAATCTGCATTCTCAACAGGAGAAATGTCTAATGCCTTTGCTTCCTGAACAGCGTCAGATGCCTGTGATAAAACCTCTTCGAGAACGCCACGATCGAGGGCGTTTTCTCTAAATTTAGTTCGTTTTTACTTGAGAATTTGATTCCTGAATAACGTCGCGCCTTTGTGTCCCTGTTCGGGCGCCAATGTTAGGGTTCGATAATCTTTATTTTTTTTTTATAGTTAGTTAAATGGACTCAAAAGTTTACTATATTCAGAAAAACATTTATTCAGTAGATTTTCCTAATAATATAACATGTAACATGATCTATAACAATCTTTATATTTAGTGTCACAATATAGACGGAGATCAATACTCTTGACCGGCAGAAATATCATCTACTTTCATTCTGTCGGAATCAGTGTGGCCGATACCTTAATCCTACTTCGTAATTACACTTCTTGGTTTTTGAATCTATGAGTACAATAGTCGTAGACCGAACTAGAGTCAAAATAATAGTGGAGGTTTCTGTATCTCGAAAAGAGAGTGAAATCTAGTCTATTAATACCAGGATGGCGCTTATAATACCCTCTCCTCACAGTTGTGGATAATACTAAGTTTTAATAACTTAATGACTTCTCCCCTGAAAATTTATGATTGATTATCCCTGTTATCACAGCCTGAACGGATATAATAAATTCCCCTTTTTAATATATGCGTTAACACTACCCAAGAAGGAGCCAATATGGCGACTGTCACTCTAATTACTTGCTTGATATACTCCAAATGTTCGTAGCTCGAGGTTATGACATAATCATTTTACCTTCATAATTCCCTGAATACTCTACTTGAAGTTGTGCTCCCGAAATAGCAGACATATTAATAATCTCTCGCGATCACCTCAGTTTTAATATCACAGCACACTGCCCCAGGAGTTATAACAGTTATTTTACGTGGAGGAGCCAATATGGCGACTACTCAATAATCTCTCTAGCTCACGTAACTCTTAATGCAATAATTTACCGCTTAAACACTTATAAAAGTTATTTTACTCTTTGGAGCCAATATGGCGGTTAGCCCAGCATTCATTGGTTATTGACGACGATCGTGCATTCGCATAAATCTTATTGGTAGCGACTCTACCTTCTACCCTATACTGGAGCCTGAGGCAGCATACCCAGCTCAAAGAATCAATCTTTTCTGGAGCCTGGTGCAGCGTACCCAGAGAGGTATTACAAAACAAACCACTCTTCTAGAGCCCGGAGAAGCGTATTCAAAATCGTGGTAAAAAGAAATGTGACACATCCGCTAGAGCCTATAGCAGCGTACTCAGCGGAGTGTCGTAAGACTACAGCTCGTCTTCTGGAGCCTGGTGCAGCGTACCCAGCAGATGGTATAATTTAAAAATTTAATGAGTGATCTGGAGCCTGAGGCAGCGTACCCAGAATCACTCCACAAAATAATTACCAAAACTCCTCCGTGGATGACCCTTTTTAATAATGAATATGCGTGAAATTTAAGCGCCCAATACAAATTAATGAAAATAATACCCTTATTTTTATTTGTGCGTCGCAAAATTATAATTGTTCGTCAATTTTGCATAGACATGCAAATGGTTTTGTATTCTTCATTTGAATACGTAATATAAGCGTTACAAAGTTAAAGGAAACACGATAAGAAGCTTAAGCTTCAAATTAATTGAAATGTGTACAAATATCCTGAATTTCAAAGCGTTTTGCATAATATTTATACAATCCAGTTTTTGAAATATGCGCTTTAATTCCTTTTATCGTGAAAAAATTGCGTCTGATTCTCATAATTACGTTTAAATCATCTAAAATGATTCTAAAACGGTTTAACCAGAAAGTATTCACATTCTCATTCTTTCAAAACAATGAAAATTGAAGTCCAGCTATTACTGTTTAATGTTGCAAGGCGACCTCCAAATTTGTACTCTATATGAAGTGTTCATTTACAACCTTTTAATTAATTTCGCTTAACTAAAAGTGTATTGAATGTAATGCCGAACAATTTTAAAAGAAATGAAAATCGGCAAAAACAGGATTGTTTAGGTATGTATTGTAATAATTTCCAATTCGATGAGATTTATACGCATTTTAATGCAGTTTAATTCGAACTGCCTTGCCGGAAAGTGATAGTGAGTGATAATTTGTTTCAATCGTGTTCTAAAGTTGCTACTGGAAGTACAATTTCATAATTTGTTTAAGGATATAGTTTTTCACTTTCGTGGAAAGTTATATTAAAAAGCGATCAGCGAATTGCGCGCTCAGCTATCCTTAAATTAGAGTTTTTGAATATCAGAATTACAATTTTTCCTATAAAAGCTGCACAAGTACACTATACACCAAATTTATGTAACAAAATATTTGTTTAGGAATCAGAATTAAACAGAAACTTTCAATAAAACAACAACTGAAATAAATTCTATAAATAAAAAATAAATAAAATACGTATATCTGTAAATTTGTTTGAAAAAATGTATATATATATATACAATATCAAAATATACATAACTCATATTTTGTACAATACTGTATTTTTACATGTCTTTACCCCCAGTTAGATATACCCTTAAACGCTCCCGAGCTGGAAAACATATAGATGAGTTGAAACTACCAACTTGTGAAATAAGAGATATAAAAAACGACGTTGAATTTTCCGATTTATTTGAGCAATTGTTAGAGAAAAGAAGTAATTGTATAAAAAACAAACTTTCGCGTAATTTAGAAAAGGACAAGGATACAAAAATCGAATCTGCATCAGAAAACCTTGTATTGAAAAATCCCGAACCTAAATTAATATTAACTGAAAATAAAATTTCTGAATATCTAAAGATTTTCAAGAAAAGAAAAATTATTCTATTTTTGAAAAAAAGGGTAATATTAATATCAAATAAATCATTTTTGAAAATCTATCACCTTTTCGCATCGGTGGGACACTCACTCGCAGAGCAGCGCTTCGCCAATTTTGAAGAAGTCGAAAAATGGCTCGTCGAATGGTTTGCCTTGAAAGAGAAAAAGTTTTTTTGGAATGGTATCCATGATTTGCTTGAATGATGGGCAAAATGTGTAGAATCCAATGGTCAATACTTTGAATAAAAAAATTTTGAGATTCCCTTGAGAATTAAGTGTTTTCTTTATTGAAAAAACCGGCAAACTTCAACTAACACCCCTGGTATCTCCACGAGAGCTTTAGAGATTGTCCCATACTTTGATGGCTCAAGTAAAGTGCCACTAACCATTTTTATTGAGGTTTGCAAGGAAGCCAAAAAAATGGTCCCAAATCCAGAAGCAAATTTGGTAAAATTACTAAGAAGCAAACTTACGGGAGAAGCAAGAAGATGTATAATAGGAAATTATTATAATAATTTAGAAGATTTTATTTTAAAGCTAAAAACAATTTTTTCACCATCAAAAACCGTATATCAATTACAAGCAGATTTAGGTAGGATATACATGTGGGAAAATGAAAGTGTTCTATCCTACGCAACACGCATACAAGAAATAGCAGCAGAAAGCCTCGAATGTCATAAACAAAATAATAATGGTAAGCAAGCTGCTGAATTTGAAAGAAACTTGGAAAGAGACGCAATCGATTGTTTTCTCCGAGGTTTAAAACCAGAATTAGAAATACGAATAGGAACAGCCAATAAATTTGACGAAATAGTAGAAAGAGCAATACGAGAAGAGAGAAATCAGACAGCAAGGAACGAACTACGAAGAGGAAACAGGCACGTCAATATGTTCAACAGTTAACGAATAAAAATTCACAGAGCAATCAGTTTAGAAATAACTCGACTAGACAAAATAATCAATACCAGGGAAATAGACAAGGTCAGGGAACGCAGTGGAGACCCCCACAGAGATACCAGGTGCAGAACCTAAGTCAACAAGGGAGTAGAAGCGACAATAGGAATGTGAATAGTTTCCCATTTAACCCTAATTTTTCCCAAGGAAATAGTCTTAACCAAAACTCAAACTTCAACCGAAATAATCGAAATATGTATCGTCATTCTATTCAAAATAATCCAAGTCGAAATTTTAATCAAGGTCAAAATTATAAAAAAAACAGGAACTCTAATCAAAATCCTTATTTCAACCAAAGACCAAATTATAATGGGAATTACAGTCAAAATAGAAATCAAAATCCAAATTTTGATCAGAACTCAAATCAAGGTCAAAATTTTGAAGTTATATGCTATTCATGTAATACACCAAGACATACATCTAGGAATTGTAACAAACAAATAAATATGAATCAACAACAACAACAAGAATTTAATCATCAGGAAAATTCCAATGCCCTTCCTGGAATGGGTGCACAAAGGAGGGCTTAAACGAACAAATATTCGCACTTAATTTGATTGAAAATAAAACTGAAAAAGTCAATTTGAATACGAGTAATACAATTCCTCATATACTTCTATCAGCTGAAGGATTAAAAAATCCTATTCACATGATGATAGATACAGGAGCCGGATCAAATTTAATCAAACAACAAGCAGTTAAAACAAATGTAAAAATAAATAAATACGAATGCCTAAAACTAACGGGCATCAATGAACACCCTGTATTTACACTTGGCCAGATAACGATCAATATTTTTGGCTACTTGACTACCCTCAACATAATACCGAATGAAGTACCTATCGAACTAGACCAAGTAACAGGGAATTTGTTATGAATGATTTATGACATTATTTATTTCAGAAAACGGACTGCGCCATCAGAAGAGAGGTTGGTCATAGAGTAATTGTGTCATGTTTTGGACAACGAAATATGATTTATAAATTTGTTATTAACATTTAAGACCAAAAAATCGCACTTTTTCTAATTTTTTGTTTATAATATGAAAGGTAATTATCAAATATTGATGACATTAATTGAAAAGTTGTAGAAAATTGAATTGCGAACAAAATGAGCCGCCGTTCGATCTGATTGGATAGTTAGAAGCGGCGAATATTCGGAAAAATCGGGAAATTGAGCTTTTGTTAAACAAATTAATATCTCAGTTAATTTTTAACTTTTCAGGTTGAGGTTTGGTGGAAAAGTAACCGACTTTATGCTCTACAAATGTATAAAAAAAGAACACTTCAAGATAATACGTTTCGGCGCTATTGACAATTTAATTTATTTCATGCGTTAATCGTAAAATGTCTGCTTGCCGCAGAGGAGGTCCGATTTTTATTTTGAGAACGGCTTTTAAAAATATAAATCAAGCACAACAGAACGTCAATCTGGGTTTTTCGCTAAAATGTTGCAAAGCTTATTACAAAAAGGTCCAAACATGGCTCGAAACGCTTGAACGCAGCAAAGTGACAGTGGTGGGGGGAGAAGACGAGTAGGCTCACTGTGTCACTTTGCTGCGTTCAAGCGTTTCGAGCCATGTTTGGACCTGGAAGATGTAGAAAAACGAGCGTTATTAAAATTATCTTTTAAACCTATTCTCTACAAACGTTATGTGGATGATATACTTACAATTATCCCAACTGATAAAATTACAGAGTTTTTCGATGTTTTTAACAATATCGAGCAATCTATTAAATTTACACTTGAAAATGAAGAAAATAATACCTTAAACTTCTTAGAACTAAAGATTATCAAAAATATTGATGGTTCTTTAATTACAAACTGGTTTAAAAAACCTACTTCGTCTGGTTGCTATTTAAATTATGAATCTCATCATTTATTTAGTCAGAAGGTTGGGTTAATTAAAGGTTTAGTTGATAGATGTATTAAATTAAGCGACATCAAATATAGAAAAGAAAATTTAGATGAAATCAAAGTTATTTTACAATTGAATAGTTATCCACTGATGTTGATAGAGAGTGTCATTAAGTAACGTGTTCATGAAATATATAATACTTCAACTAAAGATAAAAAGAAATTGAAATGGTTAGAAAAATACAAAAAAAAATGAAATTAAAGTTACTTTACCTTACATCCAAGGTCTTTCTGAAAGACTTAGGAGAGGGTTAAAGAAATTCCATATCAATGTCTATTTCAATAATAACCACACTTTGGGAAAATTGTTAAAAAACAATAAAGATTGTGATAAAATTGAAAATCTATCCAATGTAGTTTACCTTATAAAATGCACTGGATGTGATAAAGTCTATATTGGTGAAACTGGCAGGAGATTAAAAAATAGAATTTATGAGCATAAGAGAGATTGTAGACTTGAAAATTTGAATACAGGCTTATCTCGACATTCTTGGGATTATAATCATTTCTTTGACTTTAATAATGTTAAAATTTTAGCTAGAGAATACAATAAATATAAAAGAAAAATTATTGAATCAATTTATATCAATAAAAATTTTAATATTTCCATAAATTTAAAGACTGAAATTATGAATATTAATCAAATTTACCATAGTATTATTTAACATATTAAATTTGAACGTTGATTTCCAAGTTTGCGTTCTCAAGCTTTAGCACGCTTTTCATTGGTGAATTTAATTCAATTTATTGTTTCTTCGTCTCACTATCCTACAGTTTGTGTTGCGTCGCCTGATAGTACACATCACATTACAATGTAATTTTAAATTATTGAATCCCTCAATTGTTGAGGCTTTTATTTTAATTGACAATTTTAATAATATGACGTCATTTTCATGTGTGTTTTTTGTATTAATAAATTATGTAAGTACTCGTTTATAACAATAATATATATATTAGCTCGCTTTTAAAAGTGTAATTAGATTTAAATTATTTTGTAAAATTTTAGTGAAGAACATATTCCTTGAAAAAGACCTGCAGTAAGGTCGAAACGTAGGAGAATTTAATAAATATATGAAGGAGAATTAACAGATAATTTTATTTAATTGACCGTAAGACCGACTAAACAATTCCTGTATGACAAAAGATCAATTTCCCGGTTTTTCCGAATTTTCTCCGCTTCTAATTATCCAATCAGATCAACCGACGACTTATATTGTTCGAAATTAAGTTTTCTACAACTTTTCAATGGATATCATCAAGATTGGATAATTAACTTTAATGTTATAAACAAAAAACTAAAAAAAGTGCGATTTTTTGGTCTCAAATGTTAATAACAAATTTATAAATCATATTTCGTTGTCCAAAACATGACACAATTACTCTATGACCAACCTCTCTTCTGATGGCGCAGTCCGTTTTCTGAAATAAATTATGTCATAACAAATTCCCTGTTGCTTGGTCTAAACATGATGGTATATTAGGAACAGAATTTTTTAGAAATAATAACGCAAAAATTAATCATGCACAAAAACAGCTCAAAATAAATGATAAAATTTATCCATTTGAAAAGTAAGAAACTATATGGGTACCAGCAAGAACAATCTCAGATTTTTACGTAAGAATTAAAAACAGTGAACAATAACAGGGATTTATTCCACAATTACACTTATGGAATGGAGTTTATTTAGGAAATGCAATTGTTTCTAATAATAACAATGAAGCGTACATGAAAATAGTTAATACAAATACACAACCTCAGAAGTTAACCATACCAACTGTTGAATTAATCGATTTTGAAGAAGTATCAATGCATGAAGAAAAGCAACCTGACACAAAAACAAATTTTGCGGAAATTCGATATATATATATATATATATATCATACTTTTCGCGGAATATAATCTCCGAGATTTTTGAGTTTCGCGCCCCGTGCCGCTTACCGAATGATGGATTCTTTAAATTGGTACTCAACGCTACAGAAAATTTATTCACGCGAGCTTACTTTTGGAAATAAATACGATTTTATTTATATTTAACGTCTCATATATGAGATTCGTCAGGATTAGTCCTATGTGAACATCAATTCGCATAAACAAGCCGCAAAGCGTTCAATATATTACATACGCGAATACTTCTCGCGGAATATAATCTCCAATATTTTCGAATTTCGCGCACCGTGCCGTTTACCGAATGATGGATTCTTTAAATTGGTACTCAACGCTACAGAAAATTTATTCACGCGAGCTTACTTTTGGAAATAAATACGATTTTATTTATATTTAACGTCTTATATGAGATTCGTCAGGATTAGTCCTATGTGTATATCAATTCGCATAAACAAGCCGCGAAGCGTTCAATATATTACAAACGTAGGTACTTCTCGCTGAATATAATCTCCTAGATATTTGAATGTCTCGCCCGGCATCGTTTACCAAATGATGGATTCTTTCAACAGGTACTCAGCGCTTAATAACATTTATTCACGCGAGTTTACTTTTGGAAATAAATACGATTTTTATCTATATTTAACGTCTTACATATGAGATTCATCAGGATTGGTCCCATGTGAACATCAATTTGCATAAACAAGCCACAAAGCGTTCAATACATTGCATACGCGAATACTTTTCGCGGAATATAATCTCCGAGATTTTTGAGTTTCGCGCCCCGTTCCGCTTACCGAATGATGGATTCTTAGTTCTATGTGAACATATATTCGCATAAACAAGCCGCGAAGCGTTCAATATATTACATACGCGAATACTTCTCGCGGAATATAATCTCCAATATTTTCGAATTTCGCGCACCGTGCCGTTTACCGAATGATGGATTCTTTCAACAGGTACTCAAGGCTACATTAAAATTTTTACACGCGAGTTTACTTTTGGAAATAAATACGATTTTTATCTATATTTAACGTCTCATATATAAGATTCGTCAGGATTAGTCCTATGTGAACATATATTCGCATAAACAAGCCGCGAAGCGTTCAATATATTTCATACGCGAATATTTCTCGCGGAATATAATCTCTGAGAATTTTGAATTTCGCGCCCCGTGTCGTTTATCAAATGATGGATTCTTTAAACACGTTCTCAACGCTACATAAGACTTTTATTAACAGTTAACGTCTCATATGTGAGATTGCTCAACGTTAGTTCGATGCGAATATTAAATCGCATAAACAAGCCGCGAAGCGTTCACTATATTACATACGCTACCCAGGCGGAAAAGTCGGACTTATGCCGGATCTTACGAACGGCATTGTACCGCGCCAGTTGTAAATAAGGAACAATGCCAGTACTGATGATTGGTACCGCGCCGAGCGTTGGCGCGGTACTGGTATAGTGCTGCCCCAGTATGGAGTCAAATGCTGGCTAGAAGCCGACTTAGGGATTTATGCCGAGCGTTGGCGCGGTACTGGTTCAGTACTGCCCCAGTATGGAGTCCAAATGCTGGCTAGAAGCCGACTTAGGGATTCATGCCGAGCGTTGGCGTGGTACTGGTGTACTACTGCCCCAGTATGGAGTCAAATGATGGCTAGAAGCCGACTTAGGGATTTATGCCGAGCGTTGGCGTGGTACTGGTGTAGTACTGCCCCAGTATGGAGTCAAATGCTGGCTAGAAGCCGACTTAGGGATTTATGCCGAGCGTTGGTGCGGTACTGGTTCAGTACTGCCCCAGTATGGAGTCCAAACGCTGGCTAGAAGCCGACTTAGGGATTTATGCCGAGCGTTGGCGCGGTACTGGTTCAGTACTGCCCCTGTATGGTGTCCAAATGCTGGCTAGATACCGACTCAAGGATTTATGCCGAGCGTTGGCGCGGTACTGGTTTAGTACTGCCCCAGTACAGATATAGATAAATTGATTTATCTCACAATAATTAATAGTTTAATATATTTGACTAATTAATTATAGTAATTTTATTTTTACTAATGTTTCTGTAACGTTTTCTACTAAAAATTACTTAAATTTAACTAACAATTAGTCAGTTTTGACTAATTCGGATTTAAAGAGTGTAATTTAAGAATTAAATTTATTTATTATCAAAATATTGGAAATATACAAAGTTCATCTTGAGCTGCTTCTGCGTTTTAAAACCAACGTCTTTAAGACGTTCCTTAGTTTCGACTTGATAGTATTATTCTGATTTAAGTAAACGAGTGTACCCAGCCGGAAATGTTGGATCTTACGAACGGCATGGTACCGCGCCAGTTGTAAATGAGGAGCAATGCCAGTACTGATCATTAGTACCGCGCCGAGCGTTGGCGCGGTACTGGTATAGTACTGTCCCAGTATGGAGTCCATGTGTACTATTTTTTTTAATAGTACTTCATAAGTTGGAATAACTTATTGCGAACTTGAATGCATAATTTCGTTATGAGATAATTTTCTTGATTCCAAAGTTTCATCATAGTTTTGGAATTGAATAAACTCAAAATTTTTAAATTCTGAACATACGTTGATTTTACTCTTGAGAACAAAAATGAAAGGAATCATAACCTGTATAAAGTATCACTAATATACAATAATCAAAGTTAATAATTCTAAAATGTATTTAAATCTTTTTATTATGTAATGTTCTTTAATAAATTCAAAAATTTGATCGCTTTCCTTCAAAAATATTTTATTTTATAGAAAATCGACTTAGTAATTAAAAATCCTAAAAATTTTAATCTGAATCGTAAATTGGGATAAAATCTAAAAATTCCCGATTACACGGGGCCTATACACTTCTTACACAGCCCTGCAGTAGTTGAAGGTTATAAGCGCTATTTTCTTCCTTGTATTCCAAGCGTGCGCAGCCGAGAGGCTTAGTCGTTAGGTTAGTAATGCGTTAATTACAAGTAGAGAGGGTTCGAACCCGCAGCGTTAAGAATAATTTTTAATACTACCCAAACGAGCGTTTGTGTAGTGTAGAGGGGGGGAATGTGTGTTTGTAGGTAGGTTTGTATATAAAAATAGTAAATTAAAGACTGCTTGAAAGTAAATAAAGTTTTGAAATGTACTAAGAATATTCATCGATTCAACTACTGATCTTATTTGATTTACCTATGTTCCTGCAGTTCACTTAACTTCAAAAATGACACTGGGGCCTTTACAAACTACGGAATGTAAGTTAAAAAGTAGTCAAACCTACTGAGATTTTTTTTCGGTGTACGTGTAACGAAAAAGTATTGTCAATTTACTCAGAAAAAATTTTCTAGTTTGAAAACAGATATTTTACTTTGAAAACAGTGAACTTAACCTACCAAGCGAATATCCCTCCGTTGCCGTTCAAAACGGTAAATATTAGTCTTAACTCAAACTTTCCCTGTATTTTTTATCTTAGTACAATACAGATTTTCGGTACATTTCCCAGTACCGCCCCAGTAATAAAAGACAACTCCCAGCCGAGTGACATTTTGTACTAATGCCAGTACCGCACCAGTACAGTCCTTCGGTACAGGCATACTACTATTTCCAGTACAGCGCCGGTACAGATATTTGGTACAGGCATAGTACCATTTTTAGTACCGCGCCAGTACCGACAAACAACTCCCAGCCGAGTGACATTTCGGACGAATACCAGTACCCAGCCGTTTTCCACCCGGTATTATGCCAGTACAATGCCAGTACCGACATCCGCCCGGCGGTACTGGCGCGGTACCAAGCCAGTTGTAAATAATTAACATAAAAAAAAAAAAAAAAAAAATTAACATAAGTTTTGCATGTTTTATAAAATATCATTAAAAAAGACCAAAAAAACAAAAAAATCTAATGTTAGTGCTAATAATTTTTTTGCACGTTTACAGCTTAGAAACTAAGTACATTAAATTTGGCACTGAGGAGGGCCCCCATTTTTGTCCGAAACGTTTGCCTTTTTCATTCCTACAATATATTTTCTGCCCCTTTAAAAAAAAAAAAAATTTTTGATATGTTTCCTTGAACATTGTTTTTTAATGAAAAATTATGACCCAATGCCAATATAAATAAACTACATTGAATTCTGTAAAATGTTAGGCGGTTACAATGCGATTACATGTCAAAGAGTTGCCAACGATGAAAATTTAATCACTTATAAGAACGGAAAGCATGTACAATTGAATTTTATTTAAAAAATAATGATTTAGGCTTTAATCTCGCGTGGCGTGGAGAATGGAGCAATTTCATACAAAAATTTCGTTTACGAGCGTGTTATCTATCATGCTATTACGTACAACAAAATGTCGAAACGAAATAATAGTATTGTAGAGATGGCAACGGGAAACTACATTGAAATATCAGGGCTATATATAGATTTTTTCTATCAGAGAGTGACTGTTTAATGCATTTGTTAATCAATATTGTTTATAACAATGTAAATACTGTTGATTGTCCGTTTTTGTCATAAGATTTCCATTTTTGAAGGCAAAACTAATGATTGCGCAGAAAAAATATTTTTTTACTACTAGCGGGCCATAAAGTGGACTTTATTGCCCCGTGCGGGGCAAACAAATCCACTTTCTGACCCGCTAGTAGAAAAAAAATCGTGTGCAACACGGGAAAAACATTTATTTTACTCGTCTGGTTGTAACCCTCGCTTTGCTCGGGCATCAAACTTCACACTCGCAAAATAAATTTTTTTTTCCCTAGTTGCACAATGTACTATTATATATCCAGAGGCGCTTATTTATTAAACTTGTTTATGAAATTTGTTTACAACAATCAAAGAAATAATGCTTGAGTGTTTGATTTTAATGAAACATTGATTTAACTTGATTTTGCGGGGAAAAACGTCATGAAAAGAGATTCCAGGCTTCAATGTACAGCAAAAATCGATTTTGTTCATAAATTTGTTTATAACAGTTAAACGGATTGCAGAAACTTCATCTAAGTTATCAGGATTTTTTGATCGATTGTATATACAGGGTGTCTAAAAAGTCCCGGGACGGTTGGATATTTCCTCAGGTAAAACATTTTCTAAAAAAGTGAAGGTCATTCCTGAATTATATCTCAACGAGGAATTCAATGGTCACCTTCATATTGACCTTGAAGTTGACCTTCATGGCTTTTGTACCAGATGAACTTTGTAAGGATGGAAATTAATGCTTTTTAAAATATTTCGCACTGTCTCAGGAGCAACGTAACGCTCATCACTAGCTCGACGTAAACTAAGGTGTGGGTTTCCAACAAATGCTTGGGCTATGTCCATCTGTATCTCCTCAGATCCTGTAGATTTTGGCCGACTAGTTCTCTGAAGGTCCTTGATAGATCCATGATTCATAAAGCGCCTTACAGTCAGTGTCTCCAGAACGTGGGATTTTTCGGCCCCCACCACGTTCCCATTTGGGAGAAACACATGCAAAAGTGGCGTGTAAGTGTGTCGGCTCTGCTACACGCTGCGGTCACCAGCTTCGTGTAAAGCCGAAGGTGCACGAAGACGGACTTCGTTACAATGCTTGAGTTTTCAAGTTATTTTTAGATTTCACGCTTTCGTTTATCGAGTCGAAATTAAGAATTGTATTTTTCTCGAGTACGTGCAAAAGATTTTTTAATTGATGCTTTCACTCTATTCTTTAAACATTCATTAATTGAAAATTGTACTCAAAATTTAATCTTGCAGCGTTCCAATATTCCCACAATGTTACAAAATCTTATTAATCATTATTTTAGTCGAATTATTTTCAGAATATTTAAAAAATAAATGTAAATATTTTGATTAAATACTCTGTCAAATTTTGCATTTGACTGATCTTGCAAAATTGTTGAAAGTTTTGAATACCGATAGAAGAAACTTTAAATGAAATTTTATGTCCATAAATGCTTAAAGTTCTATATAGAAATATCAACTACAACATTCTCAAATTTTATAAATAAACTACTAAATTCAAAAAGTTTCAGATTTTTTTAAAAACTGTACAAATTTCAAATATGAATCAGTCAAAATCTGATTATCAGTGAAATTTGACTGATTTAAATAACTAAAAAGAGGTTACTGTGAATCAGTCAAATTTCACTGATTACTTCAGTGAAAAGTAACTGATTTAACAGTGAAAAATATTGTTTCCACTGATGATTCAGTGAAATGGCAAATCACTGATTCAATCAGTGAAAATTTGATTGATTCAGATTTAGAGTGTTTAAAAATTTCAAATATAAAGTGTACTCTGTACATTAATCAAACAAATTTAGAAGATGAATATTTTAATAAATATTCCTAAATATTATTGGAATATGATACATATCGATTTAGAAAAACTTCTTCAAAGTACTCAGACATTTTTCTTATTTTACGACATTTTTGCACCATGTTTGACCTTTGGGTAGGATTCAAGAAAACAATTGTAGACATACTTTCATTACTTAGTAAAATACTATGAAGACTTGCTTTTTAAATTAAAGCGAAAACTTTTAAAACCTTTAACAATCGGTTGCATAGATTCTGCTCTAATCTTGGACGCAATTAGAGAAATAGGTTTTTTTGCTTTTTTTAGATCTAGTTTTTGCCTTAAACATAAAAGAAAGAAAACACATTTGAAATATTAAAATAAAAAAGCTGGTTCATTCTTAGAGAATCCCAAATATTCTGAAATAAAACTCCTTTCCACACCACCACGGAGGTAGAGTTTACTAGTAATAGTTCAATAAATTTTATGTACTCTAAATAAATTTTTTCGTAATTGCAGAAAACTTATTCCAAATACAAAAATTGTATCTTTAAATGTACAGGATAATTAATTATAAAAATCGTTCGAATTTGAATTTCAAGGACTTGTACACACTTTCAAGGCACATCGTTTTTCCTTTTGCAAAAATTTTTAAAACTTCTAATTTTTCAAGTAATTGGGAGAAGTACATTTAAAAAAAAAATTGTTTTCTCTACTTCCACTCGCGCTAGCTTAACAAATTTTCAGAATTTTACGATTTTATTAATATTGTATTAAGTGTCTACATTTTCTGAAACTATCTACAGGAGAAAAATTTTAATACTTTAGTAAAAAAAGTTTTCTGAAAAGTTGTAGCTCAATCAGATTAATAGCCAAAAAGTTACCAATGTTTTAAATCGCAAACGAACGGTATAGAGGTCAAATTGGAGACGAAAACAAATAATAATAGCAACCTTCTTTTGTTTTCTTCTAAGATATACTTGATTCTCGCTTTATGCGTTATTTGAGAAGGCAAGAGTGTGGATTCTTCATATTTTTATCGTAATTCCTTATTGAAAACGGCAAAAGTAAGAATATTATATTATTATTTGGTGATACGTGAGTGCTCTTACGTACGTTATTGTTTGATGCTTGTGGGTAAGTTTATTTTGTGAAACTTAATTTGTGTGCAGATTACAAATTATTCACATTCGCTCAATTTTATCGACTTTTCATCTTATTAATTCTTTTCAAATAATTCTGTTTTCCTTCGTCGTATAATTTATTGTTCACAATGAGTAATCCGGTTGACCCAAATACGAGTGTTTTGAAGGACAGCCAGGTTCAAACGAAGGTTGACCACCGTTTGAACTCTGGTTCAAACGAATGTCAACCCGCTAGAAAAGTCATGAAAAATGCAAAAAACTTTCAGTTGGGATGGTTTGAGGAATTTCCGTCGTGGAGAGAGTGGGTGGTTACATTAGCAGATGAAACAAGATTTCATTGCAAAATTTGCAATAAAACGTTGCTATGTGGCAAATCGGAAATTGAAAAGCATGAAGCATCTTTATCACACAGAAAGAAGCAAGAGTTTTCAAATAAATTAGAATGTTATGGAGTAGTAAGTGAAAATTCTTCTAATGTAACTGCCAATTCTTACAGTGTTGAACCTTGTGTAGCAAGTTCTTCTGCTTCAGAATTCACAAATTCCACGATTCCGGAAAGTGTTACTTTCAAACAGAAAGTACAAGAAGCAAAGATTAGGATTAGTACATTTTTCGTAGAGCATAATTTACCATTCGCGATTTCATCAGAATTGATAGGACTTTTCCAAGATATGGAACCTTCGGTTTTAAAATACGTTAGCTTGAGCCACACTAAAATGGTCCTAGTTGTAAATAACGTCGTATGTGCTGCTAAAACTGATCGCATGGCAAATATTTTGCGTAAGCAATCATTTTCAGTGTACGAAGACGAAACGACCGACAGGACTCTAGAAAAGTGGCTGTCATTAATGGTTCGATATGTGGAGCCAACGACATTTTCTGTCAGGGTGGAATTGATCCAGCTTATTAATGTAAATGCTTCGGATTGTTCTGCCTCTAAAATTTTTGATGCGTTCGAAAAAGCATTGTCCGGGCAGAAAATCCCTTTATCTGATATCTGTGCTTTAGCTTGTGATAATGCACAGGTGATGGTCGGCAATAGGTCCTCATTTAAAACAAAATTAAAGGAAAAAAGTCCCCGTGTTACTCGATCAGCCCTAAAGGCGAGAGCTGAAAAAGTCAGAACAACGAGCATCACTTCGAAGCATTTGCAATTAATGACCGAAAATCTATATGAGATGGCAGAAAGTGATAGGGAAAGTGGTTTGTCGCTCTTCGCTCACGAAGGAGAGGATTAATTCTAATGGCCAAGGCATGGCGTTAATCAATTTCAAACCCCTTTCTTACTCACAAAATAATGACATTTTATTTCTTATATCAGAGATACGTTCTTTATTCCTTTCTTCGCGTGCCTAGGGTATGGAAATTGTTTAGTTTTAATTATTATTTTGTGAGTAAGAAAACATACTGAACTTGAGTAATATCACGCTTTGGGCATAAGTGAGAGGCAAAGGGACTCACAATAATCAAGCACCCCAAATCATCCCGAATTAATCAAACTTCTTCATTATTTGATTTAAAACAAAACATTTTTGTTCGACGTATACTGGCATTTGATAGAGGCAAGCCTGAAGTACGGGCTACATTTGTAGCATTTTTTACCACTTTGCTTCATTTTTTTCCTTTTTTCTTTCTGCTTGAAAGCAAAAACCCTTTTCGTTTCGTAGGACGTGGACTAGGCCTACAGGGGATACCACGTAAAAAAAACTAAGAATGAACCATCTTTTTTATTTTAATATTTCAAATGTGTTTTCTTTCTTTTATGTTTAAGGCAAAAACTAGATCTAAAAAAAGCAAAAAAACCTACTTCTCTAATCGCGTCCAAGATTAGAGCAGAATCTATGCAACCGATTGTTAAAGGTTTTAAAAGTTTTCGCTTTAATTTAAAAAGCAAGTCTTCATAGTATTTTACTAAGTAATGAATATGAATTTTTGATCTAAAGTATTCTGATATATTTCGTTTTCTGGAGAGTAACAACAAAAATGTTTCATAATTATTTGATCGATATACGGTTGGTAGTACTGTTCGTCGTTTTCTGGATTTTCGGCTTGAATGGATTCAAAATCTTGCGGCAGCATTTTTCTATAACAAATTCGTTATTGAGCTTTAAAATACTAACTAGATCCTAACAGTGTTTTGCTTAAAGAGAATTTTCTAGACATATTTGAAATTTTATTTATGACTACAATTTATAATATTTTATCGAAAAACATTTTCAACTATAACTTCGTTTCCTAATTGAAGTCGCATTTTATTTTTTAAGAATTGCTCAGTACAACCTTTACAGTCGATTGCGCTACAGCGTGGCGTTATTAATGCTTCCCTACAACCGTTACAATTCATATTAACGCATTGTATTTTACAAACTGAGTGCCATGAGGTACAGAATTCGTATTCATTTTGTTCTGGAATTGGTAATTTTTCGAAGCAAAATTGGCAAAATTTCTTTGTTGTTTGCTGACTGTAATAAATGAATAAGGTTGACTCTTCTAAGTCGAAACAAAAACTATTTATTAAATGTCCATATGTGATTGGATAATCCTGTGGACATACACCGTCCACAGGTCCTGAGTGGAACACGATCGGTTCTGCCGCAGTCGGAATCATTCTATAAATTTAAAAAGAAAGGGATCTAAATTTACTTAACTATACCCTTGATTATATAATTTTTATACTTTATCTATTTAATTCGTGCAAAAGTATCCAAAATTTGATTCTAACAGAAGTTCTACATTATTGAAAGGTATTCTATTTCTCCATTAGAAAAACAATTCTTATATTACAATACCCTTACAAAAACTGTTCTTCTAAAGGTACATTCAGTCGATCTGAAGGTGACTTAAGGACAATAATAGAAGAATTGGAATCAGTGGGTTTGAAATTTAATGTGAACAGTGGTTTTGACGTTTTTTGTGGAGGGAAAACTGTGAAGTGTCCTTGTGAGTGGAACTCGTTACCTGCGGACAAAAGAATTGCCTTGCTTGATGAATTGAGGCAGCAGGTAGCGTTCCATGGGGTTTCTGGAGCTTTTTATTTAAGAGGGATATTTTACAATATTGGCAGAGATAATGTGTTAAAAAGGGTAAGTTGGTTTTGATGGTTTTTTAAAACAGTTGCCTATTTTGAAATAGTATTTAATTTTCTGTATTATTAACAGTTGGATCCTTCACGAATTCGGTGGATGCAGGATGAAAGGCGATTGGTGAGGCCTAATTTCAGGTTAAAACCGAGAATTCGTCTTCCAAAACAATGGCAAACCAATCGTCGAATGAAAATCGAGGATTGGTTGAGGCCATGTAAAAATTTTGGAGAACCTTTTTCTTCCGGGGGAATGAGGTGGATAATACATCAGCAGAAAATTTTTCGTGTAAGTAATAGGAATATATCTTGTTAGTTGTTTGTAAAATTTGGATTGTTCATACATCTCTCTCATTCTTCTGTGTTTTTTTTTTTTTTTTAGGTAGGGCCTGAAGATTTAAAATGGACGGGTCAAAATTCGTATATTGCAATCAAGGTAAATGACCGTTATATTGATTGTTGTGGGCGAATTTTGCGTATACCCATGGATTGGTTTTACGTAAATAGTAGTAGGCTAGAAAAAAACAAGAAAATTCTTTCGCATATTATAAGGAATAACATGGAGGATGTTCCTTTCATTATTAAAGAGAAACGATACCGTATCATAAATGATGAAGTTGTTGAGGTAATGTATAAAATTATTTATTCACTAATTTGTCTAATTCAAAAAAAAATTTATTTGTTTAAAAATAAAAATTTCATTTTCAGTTTTGGGGCGACTGCAAGGATTAATTTTTGTGATGAATATATTTAGTTTAATATTTATACATATTTGTGATTGATTTTTTTTTTGTGTGTGCGTATTGTCATATGAATGTTGTTGTTTTTTGTTTGAAATATTTAGTTTTATTTATATTACTTACGTTATGCATTTTCTTTTTATTATAAAAAGGAATTAATATTTGTGATTTTAATGTAAGTTAGATCAGAGTCATGTATTTTTCTGAATAGGTTTGGACTGAATGTAATAGCTTTGTTAACCTCAGGTATAAATAGGGATGTTTTGGACGGTCTGCTTCAGTTTTTCTCCAGCAGTCAACATGGAGAACGACCGTCCAGAGGACTTTGAACCCCCTGTGAAGCGGCTGGCTTTGGGAAATTTAGAAGAGTCGAGTGGTTCCGAAACTGAGGTCGAAGAATCGAGTGGTTCCGAAACTGAGATTGAAGAATTGACCGATTCGGAGGTCGAAATGGAAGAGGCACCAGCTCCTGAAATAAATGCAGTGGATCGTGTGCATGTATCGAGGGATCTGTACTCGTATGCCTGTTTTCTTGAAGATCGGGAGACCTGGGCAATCGAAATGCTAGATGACTGGGGAATGAGTCGGAGGCGTTTGATACGTGAAGAGGAGGATTTCCCTGACGAGGGAGTAAGTATTAAATTTCTAATATTATTATATCTTGATGGTGAAATTGATTTTAATTGGTTTGTTTATTTATTTCAGTTTGAATCCGCTGAAAACGAGCCTCGGATTAGTGAGGGAAGGGATCTGTGGCCGCTTAACCATATACCCCAGGACCCAGAGGATTTTATTGCCCCTGATTTTGAGGATTATTGGGAAGTCCATTATCCTCCCTTTCACCCTGATCCAGATTGGTTTTGGGTGAGGGTGCGACGCGAACAACTTTATGGGTAGTACCGTAGTGATTAAGATTTATATATAAAAAAAAATTTTGGTTTTTTAATATTTAAGTAAAAATAGTTGTAATATAAATTTTATTATAGTTTTGTTTTGATTTTGTATTTTACATTATTATTATTATTATATTTATATAGTTTGTGTTTTTCTGCCTAAATGTAAAATATACTTATTTTTTATGGAATTGTTGTTTATTTATTTGCATGTCATTAATTAGAATTTAAATTTTAAGTCATTTAGAAGTGGTTTTGTTGATAGGCTAAGAGGAGTTTTCTGATCTAGTTTAATTTCATTTATATTTTTATTAGTTTTTTTTGAAATTTTTTGAATTTTAATTAGTACTATTAATAGAATAATTATTATAAGAAAAGTAACTATAGTATGTGCTATATATATTTTATGTGCACTAGAATTAAAAATAGATGGGATAATTTTCTGAATATTAGCATATTTTGTGAGTAAGAAAACATGACTTTCAAAGGTCGATATAAGCATGTCATCTTTTTTATGAAAAAGATGTAATACATTTTTTAACAAGTGAGGTTTTGTGATCGACATATTATATAAGAAGGGAGAAATTATTTCGAGAGAAATGGTCGATTTACTAATTGGAATCGAGTTATCCATTCATTTTGGGTAATTCTTAATATTGTAGTATGGAATTGATGAGTCCAAATTACAGTCAGATTCTATTTGTAAAATTCCTATTCCTTGAAGAGTAATAAGGGTTTTGGAATTTTTGGAGCAAGATAAAAAGATTTGCTTAGGAAGAATAGTTGAATAAAGCCATCCACGGTGTGACAACAGTGGTGTTAAAAAGGGATATTCATTGAAAGTTATAAATGTTTTACATTTATACGGTTGGGATTTTATAACATTGATGTTTCGCAAATAGGATTATTTTGAGTACTGTATATGGAATGAGGAGGGTGACAAAAATTTTGAAGTCCATTTTGGTGGCATGAACCGAGGAAATTTTCATTTGTTGTGAAGTAAGATTCGTTATTTGGAGAAATCGCGATATAAGAAAATTGAGGTTTTATGAATATAGGTATAATATAATCAGTGTTGAAGTCAAAATGTATTGGGGTTGAATGTGTTTTAAATACTTGAAATTCTTCAGAAGATGGAATTGGTATGGTCATAGTAAAAATTAAGTAGTTATTGAAAGTAAAGTATCTTATTTTAGAAAATGGAATGACCATAGAAAAAAGAGACGTTGGAAGGTGAGGATCTTCTTTGTTGGATTTGAAGTCTAGGAATGTATCTGGAAGCAGCATGGGGTACCATAAATTTGTGGCGGCATGGGTCATAGCTTCCGTAAGCTGTGTTAGGAGTGATAGAAAGGATCGGGATACTTCATGCAAGTCCATCAGCCAATTTGCTGCAAGAATTCTATAAATGTGCAAATTTGGGTAAATTTGTGATTTATGCCAGTCTTTGTACATCGTAACGTTATTGAGATTGGATGAAAGATTTTTAATTTGTTCAGAAAATGGATTTGGAAGTAGGAATAAATTTTCTTTAGGCCAATAAAGAGAAGTTTCTTGTCTTATTTTTTGATTGTAGAAGAACTTTTTGAATTTGATGTAAAAATGGATCACTATTTTTGGGAAGTTTAGTGATGTTATGAGCTTGTCTGGATATAAATGAAATTTCTCCGAGAAAATAATTTATACGTTCTTTCATAAATTCAAGCTGAGTGTGGTGATTATATATATTACAGTTGTTTGCAATATTTGTGAGTATACAATGTTCATAAAGTTTGTGAGATATATCTACTATTTTATATTTTAAGTTTTCTGGTTGCAAAATGTCAAAATAAGAGATAAAATTATAATTTTCGGAAAATAGACGTATTTTTGAAATTGGTTCAAAATAAATACCAGATGAGTGATAAAATTGTGAATTGATATACAAGTTATCTGCTTTAGAAGTGAAAAACAGAATTAGCATCAAGTATACGCCATAAGGTGGTTGGTATAGGAATTTCATTATGCTTCTCGAATGGCTGAAAAAGAAAAAAAAGGATTAGTATTGGATAAAATTGGATGTTTACATATGGTTGGATTTAGGTCTAGAAGTTTTTTGGAAAAAAGGGGAAAATAGATTACTAAATGTTGAGGAGTTTCGTGGTGGAAGTGGAGGGGGAACTTGTGTTGATTTATCAGCTTTAAAAACATTCCGTCTACGGCACTCTTTTGTAGCATGCATTTGAGTGTTACAATATCTACATGAATTTTTCCATGATGCTAATTTTGGTCTTGGATCAGTTTGAACACTTTGATTCTTCTTTTTTTTTGTTTCTTTACATTTATTATTATAAAAATCCTCATCGCAAAGATCATAAGATCTTATTAATATTTGTAGTAATTTTAAAGCAGCTCTATTTTCGGCTAACTCGCTTGTAGGACCCGCTTGTACAGCAAAATGATCGTTTGTATTAACTTGAGCAAGAAAAAATGATTTGGTTTTTGAATTTGGATCAGGATAAACGATGTATTGTGGTAACGGTAATCCATATTTTATCGTAAAATTTCTCAAAATTTCCACGTGGTTTAAAAGTCCCAGAGAGTCTGTTCTACATATCTTTTTTTTGTAACTTCGCACATGGGTAGGCTCATCATAGTAATGCTCCATTATAGATGATTTCCTGAATCAGTATGGAATATTTATATTAGAATTTATTGTACTGATTGGGGGGTCTATATCCGCATTTAAAACATTTCTTAAAGCTTTTTCCAGAAAAAGGCGATGTAGTAGAAATATTATTTCTTTTTATTTTATAAGGATTTATATTTTTAAAACGACTGTTAATATTAGGTTTTGTTATCTGACCACTCGTTGAAGGTTTTGGATCATTTATAAGTGATTCTTGGATTGTAACATGCAAATGTTCTAGTGAGTTTATTAAATTTACTTCACATTTTTTATCTTTTTGCAAAAGAGAATTTATCGTTTTTATAGCTGCGAAATCCATTGCTGTTTTTATTGTGCTTCCAATTCCTATTCGTTTGATATCATTAATAAAACAAATTGCTATGTATGTTGAGTTTTTTGATGAAGTTTTTACTCGTAATACTGTATATTTTGGATATTCGATTTTATTTTGAGTGCAAATTTCGTTTAATTTTTTGAAATTTTTACCAATAGAATTCGGTTGGACGTTTTGATTTGTTTCCTTTGATTCATTAATTAAGGCATTATATAAATTTTGTGCTACCTTTTGCTTTACGTTTTCTTTATCTTTGCCACTATTCATTATTATATAATTGTTATATTGTAAATTAACGTGAAATAGACATTCATTATTATTGGTTTGTTCAATGAGTATCTCATAAATGAGGGGTGGATCTCCTCTTTGTTGAATAATTTTGTTTAGTAAGGTTGTAAAAGGAACATGCGACATTCTTTAAGATGTTAGATTCGGATTGAATAATGTGATCTACTAAGTTCTTCTTTTAGTTCAGAGTGAGGATAAAGAGTAGTCTTCGTACTATTATGATCTTTACCTGAATTGGTATTTTCGTTAGGAGATGAACTTTTAGTTTCCTCTATAGAGTTTTGTGGTGCTGAAGCTGTAAGCAGTGGTTGATGGCTCTCAGCGGGAGGTCCAGCAGGTCGGTTGGTACCTAAGTGTAACAAAAGGTTAGTGACCGAATCCCAGAAGGCGCCTAGTAAATGGAGAGACCATCCAAATAATCTATGTAATGCATAACCATGAATAATGGTATCTGCTATTAATTTGATCCCTCTAATTATTATAATTAATCCAATTAGACCTGCACTAGTAGTACCGAAATTTGTAAAAACTGTCCAAAATCTACCCCAAGCTGATTCAGCAATTTTATCAATTACTTCTTGGTTAAATAAATTTGTCAATGATATTCCTTGATTAATAGTCGGATGTCCTGTTATTTCTCTAGCTAAAGAATTTAAAATCATTGGTTTTTCTGCTGGGAACATTATATGATCTCGTAGCTTATCAAGGTCAGATTGAGAATAAATGCCACTTGTTGCTAAGGATGAAGGATTTGTGTATTTCCAGGTTGCTTTTGTGAGAGGTTTAACTATAGTTGGTGCTATGGATTCGACAGGATTTGGAAGTAATTTGTACCAGGTTTCTCCAAAAAGGTACATTGGTGGAAGGAAAGAATTGCAATTTGTTTGGATACCTGATTTTGTTAATACATGAGTTCGTGGAGAAAGGAAAAAGGATTGATTTCCTCTAAATATTGGTAGTTGTAGATAACATTCTTCAGTTTTGCGATATTTTACTTCAACCCGTATACATTTTACGATATGTGCTACTTCTCCTGCAATTACTGACATATATCCTGGGCCTTTCATTAGATGATATGCAAATTCGTCTGGTGATTGGGTTGCTAAGGTTAATGTATTTCTAAAAACTTGCTGTTCAAGTATGCATCGTTGAGTAAGAACATCGTGATAAAGTCTATTTACTTCAGTGCGTATGTGTCGTTCTACATATATAAATTTAGAGTTGACGTATGTGAAAATGTCCATATTTTGAACTTCTAAATGTTTATTTTCTAAAAATGAATTCCCAGGTCTGGTTTCAAAAATTAATAATTTTGGATGTTCAGTTTGTATTAAAACGTAACTGCAAACTGGTTTTCTTGTTTTTTCAGCCAGTACAAAGGTTATATCTTCAGTCGTTAAAGAATACAAGGATTCAGAAATGTCTGTCGTGTTGTCATATGTTTTATTTGCTGGTCCTTCATAAATAATTTCATATTTGTTAAAATTACATACGTCATTAGGTAATGTATCCCAGAATGTTTGTCCATATTCTACGTCTGTACAGAATGTGTCTGAAAGTGTGCATATTATTCCAGATCCTAATTGAATTTTATTTGAATTTAAATGAATAGTCGCGTAATGTTCTTGTAAAGTTATTTTGAATATTGCTTGGACTACGACATTATTCCATGTTCCATATGGGTCAGAAAATTGTGTACCAGTACAGTCTCCATTAGGTGTTACAGAACCTGCTAAAGTAACGCTATGAAATGAAGTTTCATTTACTTTTAACTTTGATATCTGAAGAGAAGGGGTTACTAAAAATGTTCCTATTGTGTGCATTTGATTACATTGATCTCGTGTAACATCATGTATATATTCACTGTGGCCATTTGCAACTATGGAACTGTGAGAATGCATACCACAATGAGAGATGGCGCGTCGAATTTCTATTTTGCATTGTATTACTTTTGTATTTGAAAATCCAGTTAATTGTAAAAGTTGTATATAAACTCTTTCAACATGTACTTGAGATCGAGGTAGATCACATTCTCCTACCTCTAGTAAAGATAATGTCGTAATATTTGATTGATTTGAACCGCAATCGAATCCTATGATGGCGTAGACTGTTGTTATATAGTTGAATTTGCAAATGAGCAGTGCCAAAAGGAAGCCTTGTAATCCCATCTCTGGAAAAAGGAGGTTCCAATTAGCAGCTTGCTTTGTAATAAAAGAATTAATAAATTTACTTAATAAACAATTTTGTTGTTACTGTTATATATATATATTTTTTTTTATGATATTTATTAAGTTTTTTATTTTATGTACTTAGTCTATAATATCCAACATGTCAGCTATGAAAATATGATCTGATAGGCGTAAACTGATAATCAAGTTTTTGTATGCGTCTGGTCCTCTTGTTTTGATTGTTGAAAAAATGTCTTTTATTGTATCTGGATTGTTTAAGTTTTTGCTCCATGTGGGAATATTACAGTCGTCTTGGTTAAAAATTCCAGTTTGAATTAAGTATGGCCAGAGAGCTACCATCTCGATAAAACAGGGAACTATTTCAATGAGATCATCTATGCGTTTGCGATGAATTTGATCCATTATATCTGGAATAATGTATTATGTCTAAATTTGTTGTATATATTTTTTATATAAAATATATATTTTTATATAAATTTTTTATATATGTATATATTTTATTTTTTTTTATTTTTACCATTTATCGACAAAATAAAATTTCTATATTTTATTTAAATTGTATATGTATACATATTTTTATAATCAAAGTAAAGATATTTTGTTTATTTTTTTTTTTTTTTATCTACTTTTGTACTTGTACGTGTGAGCGTTTTAGTCTATTAATGTGAACTATAGTAGGTTTGCCTTTATAGCTTATTTTGACATTCCCTTTTCCTAACACTTCCAATATTTCATAAGGCCCTGTATAATGGTTCTCTAGTTTTTTTATTTCACCTCCTTTTAATAGAAATACGTTGTCTCCAATTTTTACTTCTAAAGGATTTATTTTTTTATCATAATATATTTTCGATTTTTCTTTTGCTGAAATAAGATTCTCTCTTGCTTGTGTTCGCATTTCGTGTAGTTGAGTTACGAAATTAATTAAATAATCATCATACGTTTGTAATTTTTCTTGTTGTGATAAAGGTTCGCTGGAAGGTTCACGAGCTAATTTACCAAAAACTAATTCATAGGGTGTGCATTTTGTGCCTTCATGTACACTAGTATTATACGAGAACATTGCTAGTTCAAGCCAATCATCCCATTCTGAATTTTTTGCAACAAATTGTTTGAGATATTCTCCTAAAACATGATGTGAACGTTCTAATGATTCGTTTGATTGAGGATGAAAAGCTGTGGTACGAAATTGTTTAATTCTAAAACGTTTTGCCAATCTTTTTAATAAATTACTTAAAAAATCTCTGCCTTGGTCAGTAAGTACTCCTTTTGGTGATCCAAATATGCAAATAAATTTTTTCACAAAAGCATCTGCTATTGTACTAGCTTGGTGATTAGGAAGAGGTATTGCTAAAGAATATGTGGTAAAATTGTCTTGTATCGTTAGAATATATAAGTTACCGGATTTTGTTTCAGGTAGTGGGCCAACAATGTCCATTGATATTTTTTCAAAAGCAGTAGTGGGTGTGTCTGTGATTACCATAGGATTTTTTGTTTTGACTCTGATTAATTTTTTCAGTTGACATTGTAAACAGTCTTGAATATATTTTTGAATGTCTACTTTCATATTTTCCCAAAAAAATTTTTGGCGAATTCGGCTATAAGTTTTTGTAACGCCTTTATGGCCTCCTAATGCCGAAGAATGAGCTTCTTCAATTAAATAAGTTCGTTGTTCCTTTGTTGGATATTGCGTTATTCCATTGCAAACTATAATTTTTGTAGTTGAATTTGAAAAAATTGAATTGAACACTGATTTCACTTCTTCCCAAGGTCTATGATTAATTCTGGAAGTTTTTGAAATACTAATTGATCGTAATTTAAATTTTTGAGATAATTCATGTAATGAGTGAATTGATAATTTCATATTATTTAAGGTTTCTGATAAATTGTCCTTAGTTTCTTCTTCAATTGGAAGTGCAAAATGGTAGTAGTTTCCTTTTTTAATCTCTTTTGCTATTCCCTTTTGTAAATTTTTAAATTTTGGTAATGTTTCACGTTTTTCTAAAGTTTTTGATCCGTTGTCGCGAGGAGTTCCATTTGTTGTAACAAAGTATGCATAATTATCTTTTCGCATATTTATTTCTGGTAAATCATCTTCATATATTTGTTTTCTTGGTCTACCTCTCTTTCTTTTTGTTTGTGAGGGAATATTTTTCAAATTTGTAAGTAGATTTTTCCTTGGCCTACCTCGAGGTTTTTTCACAAGTGGTTTAGAAGAAAAATTTTTGTCTAATTTTTCTTGGATTTCATTTTGATTCAAATTTTTTGCTTTTTCTTGTTGTATTCTCTTTTGAGCTCTTGTGGTAATAGTTTTCCATGATAAATTTTCGTATTTTTTGGAAAACATTGGACTTAATAAACATAATGTCATAAAATTAAGTTTTGAAGCCATATTTTTGAATAAATTTGTGTATTTTAAAATGTTCTCACCAATTTCACTAAATGATTCTTCACTAAGGAATTCTTGTAAAAATTCTGGAAATTTTGAGTTAATATTCAATATTTGGGCTTCTGAAATTTCGCTAAAATGATCTGCGTCGTCTGGTACGATTCCTGGATTCAAGTTTCTTCGTTTTAAAGGTCTTAACTCATTTTTAGAGTTTTCTTGTTTATTTCTTGTAAAAGTTTTCTTGAAAAACGTTTTTTCTTGAGAAGTCATAAAGGTATCATTGTCATCAACTCGTAAATATTTTGATTTCTCCTTGTTATCATCAATAGGGTTTCTTGAGAGAGCGTCTGCATTTACATTCATTTTTCCTGCTTTGTAAATTACATCAAAATCATATTCTGCGAGTTTTAATCTCCAACGTGATACTCGTGAACACGGGTCTTTAGAATTTTGAAACCAAACTAGAGGTTTGTGATCAGTCACTAAGGTAAATTTTCTTCCATATAAATAAGGACGAAAATGAGTTACACAAAATATTATAGCAAGGGCTTCTTTTTCGTATGTATCATATTTTTTCTCAGTATCACTTAGACTACGTGAAGCATATGCTATTGGTTTATCTTTACCTATTTTACCTTGTGATAAAATACCTCCTATTGCAAATCCTGAGGCATCTGTTGTGAGTATAAAGGGTTGAGAAAAATCAGGTCGTTGTAAAAGTGGTTCTTCACATAACTTTACTTTTAAAATATCGAAAGCTGCTTGTTGTTTTTCTGTCCAATTAAAAGGTATATCTTTTTTTAGAAGTTGATTTAAAGGACTTGCAATTTTTGAAAATCCATCAATAAATCGTCTATAATATCCTGCTAAGCCTAAAAATTGTTTAACATTTTTCTGTGTTTTTGGGACTGGAAAGTTTTTTACAGCTATTATCTTTTTTGGATCTGGACGTACTCCATTTTTATCAATTATATGACCTAAATATCCTACTTCAGGTCGTAAAAATTCGCATTTGTCTGGTTGTAAGTGAAGATTTGCTTTTCTAAGTCTTTCTGCTAAATTGTTGAATTTAATTTCGTGCTCTTCTAGAGTATTTGCATATATAACTATGTCATCAAGATATACAAAAAGTTCCGTTCCGATTAATCCAGTTAATGTTAAATCCATTAATCTTTGAAATGTGGCTGGTGCAGTTTTCAAACCGAAAGGCATTCTATCGAATTCGTAATGACCGTGAGGTGTAGAAAATGCGGTTTTATGTGAGTCTTTTGGGTCCATTTTTATATGGTGAAAACCGGTAGCTAAATCAAACACTGAAAAATATTTTGCTGACCCTAGAGAATCAAGTATATCGTTTATATTAGGTAGAGGATACGAATCGCCAATTGTTTTTTCATTTAATTTACGAAAATCAAGAACCATTCTCCATTTTATTTTTCCTTGGGAGTCAGGTTTTTTAGGAACTATCCACACTGGAGTGTTATATGGTGATTGTGAGGGCTTGATTATTTTATTTTTTAATAATTCATCGACTTGTCTTGTAATTTCTTCCTTGTGAACTGGAGGAAATCTATATTGTCTTGAAAAAATTGGAGCGTCATCTACAGTAGGAATTGAATGTTGTAATACATTAGTAGCTTCAAGTTAAAGTTTTTATACTGTCCTGGATTCAATTGCCTACTAGTATTATTAACATTATTGTTATTATTGTAAAAATTTCTAGGAAAATTATTATTATTGTTATATCTTTGTTGTAAAAAATTATTATTATTGTTTTTATAATTATTATTTCTATTTTGTAAGAAATGATTGTTGTTATTATTAAAATTATAATTTTGATTTCTTAAAAAATTGTTATTTGGAAAATTATTGTAATTGTTTCTTGCAAAATTATTATTATTATTACCTCTTTCACCATTGAAATTAATATATCTTTGTTGGTTAGGATTCAACAAATTTTGTTGTTTATTCTTAAGAACTGCATCTTGAGCTTTACTTAAATGAAAACATTTTTCAGTTGTGTGACCTGATTTTTTACAAATTAAACAAATAGTTTTATTTTCAAGTGCTACGTTGAATCGGGTGGTTTTATTACTTTTATTATTATTAGTTGATTCTTCGGTTTCTAAATAATCCGTATTTCTATTTCTTCGCAGTGCAGAAGATGCAGCCAGTCTTCGTTCTATGTCTATTGTATCATTAACTACTTCCTTAAATGTGTCCTTTTCTTCTACACGAATTTCTAACTCAGGAAGCAAACCTCGTATAAAACATTGCATTACATCTCTTTCTAAATTTTGTTTGAAAGCATTATCTACCTGACCGTCATTATTAAGTCTGTGAGCATCTTCTATTCTATCAGCAATTTCCTTAATTCTAGCAGCATAGGAAAGGACATTTTCTCTTTCCCACATAAATGTATTACCTAATTCTCCCTGCAATTGATATACGCTTTTCGCAGGGGCATATACTCTTTTCAATTTTTCTATTAATTCCTCTATTGTTGCATACGTTGACCCAAAAATACATTTTCGTGCCTCACCAGACAATTTACCTCTCAATAGACGTGCAAGATTTTCTTGGGCAGCAGGTGTCGGCAGCATTGCCTTTGCTTCCATGCAACCCTCAATAAAATGGGACAATGGGAGGTTACTTCCGTCGAACAAAGGGACCACCTCTAGCGCGTCGCGTAAGGATACCTGCTGGCTGTTAGGTATGGCTACGGCCATCTCTTCGTTGTTTACTATTACGGGATTATCCTGATTTATGACTTCTGTATCGCTTTTGTCGTCGTCACTATCGTTGTTACTAATTAGAGAGTCGCGTGCCAATGAGGTTTTCAATTTTTCTTTCAAAGTTCTTTTTTCTATTGTTATTACCGTTGAGCTTAGCAAATTAGATCCGTCAAAATAAGATAAATCGTTCGTTAAAGTTTGATCTTGATTACTAGATCCTGTCACAATGCTCAAATCTGGACAGAAACTTGAATGAAATCCGCTAGTATTACTAGAATTTTCACTTGATATGGTTTGATCATCAATTAGAGTCTTGTCGAAACGTGAATCGTCTAGCTGAAGAGTGTTATCTAATTCTTGTTCAGCAGAAAAAGTGTTTGAAATATCCTTGTATTTATTATAATCGACTAAATTTTCTTTGATTTTACCTGATCTTTTTAGTTTCAAGGAATCTATTTGATTCTGATCGACAATTTTTGCGAGTTGATTGTCTTGTTTTGCTTTACTACGCGTAATAACTTTTTGGGCGGATTCTACAGGGGTATTTGAATTTGACATTGAGTCATTATAAATTTACAGTTTCTTTTTATTGAGCGTTATCTTAGATTATTTATTGTTAATTATCGATTGCTTATAACAATTTAAAAAACTACATGTAAAATTTTGTTTGTAAATAAAGTGAAATTAGTAAAAATATAATTTTAATTTATAAAAATTCAAAAAAAATTATAATAATAATTTCAAAATATAATTTAATTATTTTTATTTGTTTATAACAATAATTAATATTTTTACTCTTTTATTAGGAAGTAAGATAATAAAATAAAAATATAATTCTATAAAATATTCAAATAAATAAATAATCGCTCAATTTTCGTAAAATTATAATGTTAAATAATACATTTCTTAAATTATAACAATATATATATATATATATATATATATATTTTGTACCAACCACGTGTGTCTTATAAATTATAATTATCTATTTTATTAATTTATTGAATTATAAATTGTTTTTTTTTTAAATAAATAAAATTGTTTATAACAAGGATCAGATAAGATTCGAGTTATGCACAATTTATTTTTCTCTAGACTGGACAAGTTAGGCTCAAGCTCAGATCCTTGGACAATCTTTGCAAATAAAAATATTCTGTTCCTTAACAGAGTTAAAATTAAAGTTATAAACAATACAATCACAAGCACTTCGAACTTTGCCCTACCCAATGATCGTAATCAATGGTGACCGTTCAACGTACCCAAAAGGGACTTATACTCTCGTGTGCTGTTTTTTTTGTTTGTTTTAACTTAAATCAAAACTTAATTAACAAATTAGAATAATTTTTTAAATAAGATAAGTTACTTAATCACTTAGGTTAGCCTCAAGGTCAGATCCCTGCGTGATTTTTCAAACTTATTTTATTTTATACAATTTATATAAATTATAAAATTTCAAAGAAATGATTTGATTATTAAATCATTAAGGTTAGCCTCAAGGTCAAATCCCTTTGTGATCTAATAAATCTATTTTATTGAAATTTCAAGTTAGAAGTTAAAATAATATTTCATAATCATTTATTTATTCACTAGAAATAATCAATGTGTTAATTTTCAATTGACTTGTGTTTCCCGGCCGATGCACCAGAAAAAAGGAAGTATGTTACGTCACAAATACGTAAATACTTACTTTGATCGAAGATTCCTCGTTTTAAGTTAGGATCGAATGATCCTCGCTTAGGGATGAGGATAAGTCAATGAAAGACACAATGATTATGAAAATAATACAAATTGAATTTATTTTACTGGTTAAAATTTCCGGATATACATTCGTTAAGACAATTCTTATATAATGTAGGCACAGGCTGGTTGGTACGTAGGTGAGAAAGAGACAAAGAATAAAGATAGAGAGAGAGAGGTTCGGTACCTTTATGATTCGTAAGTTGTGTTGAGGTTTAATCCGCACGGCGGTGAGTTGTAAGTACTGGATCCCCACAGGTGTATTCCAAGTGTGTGAGGGAGACGGAGTTATAGGCCGCACAGGTATATTCCGTAAAGGGCGGCGATTCAAATTTACGACACTGTTCGAAGATCTTTACAAGATCTATTCAAGTCTACGATGACTTTTACGAGTCCCGAACTTGGATTTTAAATTGTCCCAATCGAATTTTATTAATCTCAAACTCAGAGATTTCCGAAGTTAAATTGAAATACCGCACTGGACTATTGTCGCGAGACCGGTTATAAATCCGAAGGAAAATTTAAGTGTCGAACTAGACGAAGAATTTACTGACTGCTTTCTCTTGGTGTGGGCCTCTTTTATATTTTTTCTTACAAATTGACGGTCAGCGAAAATCGTGACGTAGTCATATCTTCTTAGAGGAGAAGGGGCCCTATACTGCTCCCTACTTCCCCTACTCTCTATTCCCCTTTATCGATTTTCTCATAGATTTCTAACTCAAACCAGCCTGTGTGTATTATATACATTCAAATACGTCGCGGGACGTGACAAAAGCATCAATTAAAAAATATTTTTACGTTATAAATTTGATTAAGTGCAGTAACAAGAAAATTTTGACTTTCTATAAAGCATTTCATTTTTCTGATTAAAAGTCTGTGCATACGTCACTAAAACGTAAGATTAAAAAACTTTAAACAGCTTTTACCATCAATCTATGAATGTGGATTTTAAACCGTAATTTAATGTGTCTTATTTTTTTTTGATAAAATATTTTTAACATAATTTTTTGCTTAAAGTAGCCGATTTACTCGATTAAAAATTGTTCAACTTGTATATTTCAAAATTCTGTAATAAAAGTATTCATATTATGTTTTTGTATCCTATGCGTAGAATTTTAGTTTTAAAATTGAGATTTCTCACAAAGAAGAAAGATTGTCTTATTAAAGCAGTTTATTCCCAGAAATTAAAAATCATTTACTTAATATTTCGATTCCAAACATTGAATATTTATTGACTTTGAATAAAACAGAAAAAAAAATTTTTATGAAGTTTTAAAATCTTTTTACAATGTTACGAATTGGGCCGAATTTAGAATTACGAAATCTTTCATTAGGAAAAGAAAAAGTCACTCACATGAAATAAACTTCTGTAAGAATTATCAAGATTGAAGAGATGTTAAAATATTTGAAAAATAATGCAATTGTAAAATTGCAATTTATATCAATATTTGACAAATTTTTAGCTTTCTCAATCAAAGCATTATCCGGAAATTTTTAGTTCCTATAAAAAGATGGAATATTTATCAATTTCTTGAATGTTCATACATTAAAAAAATATCGAATTAGAGAATTATATGCAAAGTATTTTCCATTAAGAAGACATAAACATGACATAATTAGTTTTATATCTACATTTTCAGCTTACTTTTTTGTGGCTTAAGCACACATTTTGAATTCGAAATACAAAAATGCTTTACAGAGTTGAAGTATTTCCTGAATCAATTATTATTGATCCTGAATTCTATTGGAAAATTTGTTGTTTACTGTTCAAATCTTACTACGATTTCAGACGGACAGACAAATTAAGAACTACAAAATATTTCATCCAAAAGATTGCACTCCTCCATAAAATCTTGTCAAATTGTAACAAGATTTGAACACTTCGAACGAACATTTTTATGTAAAATTTAAAGTTGATTGATATTTATATGTTAATATGGAAATACCAATAAACACATATTTTAGCTTTTTAATTTGTCTACTGCTGTTAGACAATTTTCCATTTCCGTAGAGATTTTAAGTTTTGGAATGAAAAGTTTGTGCTTAGGCTACAAAAATGTGAGATGAAAATATTTCTAACATATAACTGAAAATATAAATTATGAACTTGAATTTTATGTTCATTTTATCTTGATAGAAAATATTGTTGTAATTGAAAAATTGTTAAATGTACAAAATTAGTAAGAAGTATATAAATTTGAATGGAAAATTATATATTGATTCAAATTTTATACATTTATTGTCACTAAATTTCACTGAAAGTTTATTTTTGAAGTGTTGAAATCCTCATGAAATTTTCCAAGATCATACTGATGTTTATTTCATGCAGACTTTCTTCAAGAAATTGAAGAAAAGTGTTATTTCTTGAACTATATACTTCGTAAATTCAAATTCGTCGTCTGCTTCGCGCCTCTTTTGCACGTACTCGAGAAAAATACAATTCTTAATTTCGACTCGATAAACGAAAGCGTGAAATCTAAAAATAACTTGAAAACTCAAGCATTGTAACGAAGTCCGTCTTCGTGCACCTTCGGCTTAACACGAAGCTTGTGACCGCAGCGTGTAGCAGAGCCGACACACTGACACGCCACGTTTGCATGTGTTTCTCCCAGATGGGAACTTGGTGAGGGCCGAAAAATCCCACGTTCTGGAGACACTGGGAGATACAATATCTGGTGAATATAGCGGGTGGTGTAGAAATTCCCATTTAAGCGTTTTCAAGTAGGTTTTTATCGGTTTTGCAACATCTGGACAAGCGTTGCCATGCTGCAAAATCACTTTGTCGTGTCTCAACTCGTATATCGGCTGTATATCGCTGAGCGCTCAAAATTGCAGAAAATAATTGTCCACGCACAAAAATTGTGGTCAATTTTTGACGAAATTCTTTGTTATTTATTTTATCATTAGATGTGAAATACTTTAGCGGAGCCAATGCGTTAAATAAAACAGGTCCAAACATTTTTAAAAAAAATATATTTTATCATGTTTTTGTGCTTGTCACGGTAGAAAGTCTTTGATGAATTTCCGATTTCGGAAAATTTCCTGCTACAAAGTTGTTTTCTACCGTTAGAGGAAGTTTTCTGGAAATTTTCAGAAATATTTGTTCATTATTGCGGATTTGGCAGCGATGTATTGTTTTAAAAAAAATGTTTTGACATCTTTCATTTAATTCATTAGCTCCGCTAAAGTATTCCACGTCTAATGATTAAAAAAACAAACGATTTTATCAAAAATTGACCGAGTAATAGCAATTTATGTTTTGAAAAACACTGATTTTCGATTATTTTTGATAACGAAAAATTGAGTGTTTTTAATTTTTACATAAAAATATGATTAACATTGCATAAAAATTGTATCAAAATAAAAATTGCGTCATGAAAGATTCTACAAAATGGTATTTTTGTTGTTGTGAAAGACCAAAAAAAATATTTGATCGCGATATTCGTGCCTGGACAATAGTTTTCCGCGATTTCGAGCGCTCAACGAGTTATTGCTGGAGGCCCTTAAATTGTACTTGACAGTGATCTTCCGTGATGGCTTCGTTTGATTTGAGCAGCTCATAATAAACTACACCCAGGTGATCTCACTAAATGCAGAACAGAAGCTTGTAGCAACCGTTCATAGGTGAAAAATCGCCATTTTTGTTCAGTTTGCCAGAGCGCTTCATCTTCAACATAAAAATCATGTTATTTGAAGCATCTAAATCAATCTCTGCATGTTGCTTCCGACAGAAATGTTTTATATTCTTCTACTCTGGTATTACATACATGGAACATTTGAAAAAATTGTAGTACATTTTTAAATGTTCGGAATGTAACAGTGTTCGGAATTTTAGAAGATTAGATCAAGATTCTTTAAAAAGAATTCTTGAAATTCTGAATGAAAGTTTTGTTTAAATGTTGAGAAAAATTTGAGATTGTAGTGATACAGATTTGAATTTAGTTTTGAATTGTGTTGATTTTGATTGGAGGTCAAATTCAATAATCAATTCTATTTTCTTTAAACTTGCTTGAACACAATGTTTTTAAATGGGATCACAACCAGATTTGGTGCTAAAGCATTTGTGAAAGTAAGAAATAATATTCTTTAAAGAAATTATTTAACAGAATGTAGCAGGAATGACGTTCTGCCTGAAAAGATATTTAACATGAACTATTTAATAATTTTGCAAATCATTTCTGTCGATTATGTCGATAATTAGAAGAGCGTATCACTCACCATGATAATGGAACTCTAACATATCGACCTTATCAACCTGTGATTTAGAATTATATTTTGAAACATTTTTCTGTGAAAAAAAGAACTCTTTCACTCCGCTGGGTATCGAGCCCAGGACCTTTCGCTTGCCGTTAGTTCTCAGTTTTTTAAAAGTTTTTTCTTCAGTTTCCAAGAGTTTATGATTAAAAAAAAAATAAAAAATT
Source organism: Diplolepis rosae (assembly GCA_030998225.1). Taxonomy (NCBI): domain Eukaryota; kingdom Metazoa; phylum Arthropoda; class Insecta; order Hymenoptera; family Diplolepididae; genus Diplolepis; species Diplolepis rosae. Next base: position 3,197,580 of record JAPYXD010000696.1, read on the forward strand.
CAGTTATCTCAGTTTTTCGTTTGCTTTCAGTAACTTTAAAAATTATTTTACCTCACGCAAGTTCTGGATACCAAATCTCCTTAGTTTCGTCTACGTTTACCAGTGATCATCTTCATAAAAGTAAGTGAATTTAATTCTCTTTTTCTTCATGCTTCTAAATAAAAATTTAAATATTCAAATTATAATTTTGTTTCCTCGCCGAATCTACTTAGTGCAGGTAACAACCCAGTGATGTGGTTCGTTTTTCCTTATTTTTAACCCTTCTCTAAAATGCTCTAAAGGTTTCGCGTGCTCCTTATTATAGGAAGTGCGAAGATTTACCCTTTATCTCCATTTCAATTATATTTAAATTATTATTATTTTAAATTAATTGATTGATGTACTTATTCAGAAGAAGGATATTTGAATATATTTTCTTTCAAATTTGGTAGTTATGAGGAGAATGATTTCACTTTCCCAAAAAGCAAAGTTAGAGCAACAATTGTAGAATTGACGGTGAATTGAATTCAGTTGTATTGGGCAATAGATGATGTAAGATGCGACTGAATAACAGAACATTTATGGCTGAATCATGGATGTCCTTTAAAGCACACGACTTATGGGGCTTTAATTGTGAGATGTTGATGTTTTTGGGAGATTATTTTCTCGATTTTAAATGCCCTTGTATTGGATCATTATGTGACGTACTAAAGAGACCAGCAAACTGCTCAATAGATCAGTCATAAATGGGAAATAAATTGGGTATTATCGGTCATTCATTGTTGCAATATATATCACCCATTATTGGTCAATTCTATTCGTGAATTAATTTACTAATTTAGATCATCTAGGTTCCGTTGCGCAGAATTAATTTCAACAAAATTATAGTGAGAACAATTTTTCATTTTTTTAGTGGACATGAAGTAACTCAAGTTTTTCCGCAGAACTTGAAAAAGTTATACTAGAAAAAATGAGAAATTCTTGTACTACCTCGAGTAATTTTTTTTCCATTCTGGCATCAAATTACAAACAAAGATAAAAACTTCCAAAATTTTTTGGATAACTTTTTCTTTCCATGTACGCATATTGCTTATTTGAAAAACGATTTTATACAATCTCTTCAGAAAAATTTAATTTCTTGTGAATGATAACGAACTCAAGTCATTTAAATAAATAATATATGATGAGTAATTCATCGATTTGCGTTGGACTTCACTTTACGCAAAGAAAATACTATTTAACGAAAGCTATTCTATCCGTCATCAATTGTCGCATAAATGACGAATTCTCTGCATGGTATAGGTAATCACAATAGATTTGCCAATAACTGCATGTACTCATTGTAATCGCCACCATCGATGAGAATTGTGTCATGATTGAGCTTTAACTATTGTTCGTCATTCGAAGAAAAATAATTTCAGAAAAAGTCAATAGGAACTCGTTATCGAATCAATCGAATTTCATTAGAGAATTCGGTATTGATTGTCATAAGATGCGACGCCAAGAGAGGGCAATAAATGATACATTCAGTTGCGACATAATGGGGCACCTATTGCCTATTTATGGAGAACCGAAAACGTCGTTTGTGAATGTCTTCTTTATGACTGTAGAATCTCACCTTGCTATTCCCTAAATTTAATATACTCAATCAAAACCTACCGATCGTTGGGTCAATCAATTGCTTTTTGGGTTCACCGATCATATAAGTGTTCAAAGAGTTATTTAAAACGAAGACAACTCGTGAACATAAGATAAAGTTCTCATGGCTTTTCTCCCATGTATGTTGATTTTGTGAAATTTATTGAGCAAATAAATGCTTTTAAAATTATGTGTTACGTACGAAAATCCGATTTAAAAATAATTAAAAAATATTGAATTCAGGTGTCAATTAAATTCAATTATTCGGAGAAAAACTTCGTTCGCGGAGGCTCCAAACTGCGAAATTTTAATCAAAATTAAAGTAATTAAAATTTGTTGTTATTTTGGGATCGTGTTTGCTCTCTTCTCTGACTGAAGAGGCTATACCATATTAAACAAGAGTAGATCAACCGGGTATATGTCAGAGATAAAAGAATAATCCAAGCCTCAATTCACCAATTTTAATAATAATATTTTCAAAAAGATATTTAGATACAAGGATTTTGGGCTGATGCCCTACTTACTCTTATCCTAAACTTATACTACCCCTCCTAGAAAGAGAGAAAGAAAGAGAGGTTCCTCCTGATTTTCGGGAATAGGCGAATGATAATTCTTGTTGTGTAATCTTTTAAGACAGTCATCACATTAACCCTTTAACGTCCAGATGTGCAGAATTTTCACGTTGACTACAATGTCGTACCATTTATAGAAAAAAGATGAAAAAGGATCGAAAACTCCATATCCTACCGTTTTTGGGGTCGCTCTTTCGAATGACATAGTCAGAATTCTCAAAAATGACGCTAAACCCTTTATTTTCCCAAAAATCCCCCAAAAAACGCTATTTTTGGGGTACGATTTTTTTTTAATTTAAATTTTCACTATGTTCCCGACACTTAGGCAACTTCTAACTTATCAGAAACGTGTTCTCGAGACTTTTCCCTTTAAAATATGCATTGAAATATTTTATTTTTCTTTATTCTCTAATTCAAAATGGCGTCTGGACGTTTGAAATTTTTTGAAATTGAGAATATTGATCCTATTTCGGATTTTTCAGGTTACTTCGTAGTGTGATCATACAAATAAGTTATTACGAGTTTTGTCTCACCGAGTGTGATTGGCGGAAGCAATACTAGCCGATAAAATTAAAATTCAAGATGGCGGCTGCCATGAAGCTAGTAGAAATACGCATATTTCGAATTTTATTACAAACCAGGATGGTATAAAATTTGCCAATTAGCAATCTCATAGGTTTTAGTCATCACTAAATTCGAATCTTAGGTGAGTTTTTCGAAATTTAAAATGGCTGATCCAATATGGCGGCCCCGTTATGTAAAATTTGATATTCCGGAAATAAAAAAATACTGCCGCATTCTACGCAAAATTTAAAATCTAAATTATTTTCGATGCTTTTTTGATTACAAGAGTTGTTTTCGAGAAAAAAATTCCAAAATTATGAGGCTTCCCGAAATTATTCAAAATTTACATATAGGGTCAGAATTCCTGAAAAAGCCACAAAAAAATGACTTATTTTCGTTTTCGTCGAAATGATGAAAAAACGATAGGTCACTTTCATCCTAATGACTTGACAAAATGAAATTTTCCTGCCAAAATATATGAAATACGACAAAAATATTACGGAACTAAAGTTTTTATTTCAAACAGACTAACAACTTTGGTTTCGGAAATTTTTTCATAGGAATTTTTAATAATATTTTTCATGAATCAACAAATAATATAATTCCTATGAAAAACTTTCCGAAACCAAAGTTGTTAGTCTGTTTGAAATAAAAACTTTAGTTCCGTAATATTTTTGTCGTATTTCATATATTTTGGCAGGAAAATGAAATGTTTGATTTTTTTTACATATATCTTCTTACATGCACTGAGAAAAGTGGATTGTAAACGGTAATGAAAAATATGTTACCGGGTATAATCTTGACCTATTAACTATGGGGCCGCGATCTAGATTATTAAAACCATAATTTATAGATTTTAAAAAGAAGATAGTATCGGATAATATCTTGGATTATAAACTGAAGCATACCAGATTTAACGCGTGCAAAACAAAAGGTTTCTGGCAAGTTCATATTCATAATATGAATTTTTCAAATATGGTTTCTAGGTTATAATATTCATTGTTCGACTTATTAAATTTATTTTTAGAAAACTTAGTAATCATAATATCATTTTTTAGTACTCTTTATTTTTCGAATGGAGATTCATAATATTTGGTACTTAAAATACTAATTTTTCTTCTACACGTTTTAAAGACTGTTATGACTATATTGAATTTCGATGCCATAATATGAATAAATGTAATAAAAACCTCGGGTTTCCTCATTTTAAAACACTATTGTACTAAACCTTCATTCAATCTTATCATTTACTCTAAATGATAACTAAATGGTTCGAAAATATTTATATAAAATTCAACATAGTTTTTTAAAATAGTTTAGGAAAAATAGTTCAAACAAATTTTAATATTGTTACAAATTGATTAAGATTGCTTTCCTAATAGTTTTCAGACAAATAGTACCAAAATATATATATACATATTTCAACATATTTTTGAAATAGTTCTGGAAAATATTTCAAACAAACCAATTTTGCTGTGTATTATATTGTTATAACTTGTTCAAAAATGCACCCAAATAGTTTTCAGACAAATAGTTCAAAATATATATATATCGACATAGTTTTATAATAGTTTTTAGGAAAAATAGTTCAAACAAATGTGAATATTGTTTATAAATTTTTTAAGAATGGTTTCGAAATAGTTGTCTGACAAATGGTTCGAGGGTATTTATATACAATTCAACATAGTTTTTTAAAATAGTTTAGGAAAAATAGTTCAAACAAATGTTAATATTTTTGCAAATTGATTAAGATTGCTTTCAAAATAGTTTTCAGAAAATAGTTCCAAAATTTATATATACATATATTTCAACATATTTTAAAATATTATAGGAATAATAGTCCAAACGAATACCTAATAGCCTCAACCAATTCACGTTTGCGAATTACATTGCTATAAATTGTTCAAGAATGCTTTCAAAATAGTTTTCAGACAAATAGTTCAAAATATATATACATATTTCAACACAGTTTAAAATGTTTTATGAAAAATAGTTCAATCAAATCCCTAATAGCCTCAACCAGTTCAGTTTTGCGTATTTTATTTGTAGTCACCGGTATGTACAAGAAATGCAAAAATGTTAATATTTTTATACATAGCTTATAAATAGTATTAAAATTAATTAAAGAGATAGCCTTAATGGTCTATACCAGGCTATCCATATTCAGCTTCGCACCAATGAATATATCCAAACTTTCCTTCTTGTATTTAATATATCAAGTACTCTTTTTTGTGACATATTTTAAGCACTCCAGTAACTCAGAGAAAATATGTGAAATTGTCGCCAGCGACCTTTTTTGTATTTTCTAGATTTTAATAAATATCACTAATGAGGGCTCCGATCAGAGCCGAAACGTTTGATTAGATTTGACTTAATCATTTTATGGACCCTAAAGCCAATTTTCCAACAACATACCATTCTATTGATATTAAGGGCCAATACAAGGTACAATACTTTTAATTAGTTACGAATTATTTTCTGAAGATTATAAGAATGTAACATCTGGAGATTACTATGTTTAGTAATATCTTTATATATTAGATAAAGATTATAGATCATACGCTTTAACATATTTTATGTTACCGAATACTATCCTTACTTTTCACATCCAGGTTTTATGATCCATTTTTCTCAGTGTGATGACAATGTAAAAATGTCGGATCCAATATAGCGAAAAAAACGTTTAGGAAAATTTACAAAATTGTCCATACTTACGTTTTCAAGGTTTCTGAATCCAAATCTAACACCAGAATATCAAAATAAAAAATGTCGGATAAAATGTGACATGGCGGAACACAAATTGAAGAAGTTCTGTAAACTCCACGAAGTTGGTAATACTTACGTTTTTGAGGTAGCTGAATCTGAATCGGACGTCACAATCAAAATTGGTCGATCCCATAGAATGATACATAAATTCAAATTCACGCTGAAAATTTTTAAGCATATTTTCCTTTCTAGAGAAAAACAACTAGAGCATGAAAATAAATATACATTTTCTTCAAGTTTTAACAATTATTGCATAAATAAAATTGTATTTACATAAAGGCTAGATTAAATAGACATTTTTTTTCTAATTACTAATTTTTCTAGTAACTAATCTTTATTACTGAAACATATCATCGATGATTGAAATTAGCAAATTGTTTATCGGAGGAAGTTATTGAATTATCAATTTAATGCTTTTTCCATGAGTTTCACGGCAAAATTCTTATGAAAGAAACCCAGGCGGAAATTTATAACCGGCGCAGCACCGCGCCAGCACTGCCAGCGGACTTCCAGCGCTGACATAGTGCTGGCAGTAGATCCTCATGAAGTCTGTCGCGGTGCTGGCAAAACTTCGAAAGGTAACACCGGCATAGTGTTGACCATCAGCGCTGCACCAGTGCTGACCAGCGGTGCTGCGTTAACGCTGACCTCCAGTGCTGGTGCGGTGCTGGCAGAACTCCGAAAGGTAACACCGGCATAGTGCTGACTACCAGTGCTGAGTCAGCACTGCTCTTCAGTACTGGTCCAGGACTGTTGGTCAGTGCTGGCGCGGTTCTGTTAGAATTTAAAAATGCTACTCTTTCGCAGTACTGTAAAAAGAGATGACTACTAGGGCTTATAGATCTAGTTAACTATTAGAAAGGAATACTTAAAAAAGTAAATGAAAAGATTGTTTTTATGTTGAAAAATTATGTTGTATTCACAAAAAACAAATTCAACCACCTTCGCATATGAAAACCATCTAACAAGATATGCGTTGAAATCTTTTATTGTAGAATTCGAAAATTTCGTAAGCATAATTTCTGTAATAAAGCATACAAAATTAGTAATAATAAATTAGTAATTGTAGTCAATTACATGCAAAATATTTCCGTTTTTTTATTATTTCGATATTCACCTCTCAATGTACGTGGGTGAGCAGCTGCCCCTTTTTGGGGGAGCAGTTGACTTACGTCGAAGGAACACAGCGCTCCTTACGGTAGGGAGTGTAGTTGCACCGCATCGGCAGGCAAATGCAAAAGCAGGCGAAAGTACAAATTTTAAGTTTTTTATGTATTTACATGAAAGTACCCATTGAAATGATGTTTCCTATATATATATATAGAAGTACTTTTTGGTTCATTACGATCTGTTTAAAAATAACCCAACCTCAATGTTGAGATTTTAAATAATTTCACACCATTTTAAGAAGTTAAACATATTCTTCAAAAGATATAATAATTAACGACGATTTCAGAAATATCAAAACAATTGAATTGTCCATTGAAAAGTATAGTCAAATATCAGTTCATATAACTCGCCGCAGCATTCCCTCCTGTAGCGCAGCAGCTCTCCCGCAATCGTGGGAGAGCAGTTAGGCAACAAAAAAGTAAACCTGCTAACCTATGAAGAACGCTGCAGTTGCCCTCCACTGTAGTGGCGTAGAAGCACCAGAGGTAGTATCAAATCGTAAAGTAAATCGTAGTTTCAACCCGCTCTAAAGGTACACAAAATCGGATTTTCAAAGCAGGCGCTATGAAAACAGTATTTCTTAAAGTCTCTGATGTCATTCAATTGTCATTTTTTACTTTTATGCATGATACAAATTTATGGACCACAGTAACGAATCCTAAAAAGTATTGATAAATGATTTGGAGAAATGCATATTACAAGGAGATATCATATTAAATAAGATTCTTATTCACATAATTGCCTATTTTCAAAATACGCACAAGTATCTTGGTACAATTTAGAATTTTTTGACTCATGGATAAGAGAAACAATATTTATAATTAGACAGTATTTGCATTTGCATCAGTTTGAAAAATAATAACTTTAGTATACTGATGTATATTCAATTTTGAGAACTTGAGTGCATGAAATTAGAACTAATACAATTGCGTATATTAAATTGAAAATCGTGTGGACATGTACGTAGAATGCAAACTTGCATATAAATATAATTTTGAACTGATGATAGATTTACTCAAATCAATTTTTTGCACTAAAATTCTTAAAATTTGTTAAACATCTATATATAAAAATTACAATTGTTTCGGAGATTGTAAATGCATAGTCCATGGAATTATAAATACAGTTTATCTCATTTAAAAGTCGATACATATATATTGTAATGTAATTTTTTAATAAGAAAAACTGTACTTATAAATACACAGTATTTGTATTTGCATTATTTTGGGTGATAATACCTCTAATATACAAATGTATATCCAATTGGAAGAACTTAAGGTCATGTATCAACCAGTACAGCTGACTAAATCAATAATATCAGTTTTCCCCCAGGATTTTCCCATGAAAATGAATTTTGTTATTTGAAAATTTAAGACATAATGAAGGTTATATTAGCGGATGTCTCTATACTTTAATTACTTTTAAACAATAAAAAATAATAATTGAAGATATATGTTGATGTTGGTAATTGGCTTTAGGGTCAAAGGTTGATAAAAACTCAGAGTTTTACATAATCAGACGTTTTTTTCGATCAGAGCCGAAACGTTTGATTATGTAAAACTCTGAGTTTTTATCAACCTTGGACCCTAAAGCCAATTACCAACATCAACATATATCTTCAATTATTAATTAAGGGTCAATGTAAGTCCAGAATATGAATATGAAAAAATAATAATTCCTGTTTTACCGACACTAAAACTTATTTAATTGTTCAAAACTAATTAAAGTCTACAGCCACCGGTCCTTTATTATGTCCTAGAGTTTCAGCTGAAAAAATTCATTATTGTTGAAAAATTATCTGAAAAATCTTGGGGAATTGATATTATTGAGTCAATAGCAAAAAAAAGTTTTTCTGTACAGAATTATGTTGAATTTGCAAAAGAGCACGGTATACAATTAAAATTAATACAAGTGCGTCTCCTAAAACTAAAATCATATAAATATGCAATTTATTATACATACAATATCATTCAATACGAGTAGAGTTATGTTATTTTTATGTTCTTTTTGAAGAGATAATTGTGAATTTATATATATTATTTGCTATGTACATTTTATTCAAAATTAAATTTCCCATTGATTTAATAAAATTAAGTTCTCACATCAAATTGATTCAGAATCTAATTCCAAATAAAATCTATATTACAAATAAATTATATAAATTCACAATTATCTCCTAAAAAAGAACATAAAAATAACATAACTCTACTCGTATTCAATGATATTGTATGTATAATTGCATATTTATATGATTTTAGTTTTAGTAGACGCACTTGTATTAATTTTATTTGTATACCGTGCTCTTTTGCAAATTCGACATAATTCTGTATAGAAAAACTTTTTTTTGCTATTGACTCAATAATATCAATTCCCTAAGATTTTTCAACAATAATGAATTTTTTCAGCTGAAACTCTAGGACATAATAAAGGACTCATCAGCGAATTGCTGTAGACTTTAATTAGTTTTAAACAATTAAATAAGTTTTAGTGTCGGTAGAACAGGAATTATTATTTTTATTGTTTAAAAGTAATTAAAGTCTACAGACATCCGCTAATATAACCTTCATTATGTCCTAAATTTTCAAATAACAAAATTCATTTTTATGGTAAAATCCTGGGGGGAAACTGATATTATTGATTTAGTCAGCTGTACTGGTTGATACATGACCTTAAGTTCTTCCAATTGGATATACATCTGTATATTAGAGGTATTATCACCCAAAATAATGCAAATACAAATACTGTGTATTTATAAGTACAGTTTTTCTTATTAAAAAATTACATTACGATATATACAGGGTGGGCACGAGTGGGTTGCAGAATAGGGAATATAATTGGGAGTACTTTAGTATAGGAGATACCGCCCAACATGCACTTTCGCTATTCGAAAAGATCTTTTTCAGGCGTTTTTTTTTAAATTCGCGCCAGCTCGAAAGAGGTCGTGCATGTCTTGCGCATGTCTGTTCGCTTTTTTCTAGGTCGGTAATAGTGAAACCTGTCCATATTTAATTTTAAATATGGTACAGGTTAGGTTTTCAAATGTAATTTTTGAAAAAATAGTAAAAATATTAAAATTAAAAGTGTCATGTTTTAAAAATATTGTCGAAAGTGGGGCAGAATTTTAAACAACAGTGAGTTAATTTATTATTCAGACACACAAGTGTAAATAGTTGAAAATTGGAACCAAGTTTGACAGTAAGAAGCTCACCTTTGTAGTGTGTGATAAAAAAAATAAATTTTAAACAATCAAAGAGCTTTGTTGCCCTAAAAGATTGTTACGGCATGGAGAATGGTAAGATTTTAAATCTCTATGATAAAAAATATTGAATATTTTTTTAATATAAAATTTTTAATTACAACAATATGTTTTAAATTTTCAGAAAAATATCTACTCACTTCAAATGAAGTTAAAAAAAAAAATTAAAAATTTTTAATTTGACGGGAAATTCAGATAAGTATTTCTTATTTCACTTTAAATGATATTCTTGAAAAGAGACGTTTACTTTGTGAAATGTTTTTTTTTTCTTTATCAGGAAGAGTCAAAAATGAAGCAAGTGGGAAAAATAAAGGATTTAAGAACTAAAATTGCGTAGGTATTTATGTTACTTATAAGTTGCAGTAGCAAAAGTACATACATAATAATGTAATAATAGTTTGAAATATCTTAAAGCTAAACTTTATAATTTATCATTCTGAACAAAATATCAAAACACTAACTGATGTTTATGTAATCAAATCCTCAATAGCCATTAATTATTGTACAAATTGTTCCCGAGACTAAAATAAAGGTTTCAAAATTCTGCAAACTGGCTCAGTAATCCCAATTCACGTACTCAATCAGCCCTGATAGTAAATAGTCCTGAGAAATCATTTTTTCAAAACTTCAGTACTCATAGCTGCCGTTCTAGAGTAGCCAAGTTCCAAATGCACACAAAATATCACATAAATCCTTGACTGTAACTAAACTAATTGCTCTAAATTCTTCTAATTTGGTTCTCAAGTAGCTATTCCTGTCTCTCATCAGCTCCTAAAACTATACTTTATAATTTGTCATTTTAAAAAAATTTCAAAAACCCTCACTGATGTTTATGTAATCAAATCCTAGGTAGGCATTATCATAATTTTTTTAAATGACAAATTATAAAGTATAGCTTTAGGAACTGATGAGAGACAGGAATAGCTACTTGAGAACCAAATTAGAAGAATTTAGAGCAATTAGTTTAGTTACAGTCAAGGATTTATGTGATATTTTGTGTGCACTTGGAACTTGGCCACACTAGAACGGCAGCTATGAGTACTGAAGTTTTGATAAAATGATTTTTCAGAACTATTTACTATGAGGACTGATAGAGTACGTGAATTAGGACTACTGAGCCAGTTTGCAGAATTTAACAACTTTAATTGTAGTCCCGGGAACAATTTTTACAATAATCATTGGCTATTGATGATTTGACTCCAAAAACACGATTTAATGTTTCAAAATTTTTTTAAAGTTACAAATTATACAGTTTAGCTGTGGGAACTAATAAGAGACAGTGATAGCTACTTATGAACTAAATTGAAACAATTTATAGATATTATTTTGGTTACAGTCAAAGGTTTTGGTAATGTTTTGTGTGTATTTAGAACTTGGCCACTCTAGACCGGCCGCTATGAGTATTGAAGATTTGTTAAAATAATTGTTTACAACTTTTTAGTATAAGAACTAGAAGAATACATGAACGTAGACTCCTGAGCCAGTTTGCCGAATTTTGAAACCTTTATTTTAGTCCCGGGAACAATTTTTACAATTATCAATGGCTATTGAGGATTTGATTACATAAACATCAGTTAGTGTTTTGATATTTTGTTCAGAATGATAAATTATAAAGTTTAGCTTTAAGATATTTCAAGCTATTATTACAATATTATGTATGTACTTTTGCTACTGCAACTTATAAGTAACATAAATACCTACACAATTTTAGTTCTTAAATCCTCTATTTTTCTCACTTGCTTCATTTTTGACTCTTCCTGAAAAAGAAAAAAAAACATTTCACAAAGTAAACGTCTCTTTTCAAGAATATCATTTAATGTGATATTAAAAATACTTATCTGAATTTCCCGTCAAATTAAAAATTTTTAATTTTTTTTAACTTCATTTGAAGTGAGTAGATATTTTTCTGAACATTTAAAACATATTGTTGTAATTGAAAATTTTACATTAAAAAAATATTCAATATTTTTTATCATAGAGATTTAAAATCTTACCATTCTGACCGCCTTGATATTCAACTCTTGACCTGCCCTTTCTTCCACTTTCTTTACACCCCTTTTTTTTATATAGACTCAGAGTCACTTCACACATTTTTTCAGATACAGGCACATTCCGTCCTTACCTTCTTCAAAACCACGTGCATGAACGTTGTAAATCCTATACCGTCAGAAGGACAGTTTTTGTAGCCACCCCTTTAATGTTTCTAAGTAAAGAAATAACAAACTGTAATATAAAAGTTGTTTTTCTGACGCAAAGTAAAATACTTCTAGCAAAATCTTTTACCTTGCATGATTAGAAAATATATTCAAAAAGTTATTATTCAATCTCCTTATCAAACCTTAATAAAATAAATCTATTCTAACAATTTGTAGAAAATGATATCAACTCCAACTGAATCTATTGTTAACCATCTTGGACCAGTAGACGGTATATGTCCGCAAGAATATCCGATAGCATACGCGCACTTATTACAGAGTTATTGCTTCGAATTAGAACCCTCGACATTGTTTTTATATTATAATCACCAAACCACAAAAAGATATTGAGAATTCTGTTTCGAGAAATTAGATCAGCAAACTCAAAATAACTGAGTTTTTTACTTCATGGTATTCCATTTGTAAATTGGAATGCATATGTATGAATTGTTACGGTTTTCAAGAACTATTAATTAATCCGCGACAAAGAGCAGCTAATTGTAACGAATGCATCGAAACATATTTAAATAACAAATTCAAAATTAGTCAAGGAAACGAAGGTCTGGTAGAAATATCCCTGCATGATTTATAGGCATGTACCTTCCACGCATGTATTCACGCATAAAAGATTTTGTAAATTTTAATAGAATTTTTAATACAAAAAATTGTAAAATTTTGCAAATATTTCAAATACTTTAAATATTGTAAATTTCTCCTTAGAAAAATGCTGCCCCAAGAAATCGAAACAATCGAAACAGAAGAAGTTCGAGCAAGTGAGCAGGATGTTCAGCCGTATTTCGAACATCATTTATGGTCGGAATACTGCTGCACAACCCTTATCGAGAATTTCTACATGAATGTACTTGAAATAGTATATTACATTACAAGGGGCGAAACAGAGCGATTGCATGAGTGTGAAGTTTGCTCTGCCCGAGTGAGACGAGGGCTGCAATCACACGAAATGCTTTCGCTGTGTTTTGTTTCGAGTAATGTATACTATTATTCATAGCAACTCTTTTGAGAATCTGATTGGCTGTAACTGTGGAGCGGGACAAAAGTGCGGTTTGCAACCCTACCTTTAAAGTTTCGCCCCTAGGGTTGAAAATCGCAGTTTCGTCCCGCTTCGCAGGTACCGAAAATCGGATTTTCAAAAGAGGCGCTATGAAAAAAAATTTGTTTGCGAGTATTGTTACATGACAAAACTTAGCTTCTTTGAGGCCGAAGTAACATTACCTGTCCGAATAGATCACATAGTCACTAAAGACTTATATTATACCTTAAAACTATCCAGCCTCGACTGCTTCCTTTGCAATACACAAATTTTTTACATGCGGCAAAGAGCCGATTTATGCGTAACTTGTGCCGAACGTGTAACTCATTTAGGCCAACAAGAAGCATTAGATACACTGAGAGAAATCGGCTTTGGTTCCTGTGCACATAGCACATAAATTTTTTGTACAGTAGTTGCCTTGACCAAAAAAGTTCAGAGAAGCTACTACTTTTATAGTTATCATGACAGAAATTTGGAGTTTTTTGTGTATTCGGTTGTTGTGACCAAAGTTCATGATTAGAATCAGCTTTATACGTACCCCAACGGTTAGTACACATACATTTTCTTTACATGTACTGCCAAGCTCCTTTGGTTACTACAACCGCAGCGTTCGCTGATGCGCTAGACAAATCAGGTATAACTTTCATTTTTTACAACGAGGTAAGCCTGTCGTGACAACTATTAAATCTTGTAATAGTCACACAATTTAACTTGCACTGCACTGGAGATAAGTAGTTACTTCCAAAAAGATGTATTTTGTGAAAACTATAATCAGTCAAAAAAAGTTTATGGTGATGAAGAAACTGACAATTTTTTAACTTAATAGACGAAATTAAGTTATCATAAATATCATTATACTGGATTATTTTTCTAGATCTTTTCGGTGAAACTTTATTTTTTGTTATCAAATTAAATTCGTATTTTGATAACTAGGAGAACCATACCTATAACCTCAAAAATAATTTTGGCTGGGTATTTACTGTCCATAGACAATTCATTACAAATTAATCTTAGAAAATGATTATAACCTAGTGATTCTGGTTTTTATGCAGAAAACTTAAAGAAATAAAGATGAATTTTCATAAAATAATGTAGATTCCATAAATAAAGCAATTTGATAAGAACTGTACTTGGTCATTTTAACTAAACTCTATGCGCGGCTTTACGATGGACATTGGTTCTTATAACCGCAGCTCTTACGGTATTTCAAGTACATAAGAGCAGTTACCCCGAACACATTAATCAAGTTTCTGCCACTCGGCCTACCAGAATCGTGGTCTCAGTACAGTGATCCCAAATCTGAAACCGACGCAGTGTCTCACACTCTCAGCCTGCCTGTCGGTGTGAATCGGTTAGGGAGCGAAGACGGGGCACGTTGCCATTTTTCTTTCCTCGTCACTCTTGCATGCGAGAACGACTCGTCCCATTTCCCCTTATTCTCCTCGCTTTTTGGTTACAATGCATGCATTTTCAACTGTTCCAAGTTTTAGATTTCAGGCTGTCGTTTATCGAGTCGAAATTGAGAAATGTGTTTCTCTCGACTCCGTGCAAAAGAGGCGCGAAGCAGACGACAATTTCAAATTTACAGAATATGTAGTTATGGAAATAATACTTCTTTTTTCGATATTTTAATCAATTTTTCCCTAGAATAAACATCTATAAGATTTTAAAAAATTGTGGAATCATTTTGAAAGTCTAAACATTATTTTTAAGTGGAAATTTGAAATTAATAAATATTTACAATTTGAATCTATATATAAATTGAAAATATTTGAAATTTTTAAAGGAAAGCTTAAGTTATAAATTTCGAATTTCCATAATTTTAATCAACTTTGTACATTTAAAAAATTTTCAATTAGCGAATTATTTAGCACTAAGAAGAGATAAACATAAAATTTAAGATTGAATATTACATTCTCAATTTTATGTTAGACATATTTTCATCTCACTGTTTGCAGCCTAATCACAGACTTTTCATTCAAAAAATGAATTGCTTTATGGAAAGGAAAAATTTTCTAATAGGAGATAAATTAAAAAGCTAAAAAATGTGTTCAGTGATATTTGCATATGATCACATAAGTATTTATTGATTTCAAATTTTACATGCAATTTTTTTTTTCAAGTTCGTGTTTAAATCTTGTCACGATTTTACAAGATCTTATGGGCAGCTGCAATTTGTTAAATGAAATATTTTGTAATTCTTAATTTGCCTGTTCTTCTGAAATCGTAGAAAAAATTCAAAGTCGATAAATGGTTAAAATTTTACATCAATATTTCAATTGCAAAATTTTAAAGCTTTGTGAATAAACTGCTTCATATTTAGAAAATACTTCAATCTGTGAAGCATTTTTATATTTTAAGTGTAAAATCTGTGCTTAGGTCACAAAAAAGTAAGATAAAAATACTTTCATTATAAAATTAAGAATGTAGATTTAGCACTCATTAGGTCAAATGTTTATTACTTCTTCATATAAAATACTTTGCACATAATTCTTTGATTACATATTTTTTAAATGTTGGAACATTATTAAATCAGTGAAAATGAACTAATTTATCAGTGAAAAATATTTTGTTTACTGATAAATCAGTGAAAAGGCAAATCACTAATTCAATCAGTGAAAAATTTGACTGATTCAGATTTAGAGAGTAAAAGGACTTAAAATTCCAAACTGATATTATTTTTCAAGTGATGCTTAAACCTTTCTTTATTCTTATGAGGATTCTTCCGGAAGTTCATTTCAGGTGAGTGACTTTTTTTAATGAAAGATTTTGTAATTCTAAATTAGGCTCATCTTGCAACATTGTAAAAAGATTTAAAAATTTAAAGTAAATTGTATAATCCAAGTATTTTCATCCCAAGTTTTAGTGACCTATCCGAAGACTTTCAATTGGAAAATTGAGATTTTTTATAAAGAGGAAAAAATTGTGTTCTTAAAGCAGTTAATTCCCAGAGATTGAATATCTTTCATTTAATATTTTGATTTGAAACATTGAATACTTATTAGCTTTAAATTAGACAGAAAAATTTACTTTGAAGTTTTAGAATGTTTTTACAATTTTACAAGATGAGCCTAATTTAGAATTACGAAATCTTTCATTTAAAAAAAGTCACTCACCTGAAATAAAGTTCTGGAAGAATTCTCAAGATTAAAGAAAGGTTTAAGCATCACTTAAAAAATAAAGTCATTGTGGAATTTTAAGTTCTCCTATGTTCAAACTTACAAGAAAATAGATCAATAATTGACAAATTCTTAGATTTGTCAGTCGAAGCTTTATTTGTAAATTTTTATTTTTTATAAATAAGTTAAATATTCATGAATTTCTTAAATGTTCCAACATTTAAAAAATATGTAATCAAAGAATTATGTGCAAAGTATTTTATATGAAGAAGTAATAAACATTTGACCTAATGAGTGCTAAATCTACATTCTTAATTTTATAATGAAAGTATTTTTATCTTACTTTTTTGTGACCTAAGCACAGATTTTACACTTAAAATATAAAAATGCTTCACAGATTGAAGTATTTTCTAAATATGTAGCAGTTTATTCACAAAGCTTTAAAATTTTGCAATTGAAATATTGATGTAAAATTTTAACCATTTATCGACTTTGAATTTTTCCTACGATTTCAGAAGAACAGGCAAATTAAGAATTACAAAATATTTCATTTAACAGATTGCAGCTGCCCATAAGATCTTGTAAAATCGTGACAAGATTTAAACACGAACTTGAAAAAAAAAATTGCATGTAAAATTTGAAATCAATAAATACTTATGTGATCATATGCAAATATCACTGAACACATTTTTTAGCTTTTTAATTTATCTCCTATTAGAAAATTTTTCCTTTCCATAAAGCAATTCATTTTTTGAATGAAAAGTCTGTGATTAGGCTGCAAACAGTGAGATGAAAATATGTCTAACATAAAATTGAGAATGTAATATTCAATCTTAAATTTTATGTTTATCTCTTCTTAATGCTAAATAATTCGCTAATTGAAAATTTTTTAAATGTACAAAGTTGATTAAAATTATGGAAATTCGAAATTTATAACTTAAGCTTTCCTTTAAAAATTTCAAATATTTTCAATTTATATATAGATTCAAATTGTAAATATTTATTAATTTCAAATTTCCACTTAAAAATAATGTTTAGACTTTCAAAATGATTCCACAATTTTTTAAAATCTTATAGATGTTTATTTTAGGGAAAAATTAATTAAAATATCGAAAAAAAAAGTATTATTTCCATAACTACATATTCTGTAAATTTGAAATTGTCGTCTGCTTCGCGCCCCTTTTGCACGGAGTCGAGAGAAACACATTTCTCAATTTCGACTCGATAAACGACAGCCTGAAATCTAAAACTTGGAACAGTTGAAAACGCATGCATTGTAACCAAAAAGCGAGGAGAATAAGGGGAAATGGGACGAGTCGTTCTCGCATGCAAGAGTGACGAGGAAAGAAAAATGGCAACGTGCCCCGTCTTCGCTCCCTAACCGATTCACACCGACAGGCAGGCTGAGAGTGTGAGACACTGCGTCGGTTTCAGATCAGTGATCCCAGAATGCGTAAGATTTTTGCTCCCACCATGCATCCCACCAGCTCATTGCGTCTTCCTCATTCAACCAACTTCGTGCAGTAGAGCGAGGAAGAAACCATGAGCTGGTGGGATCCATGGTGGGAGCAAAAATCTTACGCATTCTGGGATCACTGTTTCAGATCTGGGATCACTGTCTCAGTAACGTTCCTTGCAGATGGAGTAAACACTTTTCCAAAGTATGACAGCCACTACCATGATTGCCATGACAACTTTAACATGTTTTGTAAAGACGATTTAAACAAAAAAACTTTGGTTTGTGAAACCCGAAATTTCTCTCAGTGTAACGACGTCGATTCCGAAGCATCCACCATTATTTATAATAACAACGAATAAAAATAATAAATCGAACCATATTTTTTATTATTCTTTTTTCTAAATATAAACAATATCATAAATTTATCGTGGTCCGTTTCAATATCTTTGAAAGGATTTTAGAGTCAGTGTCTAAGTAAGATAATATTGTTGTCTTCCTCACACCAAGAGGATAATATTGCTGTCTTCATCACACCGCTTGGATAATATCGCCGTCTTCCCCACACCAATTGGATTATATTGCTGTCTTCCTCACACCTGTGCGGATTAATTAAAAGGAACCATTCGACTAAGTCAACAACAGGTACCGTACTTCTCTCTCTATCTTCTGTCTTTTTCCAACCAACTAGCCTGTGCCTCCAATTATAAACCAATTGTATCAACATTTTTATAATTTCCAATTTATAATTATTTTAATAAATTTAATTTGTATTATTTAATAATCATTGTGTCTTTTCATTGACTTATCCTCATCCCTAAGCGAGGATCACTCGATCCTATCTTGAAACGAGGAATCTTTGATCGAAGTAAGTATTTACGTACTTGTGACGTAACACTGTGCTCCATAAATTCGCATTGTGCATAAAAGTAAAAAATGACAATTGAATGGCATCAGAGGCTTTACATTATTCATGCAACTTTAATTAATTTCAGCAACTTTTATCACGTAAAGTTCATTATTTAATTCATTTATCTTACACATTTGCATTTTTCAATCCAAATGATTTGTTTGATTTGTCACGGCGGTCGGTAAAGTCGCATCCTGCACAAAAGAAAAAAATTACAATTGAATGACATCAGAGGCTTTAAAAAATACTGTTTACATTATTCATGCAACTTTAATTAATCTCAGCAACTTTTATCAAGGAAAGTTCATTATTAAATTCATTTATCTTACACATTTACATCTCTCAATCTTTAATTCTGTTTTTAAATTTAGCGCGCAAAATGCTAGTGAGAGCAGTTGAAGCCGCCTTCAGTGACAAGTATTATGTTTTTCTAGTTTTTATCGCTGAAAAATAAGATAATTGTATTTATAATAACCTTCTAATTCAAATTTCGCCACAGAATTATAATTGCAATGCTTTTAATATCTTTTTTACCGTTCTTAGCCGTAATAATGCGACGTCATAGAACGGTCAGAGAACGGACTGAATATTCTATGACCGTTCTGTCAACCGGGTAGGCTAGGGGTTATTTGAAATATTTTTGAATTTGAAAGATTAATACTACAATTTCTGGAAAAGATGATATTTAAAAATACATATAAAATAGAATTATAAGGAATCTTCTCTGCAACAAAACTTCTTAGCTATTAACAGTTTTCAATAAAAAGTTAAATTTTTTTCTAAAACAATAAAAAATACTGAAATTCAATTCTGCAGGCTTTGTGGAAATTCTGGAAAACGAATGAACTTGTTGAAAAGATTTTTAAGTTTTTAGAAGATTCTGTACACGCGAAGAATATTTTCAAAAATTAAAAAAATATTGGATTTTGCACGAAATATTGAAATTCTTGACAATTTAAGAAGACTGAAAAACTTCTGAAAATTCTCCAAAATTCTACAAGTCTATATTTATCCCATAATTTTAACAAGTATAATGAAAAGTTCAATGAATTTTCAGAAAGATTCGAAGATTCTGTTGAATCTGAAAGAAATCAAGAGTCAGAGTACTACTGAAAGTTTTAATATTTTGAAATTTACTTCTCAGACAAAAAAGAGAAGAAACATTATTATTATTTCCATAGAGACTATTTTTTCGTAGATGAATGCCGAAAAATAGTCTCTTTGGGAATGTGACTTACTAGGTTTTTCTATCGGACAGCAGGAATTTAAACCCTGAAAGTGACAAGTTACACGTCAAAAATACAAACGTATTTAAAAATAGTTATAAATCTATTTTTTCAAACACAAAAATAAATAAAAGTGATACGTCGAGTGAACTATACTTACGAGAGCTGCAAAGACCTCAGCTTTGTCGTTGAGTTCCTGTTCTAAACTCAAAAAATTTTCAATATTGGTTAGAGGCAAGGGCGGCAGTAGCTCTCTTTCCAGTAAAGCTTCTTGAAGTTCGAAATCGTTTCGAATCTTATATAGACTTTTGAGTTCTTCGATTTTAGCATTGAAGTTGTATAGAATATTTCTCTTGGCGCTTTCAAGTTTTCTGTCAAAACCCGCACTCAAATTTTCTATAGCCTCTAGAACAAAGAAGATCGAAACAAATAATATTGAAATTGAACATTCATAGGAAAAGAAACACAATTGTGGCCATTTGTACTAAGATATTAAAAACCAAAAAAACCAATGGCAACAACCCTCAGGGAACAATTAAAGCATCGGATGCGGAAAGGGATTATAGAATTATTTTCGTTGGAGTGGGAAGGCATCTGAACGACACTCAAACGTACATGGCCAGGATACTTCTCAATGCAAGCGAAATAATTCTATATCTCTTTCGACATCCAGTCCCTCAATTTGGGGTGGCTTTAAATTTGTTTTTTATCAGACAGGCGCAGGAGAGATTGAAGTATTTTACTGGGCACTACCAGGTGTACAAGTATGAAACCGGTAATGACATCTGTGTGTCGCTAGGTAAAACTATACGCTCTGTCGAACCAAATCATTGGCGCCATTTCTTCGCATTGAGTTCCGTCAACAATATTCAGTTCATAAACAATCAAGTTTCATACAACAACTAATTTTTTTTCGCTAGTAAAAATGTCGATTTTTGTGCCTTCAAACTACGATTTGCGGACATCATTGATTTTCTGTTACCAATTGAAGAAATCTGCTTTGGAAGCCCATCGAATGCTTGTGGAAGCTTACGGCCAGCATGCGTTCTTCTTCCACGAAGAACGTAGAAAACCACCGAAAAAGTTTGAAGATGCCGAATTGCAAGCATTATTGGATGAAAATGATGGTCAAACGCAACAACAACTTGTAGAACAATTAAATGTGACCCAACAATGCATTTCTCAACGTTTAAAAGCCATGGGATTGATTTTGAAGGTGCGAATATGGGTGCCGCATGAATTGACTGAAAGACAATGCACCAGCACATCGAACAAAAAAGACTCGGGAATTGGTAAATTCGTACAGCTCGGAAGCCCTCCCCCATGCGGCTTATTCACCAGACTTGGCTCCATCTGACTACCACTTATTTTCATCAATGGGGCACGCACTTGCTGAACAGCGCTTCGATTCGTACGAAAATGTGAAAAAATGGCTCGATGACTGGTTTGACTCAAAAAACGAACAATTTTTCTGGCGAGGCATGCACAAATTGCCAGAGAGATGGGAAAAATGTGTGGCTAGCAATGGCCATTACTTTGAAGATTGAATGTATAACCATTTTTATTAAATAAACGTGTATTTTGTCAAAAAAATTACCTGTTTCATACTTGTACACCTGGTAATATTTAAAAAAGCCTAATATCTTGATACACGAAGAAGAGTTGTTTTCGCGTGTTTTTTTCTCTTTCCCATTCTTTCCCAGTAGTTGTTGAGCTCTCTTCTGTGGCAGCCGTTTAGCACTTTTTGATTCAGGAAGACCACTATAATTTACCTTTCTCTTAAGGGATGTCCCTAAACTGGAAAGAACACTGCCAAGAAGTGATAGTGATTGTTCAAGAAGACCATGACCACTATCATTTCTTGCCAGAGATGTTTCTGAATTGAAACTACTAGCAGGAGATGAAGAGACTGTAGTCGAAGATGACTCGTCATTTGATACCACTGGTAGATCAGAATCTGAAAATTGAGGAGTTTATAAGATTAGAGTAAAATGGAAAAAATAGAGAATGAAACAAAAAATATGTTTTCAACAAACCACTATTTAATTTACTACTAATGTTGGGGTCAGCTTTTGATTTTTCTTTTTTGTTTTTGTTTTGTTTGCTAATTACCGCGCTTTTAAAGGAACTACTGCACGCTCGTTTTTTAGCGCTTGAATAAATAGAAGAATTCGATTCTGAAAAAGTTACTAGACGTAAGGAAAGATTGGCAGAAACAAAATTTTTTAAAATTTGTATAATAAATAATATATTTTCAATAATCATGAATGGTAATAATATGATTCTTGATTTAAATTTCTTTTTACACTGAGAAAACAGTTTCTATGAATCAAAGAAATATATTTGTTTAAATTCAAGACAATTTTTTTGAATCAATAAAACTTTCTTTAATTCGAAGAAATTTCTTCTTTGACCGTATATATCCATAAAATGTTTCTTTGATTCAAATAAAATATTTTCTGGGTGTAATGAAAAATTTCTGAAGCTCGAAACCATACTTATAAAACGGTGTGAAATTACCGATGCTTTCAGAATCTGATGCTGTTTTTGACTTCATTGTTAGGGAAGCATGATTGACTGGAGATTTTGAAATTGATCTTTTCCTGGAGTTTTTTTCAGGAATAGAAGATGTACAAGCACGAACTGGAATATAATATCACAAATACAAGTGAATAAAAGAGCATTTTCAAACTCGTTCCAACAATTTAAAACAGTCAAAAATAAAATAAAACCTAGCATATCATTTTTGTGTTCCTTATGGGAATAGAAGGATGGTATATCCTTTAGAATTTTTTGAGCTGCGTTTGGATCAACCATCTGAAAATTAAAGGCTGGTATATCTTTTAAAACTTTTTAGCTGAGTTTACATCAAGTTTGACTGGTAGTTCTTCTAGATTCTTAACACTATCTTTTTGGGTTCCCTGGCTATTTTCATTTTCGCTTTCACATTGGGTACTGCTTTGAACATGATCCTTTACATAGAACTGCTCCAATCTTCGAAGACCTTGAGAATAACTGTCTACAATAAATTAAATTAAAGATTAATCAAAATGTTAATGGTCTCATCCTAAAAGATGATATTTCACGTGAAGCTTTGAAATTGTATTACTTACGTGCTTCTTTTAAGATCTCGACTTTAAATTCGTCTCAGAATTTGTCAGGGTTATGACTTGCACGCGACCACTCTTCGATGCAGTGATACAATTTTTTATCAGGGTAATAGCAGAACCATTTCCCATCTAGGAATATTATCCATGACCGAGGAAGAAGGTCAACTTGCCTTTCCTTCTTTTTTCTTCTTATTTTCTCCGTGTTAATAAATCCAATTACTACGTGAGTAGTGTCTGCATGTAAAATATTGATTTGATCGTCACACATCTTGATGAGACTATGAAAGAATGATAGATTGTTAAAAATGTGTCCATAATTTTTCAGAACGTATACTTTTTAAGATAAATAAAATTAAACTTGTATATTATTAACAGCATTTCTAAACTATCGTTTAAAATTATTTGAAACTTTTTGATTATTTTTTGAAATATAGGATAACAATTTTGTATGTGGTTTTGTGATACATTTTTCCTTTTTACAATTTTAACTGTCAAAAAATTAACATTAAACAATGTAACTTTAGTAGATTTCGTTATAAGACTACAAGTCGAACTAATGTAAATAATAATTGAAAAGTTCACTACAATTGATTCCTGAAAGAAATACACAAATTTGCACAAATGAAAGTAATGTCATTCAGATTCATTATAATAAGCTAATTCACTTACAGTTAGGAGTGAAGAAAGCTAACAGCTATTTCCTTGTCATCGGCAGTCAAAATCACACATTTTCGTTTTATTTTGCCAATACCAAACTTTGTTATTTCCTTCGAGGAAGAGCCTAGTCTATGAATTCCTATTTCTTGCGAGTTACATGGATACTCAAAGAGATTTTCTAAACGTGAAGTTTGAATGCCCTCAAAAATGATAGAACCAGTATGGGTGGTGGATATTTTTGATATCCGAGCAATACTTCCATGATTTAACTGAACGGTGTTGTTTGTCTTAGTTGAGTTAATAACCGTGCCTTTAAACAATATGTTTTGACGTTGCAATCATCCCTATTTTGGGAAGCATTTTTATAGAGTTCCACCTGTAATTCCAGTTTTTTACTTATGCGCTTTCTCAACGGATATTTCACTTCAAGCAAATCTGGACCTTCAGGACAGGAATGCAATTCACTTATCCGTCTCATGAGCTGATGAAGTGATTTTGTTTTCCTCTGATGATCCTCTTAATCCATCCCAGGCAATTTTCAAAAATGAATGCTGAGATAGCGGGCAACTCTACGCCTACCACATCATCAACAATATGACTAAAGTTGTGGATTGTGATGTTCTGCGAATCCTCTCCGTAAAAAGTTGGGCATAAGTAAACGAATTTATTCAACAGCTCTCTTGCGTATCCTGAGTATGTAACCGCTAATTCAGAACTGCAGAGAATGCAAGTCGCAACGAAAAAAAGCATAAAATGATCGAAGAGATCTTTTGGCAGGATTTTGCGAAGACATGCAGCACTGGAATAATGCAAAAAAAACCTAAATTGGGTAGCTTTCCAGTTGCTCAGATCGTCTAGATCAAATTCCTTCCGTTGAAAGTCATTTTATAATCCGCTCAGCATACACTGTAGGTGAAATAATTCGCCTCAAATGTTCTGCGATGCCAAAGTAAACATAATGACCTTGTTTATGACGTTTATGACGACTCTCAACCTCCATTCGCTTGATTATTATTTTTGTATACTTGTTACTTTTCAACAAAGTTGCTGCACTTTTTGGAAGCTCTTTGTAACCTTCTTCTCGCAAAATTCTCAATAACTCGGTTTTAAAAGCCTTCGTTGTATTTGAAGTATGACATAAAAGCAATGCATGCAATTTATCACAAAAAGATGATTTAACATTTATTTCCTCTTCTCCAATAGGAATATTTGGATTTGAGTTAAAATAGGGACTTTCGTCTTTTGAAGAAGATGATGACTCTTTGGGACTGATATGAATTAGATTTGAATCATCTGAATTAGAATTCAGAACATCAAGATTTAACACAGGTGAAGGAGATTTTTCAGTGCTGTTATTTTTAGAGACGTTCAAATATTTAGGACCTGCAGAATGAACGTTAATTTCAAGATCATTAAGCGTTACAGAATTTCGAGAGCTAATTTTTTCATTCTCCACGTTGATTTTGTCTTCCGTGATGACATCTATATCTATCGTTTTATGGGTTTTCGATTCTGCATTTTGAAGTGAATTTTGGGATCCCATACATCTTCGTTTGACTCCATCAACTTCGAAATTATTCAAAGCACACAGTCGCTTCAAGTGCAGATGTTTATTTTTTTACGATAGTAAGCATTTGACATTGTTGAAAAATTGATGGTTAATTTCTCTTATTTCCTCCGAACGAAGTACACTATCTTTTTTTACTAAATGCGAACTTTATCCTGAATAACATAAATTAACGGAAACCCCTAAAAATATTTCAATCAGGTATTCTTTGTTTCATACAATATAATACTTGTTTCGATTGTAGATAATGTTCTCAAAGAGGCACATGAATAATGCCCAAATTCTAATCTTCATAATTTTAATTAGACCAAAAATCATGTTATTGAACAACCATTTATCATAATTTGTATTTACCAGAATCCTTATTTTCGAATCCTCATTTTCAATAATATTTATTTATGTTGATTCTCATTATAATTAATTTCCCGTTTGCCCAATTGATATATTTGTCATATTTTGTATTTATCAAAATTATCACCTGACATAATTTCCATTCTTTCGAATAATCGCATAACCTAAAATTCATAAACACGAATTATCATTTGTCCCAACTCCAACTTCCCAGAATTATGGCAATTAGAATTTGGGCATTATTCATGCGCCTCATTCGTGAAATTTCATTAAAAAATTTAAAAATATAGAACTATAGATAGATAGATAGATAAATAACTACTGCGAATCTTGATAAATTATTCACAAATGATGGAAGGGTTGATCACTCAAATATTAAGTGTACATAATATCTCCAGATTTCAAAGATTTTGAAAGGATTTAAAAAATTTTCAAGAGATTTTAAAGAATTGTTAAATAATTCAAGAGATTTAACAAGATTTTCAAAGAATTCCAAAAATTTCAAGAGAATTTAAGAAACTGATTATGTTGATTGTATTAATTCGTAATTGATACAAATCAAAAAATTTCAAAAAGGATTTCTGAAAATTTCAAAATATTTCAGAAAAATTTAAAGAAGGTTTTAAAAAATTTTAACAGATTTCAGAGGAATTATACACCAGATTTCAAGAGTGATTGATCTCTCGAAAAAAGGTTGAATAATTTTTGCAATTGAATGTATATTCAAATTAAAGACAGATTTCTAAGATATTTCCCACAAAAATTAGACCTCAGATAAAAATAGATAATTTTGTTGTCAAGAATAGAAATATCATTATTAAAGGGATCATTCGAAAGAAAAAAGATTAATTTCCAAGAAAAAAATTTGAAACATATAAAAATAATTCATTTAACAAATTTTATTATTACCTGAACTTTTTTTCTTATCACTTTATACCACATTTAAAAAAATGATGTGATTCTAATAAATCACTGATCATTTTTTTCGGAAAAAGATTCTCTACAACTTGACATTTTCCAATTTTCTAGAATGAATAAATTGTTACCAAAGTCAGCAATTTTTTAATACGAATTTTATTCTGGAAAATTGATTTTTAATGGTTTCAGCCATTAAAGAAATTATTTCCAAAAAGTGGGAACGGTAAAGCTGTAAAGATTTTTATTCCTGAAAAAATGATTAGTGATTTATCAGAATCGCATTATTTTGTAAAATTTGGTATGAAGCGAGATAAGGAAAAATGTTCGGAAAAAATAAAATTTGTTAAATACATTATTTTTCTGCATTTCAAATTCTTTTCATTACTATTCACATCTGAGTAATATAATTTAAAATTTTTCACTGTATTTATCGTTTAAGTGATGAAAAATGTGACACACCGCGCGTGTGACCTAGAATCATTAGCACGTTTTCTAATAATATAGTACATTTATATATATACTTCCTTGTATGACCTATTATGAATAATGATTCATCACTTACCTTTTCTTTCGAAAATATGAGAAATCTTCCCGAAAACCACCACAAGAATCAATTCCTGGCTGTCTATGATCGGTTCGAAGTTTCAAGTTGCAACGTGTTTTCGGCAAGCACGCGGCGATGATATCATTTCGCGCGGCCAAATATCGAACGCGGTCGATATTTCTGCGCCAGGACCGTCGCGAGCTTAAGTTTTACCTTGTAACATTATACACTTGTTTTGTATTCTGCGAGATTTCGAACAATGAGTCATCAATATAAAAAGCCGACGAATAGTTTAATAAACGATGAATAAACGGTTATTTCTCAATCTAACATTGATTAACACTGAAAATTTCACACATGAGAAAAAACTGTTTGCCGGCACTGTACTATTCTCAGTTCACAATAACGAAAACAGATAGAAAATCTACTGTATTTCTTTTTGTGTTCAAAAATTAATTTAGGATCTAGAGAACAAACATAAACATTAAAAATTCTAATTTTTTAAACAATTTTATACTTTTTCTCGGGGAGTAACGATTTGTTTTTGTTTTTGTAAGTACAGTATAAAATGAAAAATTTACTAAAGAATTATACAAATATTTTCATATGTAAAAATTTTCTGTGTATTACTTATCGACAATATCCATTTTGCATAAGAACTCAGCTGAAGTAGAGAATTCGCAATCTGGGATCATGCATCACCCAAGTCAAAAAAAGATGAACAGCAGTACTTTAAAAAAATTTATCAGATTAAAATAAATATGATCATTGATCGCCCCCCTTATGAATTTAAATTATTTTTTTTATATTTAAGCAAAGTTGCTAATTATCTCTTTTTTTTATATCAAAAAATTATTTTGTTGGTTTTACTGAAACTTTTTATTGCACGGAGAAAAATAGTTGAAGTAATTTTACTCAACTTCCGATCAAATTTGGGACATAAGGACAAGTTAGAAGTTATTTAGTATCACTGTATTTATTTGTGATATATTAAATGTTCGAAAAAGAATCAGAGTTGAGTAAAATTCAGAAGTGTAGGGTGAAGTATGAAAGCGTGCATTAAAAATTTTTAAATATATATATTATTACTCGTAGTATAACTATAAAAAACCAATCTTTTATTAAATCACAAAAATAGTAGAGCTTTCCGTTCATTCTACTCTACGCTTCAATCGAGAGTTGAGTAAACCGTGAATCGCAAGATTTATTCCAACAGCTACATTTATTCACGCAGGAACGAATGAAAGTAATCTGCGCCTTGGGCACACATCAAAAATTTTTAATTTTAAAAACTTAAATTCTTAAAATTAAATTGATATTATGAAAATTTAAACAAAAAAAGTCGATAAGTGTATTACATAAAATATGAAATATCACATAAATTACTCAGGCAGAATAATAATTTGGAATTCGCAAACGTAAAATCCATATTTTGAAAATATAAAACACAGAAAATAAAAGAACCTTCTTTTAAATATTTTTATACGAGATACTTCTTAATAATAATGCAATTTTTTAATGTACATTTGAAAATTTAGTTTCACTAAACTTCATACGTCGTTATAATAAAAATCTATACTAAATGTAATTTAATAATTATATTATATATATATATATATATATATATATCAACAGTCATAGTTATAATAATTGATTAATTATATTAATTTTTAAAAATATTTTATTAATCATTTATGAAAAAAATCGATTTATTTTTACTTGAGTAAGGCTAAAAAATTTTATTGACGGCACTTACTCTCACAAGCTCTGAATAACTCATGTAGTCACTATATAAGAAAGTTCCAAGTTATATATCTGAGGATTGTAAGCGAGCGTGTGCGTGATTCGACGAAAGCGTATCGTACTATATATAAGTGTGTAGTTATTAGGTTTATATATGTAAGGTTATATTGTTTAAGTGTATTTGTGATTTGAAATGTGATTGGCTACGTCTGGATGGTGTTAATGAATTTGTATGTTGTTTATGTATATATCGGATGACTATTGGCAGGCTCGAGGGAAGAATTTTTTTTTATTTAAGAGAACCATACCATTGCCAGTTCAAATAATACGCCCGATGCTCATTTTGCCCAACTACGGTTTGAAGCACCTCAAGCGTCGGTGGTATACTTATACATTTCATGTTAACCCACTGACGCATGTTGGTGCCCTGTCGTCGATAACGTTTTACTCAACTCCTTACTATTCCCTATGTAACGCTTATTGTTATTCACTTTGGGTGAATTAGGTATATATCAAATTCATTTTACCCGACTAGGATTTAATAGATGTTCAAATGTCCTTATGTCCCAAGTTTAATCGACAGAGTTGAGTAAAATTACTTCAACTATTTTTCTCCGTGTGGTTTAACAATAAAATGTAAGTAATTCAGAGAATTCAACAAAAACATTCGAATGAAACCGCAGCGTACTTTGGTACAATCATAAAACCAATCGATGGAAATGTTAACTAATTCAAGCAATAAACTTTGGTTTACTTCAATAAAAATGTTTTTCGATCAGCGAAATTTTACTTACCATCCCACTAATGCGGGCACACGAACGAATGTGTAGAATGCCGGTGCTGATCCAGTGCTGCGCCGATACTTGACGTTACGCGATATTTGTTGATCGCCAATACTGAAAAGCGGTACCACGCCGGTGCTGTGTCGACGCTTGGCAATACACAAATGTTTAGCCAATGCCGTCCCAGTGGTGTGCCAACGCTTGGCACAGTGCTGATCAGCAGCACTGGCATTACTCACGGGATACAACCGGAACGGTACCGCGCCGGTTGTAAGGATTGGCAGTACACCGATTTTTCCGTCTGGGAAAAGAACGAATAAGTAGCAACGTTTTCAACCGTTGTTCAAAAGTCGTCTTTATATTGTGGACTTCTGTAATTTGAATTTATTAATAAGGGATTTTCTATTATGGATTTTACACCCATACAATTCGTTGAATAACATTTTTTTAAACTTTGATTTTTATTTCGTCCTAGCAAAATTTGAGTTATTTTCCGAATTAATTTTCCAAATTTTCTTATTCTCAGTTACAAATATCTAAATCAAAATATTATGGATGGGGTATTTTGAAAATTTTTATGTCCAAACTTTTCGAATTCTTTAATTTTCACAATTCGTAAACGAAAGTTCTCAAGCCTAAAATATGTTTGATGTTGAAATTTCTATTGAAACTTTCCATATATTTCGAGTTTCAGAGTTTAATTTCCGATGATCAATCATTTTTCTTGTTTAATACAATTTTACATTGTTTCAAAACCAAATTCCTGTTCAGAAGTTGTTATACCGGACAATTTACTGAGTTTCGGTACAAATTTGTTTAATATTAACTTTTTCGATATTATAATTCCAAGTCTCCAAAGATGAATTTTCTAATGTTCAAAATCAGAAATGTTCTAATTATCAAATTTCAGTGTAGTAGTATAAATGATAAATAAAATAATATAAATAAAAATAAATAAAATATAGAAAAATAGAAGCATCCAGTGGTTAGAACAACATTCTCATTCCCTGAATCGTAAACTTAAGAGGATTTAAAATTTTATATATGGCGTGTTCCATGGCAAATCGGACGGGTTCAGGACTCCATGTTTCCGATTTACTTGAAACTTTTAGGATTGATAGACTAAAAAAAGTAATGAAGAAAGCCAAAATTTGAAATTTTTTCATGCATTATTTAAAAAGTTATGGGATAAACAAAAAAAATATATATTTTTGTTCTTTTTCAATTATTTCAAAACTGAAACAAGCAAAATTTCTGAAAAAAATTATACAAACTTATCATTAGATGGCCGATCTAGAAGTATTTTTTGGAAAAATTTTTACTCCAAATTTAATAATAAAAAAAAAGTTTTTTTCGAACAAATCGATTTTTTGAAAAAACGCCATCTTTGAAAAATCTGAAAAATTCATAGTGATAGCCCCAAGCATTACGCACATTTTAGGTATATAATTAAGGTGCGCACTCGAAAATTGTGCGAAATATGAATTTTTTTGTAAAGTGAGACGCGTGGAATCACGATCTTCCATCGACGGCGTCGGGCGCAAGTTCCACTAATGTTCTATTACTATCTGCTTTTTCGAGAACGTTATTATCAAAAAGTGATGGGAAGTGATTATTAATTGTTTAATTATCCCTTTATACTCATAAAATATGAATAATGTAATGAGTTTTATGATTATACATAAATTATCAAAAAAAGAATTTTTTTTATTGTCATAAAAATAAATTTGTTCGTAAAAAATCCACAAACAAATTTTTTACGTCAGAAAGTATGAACAGTGATTTTTTGAATTGTACGTTGATGTGAATGTGATGAATCGCAAGGACTCTGATTTTTCGTCAATATAATTGTCTTCGAGGGATTTTTGGAATCGTAAGGTACCTGGAGGCCGTGAGAATGAAGATTATGCGAGTCATTCGCCGATTTCTTTTAATTTCAACAATTAAGATAGAAAACATAAATGCTAGGAGGAACAAATTTTATTATTTAAACATAAATTTATTATTTATAAATTATTAATAATAATTTTATTATTAAACATAAATGCTAGGAGGAACAAATCTTATTATTTTCTATCCTTCTTCTAAAACTTCATCTTTCATAACTCTTATCCTGCATGTGTTGCAAAGGAGAGCATTTTTTGAATATCTTAGAATTTATTGAGAAAATGCTCTGGGAATGCCCTCAAACTGCTTTCATTTGAATCTGCGAGTATAATTGATTAAACGGAAAATGAATTTTAAGCTCAGGCTTTATAAATTATTTATAGATCAGCACGTGATGATTTCACTATATTTTAATCTGTATCAATAGTGAAAAATCACGTAATATTTACTTACAGTTTTTGTTTTTGTATGGATTACAACAATGTTTCCTTTTTTGACAAATCATTTCAATTGCTCTTTGAAAATAAACTCTCGTGGATTTTTTACGAACAAATTAATTTTTATGATAATAAAAAAAATTATTTTCTTGATACTTTATATATAATCATAAAACTCATTACATTATTCATATGTTATGAGTATAAAGCGTTAATTAAACAATTAATAATCACTTCCCATCACTTTTTGATAGTAACGTTCTCGAAAAAGCAGATAGTAATAGAACATTAGTGGAACTTGCGCCCGACGCCGTCGATCGAAGATCGTGATTCCACGCGTCTCACTTTACAAAAAAATTCATATTTCGCACAATTTTCGAGTGCGCACCTTAATTATATACCTAAAATGTGCGTAATGCTTGGGGCTAACACTATGAATTTTTCAGATTTTTCAAAGATGGCGTTTTTTCAAAAAATCGATTTGTTCGAAAAAAACTTTTTTTTTATTATTAAATTTGGAGTAAAAATTTTCCCAAAAAATACTACTACATCGGCCCTCTAATGATACGTTTGTGTAATTTTTTTCAGAATTTTTCGTAGTTTCAGTTTTTAAATAATTGGAAAAGAACAAAAATATATTTTTTTTCGTTTATCCCATAACTTTTTAAGTAATGCATGAAATAATCTCAAATTCTGGGTTTCTTCATTATTTATGTTAGTTTATCAATCCTTAAAATTCCATGTAAATTAGAAACATGGAGTCCTGAACACGTCCGATTTGCCATGGAACACACCATATATTAACCCTTTGAGGGGCAGCGTATCATATATGATACACCAAACTTTTTTCAGTGTTTTATCCATACGCGACCGTTTTCAGCTCAATCACTCTCGAATAAACTTCTACACCATCATTAATACTAAGGCTTCATAATGCTTTGATTGAAAACTTATTTATTTAATTATTTATAAACAATCAAAGACGGAAAATTTTCAATTTTTTCGAATAAATTCGGCCTTGGACAGAGTTTGTAAGATAATCTTAAGAAAATTTGTATAAAAATGTTTTCGAAGTCTCTGATCACGAATTCGATATCAGAATTTTAAAAATCAAAATTGCGGATCCAATATGGCGGCTATTTTATGTTAGAATTGCGGTTTTCTGAGTAATTCACTTGGAAAAAGGTATAAGGGGATTTACAGGCTTGCTCATTACGAATATGAATTCAGAATTTCGATATTCAAAATGGTGGACCCAATATGGTGACTATTTTAGGTTAGAATTGATATTTTCTATGTAATTCACTTGGAATAAAGGTTGAGACGATCCAGTCTCCATTACGATAAAATATCGCTTACTAATTTAATCTCTACATATATATTTCAATTTATTACTTTATAAGAATCACAATATTGAACTCGCGAATTATTCTTATCTAATTTTAATTCGTTACTTCAAACAGAGATTAGAAATAAATTACATAACTAGTGTTGGCATTTAAACTAATGAAAATATTTGTGTGTATGTCTCGCTCCTAAACTGTGGGTCAAGGCCATTCATGAAATGACGACACGTGGATCTATTTTCCTTTATTAATAATCAGGTTTTCTGTTTTCCTCTAATACCTAAATGCATGAAGATGCAAAAGGTCATTTTTCTCGGGACCTAGCAAGGGTAAAAATATGAGGAAAGGCTCTTTTTAACGCCTAGCGAAGCGCGCACCGTGAAAACTAGATAATTTAGCAAAATATTAATTATTTAATAAAAACTTAATTTTTCCAATGAACTTCTTTTAACAATTCTTATTGGCTCCCCATCAGGTGATTAAAACGAATTGGAAATTACTAAACTAGCCCTTCTTTCTCCAAATTCAGATAGGTAGGGATTGATAGGTACAAATTAGAAATCAACCGAGGTGACGAGGTAAGTCGAGAATCGACGAGAATCACTTCGCCAGGAATACCTACTTCCAGGTAGGTCGAAGTTAACCCTCGGATCACTTGTGCAAAGAATAACGGAGCTCGTCTCTCGCCTAGGTGCATTGTAGCATCACCTGGACGATAGATTTCGAGAATCCGCTGACTACATGCGGACCAACTCTCCTTGTTAGGGAGTTAAGAGCATTTAAATAAGATAAAGTCGTGGGGATAGTGGAAGTTTAAAAGTTCGAGTTTTCGTGCCGTGAAAATAACGCGGAAAGTGATAGCTTCTTCCTTCGATAGATTCCTCTACGACAGTTCGTTTGGAAACGAATAATTCGTTACATCGGAGCTGCTCGTAAAACATCCTTTCTCTATGACGTATAACTGCTTTGAAGCCAATTGGGACATCGCAGTTTCTTTATTTCCCACCATCTCTGTGCTTACTGCTAAATGAGACTGTTTTGTACTCTTAAGAGGCATCGCAGGATTATTTAGAAATTTAACCACACCTCGTTGGCAAGCGTTCACCTTGAAGCCTTCCATAAGGGACATCGAGGACAATTGCCAAAACCTTGCTAATACCATATATCCGATCTATCGAATAAAGAAGTTTACGCAATTGTATCCACAATTAGGGAAATAGCGTGCTGAAATAAATGATGACAAACGACCCTAGCGATCAAACCAATTAGGTTGATAATTACGCAGGTTAAAACTGATATTTTTGCACGTTCGAACGCAACAAACATTATTTCCCTATTATATAGATATATGAGTAGTTTTTAGTGACGCGTAGTTGTGGGGGTTTTTCTGGTGTGAATTTAAAGTTGTGCTCTTAACTCGACCCAACTTTATTTTCAGGTGGAAGTCCTCCTTACTCGAACCATCGCGAGTCGTTATATTTTAGATTAGAGAATCTACACGATCTATCATTTCGTTCCGTTTTCTATTTGCAGAGAACCTGGACACTAGAGAAACCACAATTTTAATAGAGAAACGGATCTCAACCCGTCTGATTGATTAGTTTCGTGTGATCGAAAAGATCAAAAGAAAAGAGTGAGTTTTATTTTTTTTTTAGGGAAAAGCCCGCCGAAACGCTCCACCTTCATGTGTGTCCCTTTTGACACTTTAAATCTGACGTGTGCTCTGAAAGTAAGAGCGAATTAAAATTGACCAAATGTCAGAAACCAAAAGAAAAACAGCTTCGAAACAAAGTAAAATGTGAGAAAACAAATTAAATATTGCATAATAAAAATCGTAAATGTTTCAAGGTGTAAGGGTGTTTTCAGGATCGTTGATTACGGATCCAGTATCAAATTTTTCAAATTCAAAAAAGTGGACCCTATGTGGCGACTTCATCAGATTTTTCGGGTCGCCGATCATACACCTGAGTTCCGAGCTCAGACATTCATAACTTTCTAAACGTTTTACACGTGATTCGTGTTTGAAAAACTGATAGAGAATAATCTATTGGACATACGAGTACATC
The DNA here is from genome assembly GCA_030998225.1 of Diplolepis rosae. Lineage (NCBI taxonomy): Eukaryota > Metazoa > Arthropoda > Insecta > Hymenoptera > Diplolepididae > Diplolepis > Diplolepis rosae. Next base: position 3,232,890 of record JAPYXD010000696.1, read on the forward strand.
TATAAGCTGCTATTTTGGATTCACCATCGTGAGGTCCGAAATCTTCATTTCAGAATCATGAATTATCAGAAGAAATTAAAAATCAGCGACTCCGTAAGAATGACAAATGTTGATCATTTACCAGTTGCATGAAAAGAACGTCTTAGATTTCGCCTTTGCAGTACCAAAGAGAGGCGGCAATTGACTCAATTCTACTGTACAACTTGCAACTATGGATTATGCATAAATGCAGATCGAAATTGTTTCCAGAAATTTCATCAGCAATAACAATGAATTTGAAGAAAGGTGTAATCTTAGAGGATGAGCGTTGTTCTGGAGAAGAGAAAAAAAATATTAAAAAATAAAAAAAAAAAATAAAACTGGAACAAGTCCTCTCCCACGTCCACGTCGTTTGTTCCGGGTCACGCAGAGAGGAGAGAACTGGAGAGGTTTTTTTTGTGGAATCAGCAATCTTCAATCCGATTCAATCTGTGAGAGTATGATCTTCGATATCAAATTTGCTTTCTTAATTCCGGAAGGTGATAACTATTTGATTTCTAATCAACTGTAAAAGGACAGTTTCGTGCTATGTATTATCGACCATTTTCATTTTTTAAATATCTCTCTATAATTAATATTCAAACTTTTAAAAAATCAAAAACTTCAAAGAACTTAATTTTTCGTAAAATTGATACTCGCGACCTCTATAATTTTTTTTTTAATTTCAAAAAAGTAGGTAAGTATTTTCTTACCTACTCTCTAAATCTGAATCAGTCAAAATCTACTGATTATCACCCTATTGAAAAACTTGACATAAAAAATGACGTAAAAAATGACGTAAAAAACGACGTCAAGAATTGGGATAGTTTTTTACGTCATTTTTGACGTCGTTTTTTACGTTATTTTTTACGTCAAGAATCTGTTGTCTTGATAAGTGATATTGAGAAAGTGTGCATGCATGTTGTGAATAATGGCACTGAGTGTTTGTGTGTGGTACCTAATTTATACTCTTATTAGAAAAATATAGTCGATTCATTATATTTAATTGAATATACTCTTATAGAATCAGTAAACTAAAGTTAACCATAAAATATTGTACTATTTATTTTCCTCTTACATTTTTATGTCACTCCTTTCCGGTAGGCGATTAAATATAAATTGTTTAGGCTTCTTAAAGAAAAACTTTACATAAAAAATGACGCAAAAAATGACGTAAAAAATGACGTAAAAAATGGCGTAAAAAACGACGTCAAAACTGACGTAAAAAATTACGTAAAAAACTATCCCAATTCTTGACGTCGTTTTTTACGCCATTTGTGACGTCGTTTTTTACGTCATTTTTTACGTCGTTTTTACGTCATTTTTTACGTCAAGTTTTTCAATAGGGCAGTGAAATTTGACTAATTCAAATGGCTAAAAAGAGGTTGATGTAAATCAGTTAAATTTCACTGATTACTTCAGTGGATATCAACTAATTTAACAGTCAAAAACATTTTTTTCATTGATTCAATCAGTAAAAATTAACTGATTTGACAGTGAAAAATATTTTAGCACTGAAGAATCAGTAATATTAACTTGAAGACGCATAAAAATTCTTAACATTGCCTTCTCATCCCGCGAAATGTCCAGAAAGGAGAAGCCACCACAAATGATAAAGACAGACGACGAAAAAATAGCTTTAGAAGTAAAAAATTTGCTGCGGCCGTGTGTGTGAAGTAACGCACCCTGCTTCCTTCAATCTCAAAGGGAAATTGCTCATGGAACTTGAGCACAGGTTTGGCAGATCAAAAAAACCAAAAGTGTATGCTATGGCGACAATTTTGGATCCACGTTTCTGAAAAATGCGTTGTCAATGTACAAATACTGTTTCTTTCATCGGTAAGATACATTTATTCTCCTTATTTTGCCTTTAACTTGTTGTTCATATTTCACATTCCCTAAAATAATATGGAAAAAGTAAGTGAAATTGTGATCTTTTTGTAGAAGTTAGTAATTCTGAAAATAATGAACCTACTTTAATGTTTTAAGTCTAGAATATGAGGAACGGTTCATTATTTGAAAATTATTTTATTTAAAAACATCCCAATTTTACATATTTTTCCATATATTTTTATAAAATTAAAATTTTGCCGTCAACTTAGACTTACTTGGTGCAAAATTTTATTATGCAATTACTAAGTGAGAATATTACGGACTTTTGTGAGGAATAATAATTTTACATCTCTTAAACATGAATTACAGACAATAATATTTTTGAGAGTTTTTAAAAATAAAAAAATTACTTTTGAAAGTATATATGTATATGTTCTGAACACTAATGTGGCTATTCTTAAAAAAAAAAAAAAAAAAAGCATTCGGAAAACAATTTCAGCTAAACAAAATATTGAATTTTTCGAAATTCTTTCTTGAGGGTATGTTCCAGAGTGACCACATCTATATTCTACGTGAATTTTTTGAAGGGGTGGAACAATGTGAAAAAAAATAAAAATCCCGTATGCAACAGTGCGCACCGTTATGGTGTACTGCTCCCGATCGCATACTTTGGAACACAACTCTGTTGCATTTTTTCATAGTTAGAAACGTTGTTGGAAATGATGTAATTATGTAATTGATGTAATTTAATACTGATTAAATTAAATACTGATTTAATACTGATGTAATTAAATCCATCTAAGTAATACTTCCTCTATAAACGTCTGCAGTTAACCTATCCAATCAATAGTTTCTACAATTCACCACGAGGAGGTTGCAGTACGATTTTAAATTCCTTTCTGTAGGGTGCTTTATTATCGTGACTACTGTCCCCTCTCACAAATCGGGATGCTTTATTATAATTGGGGTGCTTTTAAAAATATATCATAGTCAGTACACATAAGTTTTTTATAATATAATTTTATTTATAATCTTGCGCTCTTCGTTTTTTTTCTTGTCAGTGTTACCCGTTCATGCGTCATTCTATTCCATTTGTTTGTCATTATATCATGAAAACCATCATTGAGGATAAAAAAAAGGTAAAATTGTATTGAAAACTGCAATTTACAATCCCTTAGAACCGATTTGTACTAGTCTACTCCAATATATGAATATTACGCGGTTTGTGACTGACATTTATTAATTTACTGGAAATACTGGAAATATTTACTGGATATCTCTCGAAATATCTGGAATCTTTCTGAAACTCTTGATTTTGTTCTCTCATTTGTTGGTCTTTTAACTCCTTCTGAAATGTTCAGTCCTTAAAATCACTTGAAATCTTTTGAAACTTCGAAATCCTATCCTAATTTTGCAAATCATTATTGAAATGTTTTAAACTTCTTTTTAGATTATTAATAATTAACATTCTTTGAAATGCTTTGTAATCCTTCAAAATATTTTAAAAACTTAAAAGCTTTCTTAAAATATTTTGAAATCCCTTGGAGTTTAGTGGTATTTCTTAATACCCGTGCACAAATTGAAATCAGGGCACGAGCAGGTCCTGGTAAGGTTGCCTTATTTTATTTATGGTCCAGATAAGGAAATCCTATTTGGCCCTGATGGTGTTTCGTCACGCTCGGCATGAAAAAGGCCGTATGTGACCCACCTTAGACGGTCCGTATCAGGTAACCTTTCTTGTGCCTTAGAAATAAATAAGGTTCTCAAGCGGCAAAGTTAATATTTTCGTTTGACTAAATGGAATAGAACAAAAGAAAGAAAGGGGGTGGGGGTTTGTTGCTGTGAAAGGGGTAGAGGTTTCAGTGGAAACATGGGCACAAATATTATTATATTAATACAATATAATATAATATTATATTATTATTATATTATATTAATAGAATATAATAATACGTTGTTCATGTTCAGATATTTAAGTACACAATGATACATTATTTTGTAATCGCACGCTTAAATTTAAAATTTCATATTCGCTTTTGGATTCGAACCCTCTAACCTACCTATATTATCTACATAACTAAACGTATTCCTAACGCCTAAAACCTCTCGGCTGTTCTCGCTTATCATATTCCGAAAGAAATCTCGCTAATAAGCTACTGCTGCAAAGGCCGTATAATATGGGTGTGTACCCTGTTAATAAGCAATATTTTTGTTTCAGGTGTGACGTCCTTACACGTATCTTCCTTCAATAATATATTTTATTTTCCCTCGTTTTAGATTGGTAAAGACAGCCAGAGGATTTCTAAACCGAAACTGGGATGAGGGTAGCTAACTAAAGTAAAACTCGAAATTTACTGAATTTACAATTATCAACCTTTATTTTTGATGGGTACAAAATAGGAGAGAGAGATAGAGAGAGAGAGATAGTAAATCATTAAAATTTCCTTCTCGGGGTCATGTATTAAATTGGACTTACTCAGATCCAGGCTGGAACCACTGATAATCCGGAAGGGGTACACACCTTCCAATTCACTTTACAATATGTTGAAACTCTGACAGGTAGGCACCAAAATCCAAATAGGGTATCTCTGACAAGTAGGCATCAAATCCACAAATCAATTTCGGGCTGGACTACTGATGATCCTAAAAGGTGAGTTTCAGATGCACCTTTAAATATATACGATGTGGGTTTTGTGGAATCGAATCGTAGATACTCTTCAATATAACAACCGTTCACAGGTTCCACTTTTTAACTCACAACAATGTTGCACTAAAATCTTAAACTTTGCAGAGCGCACAGTGGAGTGAAATAGAAAAACGAGGTTCAAAATCATTTTCTGAGCTGAATTCTTGACCGATTTGAGATTTTTTTTTTTTTAAATCCAACATTAAATTTTGAAGAGATCTCTGCAGGCCAATTTTTGAATTTTTTGTTGTTACAACTTTTATGTTAATGTAAATAGCGGAAAAAATGTCGATTTTTCGAATTTTATTTTTTATTTCTTTGAGTAAATTTTTCCTAGGCCTGTCACACCCCAGCTTCGATGCGTAGGAGTATATAGAATGGAATAATTTTGTTGACATGTGAATTCATTTGTTATAAACAAATAGATATAAAAATTATTCAACGGAATGGATTGGTCATTTGTGCAATCCAATTAAGCATCGGAATCAATCGTTCCCATCTCTAAGATGATATCTCATCATGAAAATTCGTCATCCGTTATTATTTGTTAACTTTAAAAACAAATAATATAAACAAATGTATAATATAAACAGTATGGGCATTTGTAGGCAAAAACGAGCCGAATTTCTTCCGAATCTTCATCATAATACATTGCTCGTGGTGTTGACAGATGTCATCTTCTCATCCGACATTATTTGTTGACTTTAGCAACAAGATTGGGTGTATGAATGCACAAAATGGGCATTCATGTGGAAGAAACTATCATCCATAATTCTTTTCAGGGATTCAAATGGACAAATGCACATTGTTGGAATCTGTGTGCTGAGAAATTCATGATTCCGAGATTATAAGCTCAAGAGCTTCAGGGTCGAGAACGCTACTGACGTGTTTCCAGTCTTGTCTGAAATATGCCAAGTACGCATCAGATGAAATCAGCAGTTTGTGCGTCAAATCAACATTCGTTGCGAACCAACTACATTTCCGAGTATTGAACTCACGAAAACGTCTGAAGTCTTTGTTCCGTGCTTCTTGGGCTTCTTCCGACAATAAACCGATGGGAATAATGAAGGATTCGATAATTTGTGCACCGTGCAAGAGGATCTTATGCACAGATGATGACATGTAGTACCAGTTGTAGAGCTCAATATGCAGCTGTGCAGTTTCAAATGCATATGATTCGTATTTTACTGCATTGATCTTCCGTCCACAAGAAAGAACCTGAAAAATGGTATTGAATCGTTTGATAAGTCGGACATCAACACCTGTGATTTTCGATGTAAGTTCAGGATCTCTAAAGAATCTACGTGCTGTGATCCCGTCATTTGAGTTTCCAGCGCCATGTTTAGGAACGTCTATTATCAGGCCCATTTCTTCCCGAAATTCTTTCTGGATCCTCAATTTGGCCTCTTTTACAAGTCTTTTTTCTTCTGCTCTTCTCGCTTGCCAAAGGCGAAATGCTGAATGATACGCTATGTTGAAGATGAGAACCATGAAACGTATCTTAGCATGGAGTGGTGAAAGACCAAGCTCATAATCCTCTTTATTCAAATGCTTCTGCATCACTCTATCCAATTTGTTTATCTCCGAAGGGTTGGCTTTGCATAAGTGACAACTTGCTGCACTGGGCGTTTTCGTTAGATTCTGAGCTACTTTCCCATCCAACATAGTAAGTAGCATCTTATGATTGACCTGGCATCTGAATTTGCCGAAGGCGATTTTGGTTGGCCTAAGACATTCTATTTCTTCTTTAATTCGATCGATCTCAGACCTCGTCAATTCGGGTGTTTCTTTAGCGTATTGATACGCTAATGGTGTGCATAATTTTGTAGATCCGGGGTGAGGATTTTTCCAGATTTCTTTCGATTCTGACTCCAACATGATGGGTACCATTGAGACCATGAAAAGGCTACCATCAGATGCCATTCCTCCAGGAAGCATTTGCTTATACGTGCTTTGATCTGATGCCCCATCACAACCGTATTTCAAGGAAAGTTTCAGCGATTTGATATTCTCTTCCAATATACAAGTTTTAATTTCGGGAATCAGCAACAAACGATTTACTATATGATCTAGAAGTGGTTGTAGTTTGATCGTAGCACCTTTGTCAGTGATTGTCATTGCCGAATCAGAAGGATAGCATCTTTTCTTTGCATCCATCAGATTACTGTAAGGAACATAAATGTCTGCATTTTTTTCCTTCGCTTGCAACCGAATGATTTCATATTGATGCCTTGAAAGTTTGGCATCTTCAATCAGTGCGAGAGTTTGGTCGTCAGTGAATCTTACTGTACTCGTCAAATCCTCATTTTCTTCTGGTTCATTCAAGAGTTGACTTATTTTATTCGCCAATTTGATTCTTCCATCTGTTCTCAAACTACTAAGAAAAGCATGTTGGATTTCAATCGCAGAATAATTCTCATGAATGGATTTCACTTTCCTTTTCTTAGTCGTCTTCAAGCTGTCTTCAAAATCTTCTCGAGATCGTCTACCAATCTTCGTTTCAGTTATTTTTATTGTGATGTTCTTCCGAATCCAATCAGCATATCTGGTTTGGAACAAGGCTCCATCGTGAAAGCACAATTTCCAATTCTTCCGAAAAGAATGGATGAAGTAACGCAATAGTTTATCAGTGACTGTTTTGATTTGATCATCTGCAACAGGATGACGTTCCCGAACGTGATCCAATAGGAGAGCGCATAAGTCTTCGTCACTCATTCGTGAATTCGGAACTGAAATATTGCATAACTCTTCAATTGGTACCACTATAGTATCCATTTTTCAGCGTATTAGACACCGAACAGTGGGAGAAGAAATTCAACAGGAAAAACTGAAAAAACGATTGAACTTCTTCCGAAGCGATCAAGAACCGCCAAAATATCTCTTAAAACTATGAATATAAAAAACGAAAAACACCAAATAGTAATAGAAAAAGTTGAACAGGAACAACTGAAAAAAAAACGATTGAACTTCTACTAATGTAATACTTATTTCTAGGAAACAATGAAGAGATTAATCAAGGATATCTTCTGTGAAGAAGGAAAGAATTCATTGGGACAATAGGACAATTAAAGGAAATCAATACAATTTCATGTAACGAGACACGAATGTCAAGTTAACCAAAAAGCAACGGAAGATAACCTCTTCCGTGAATGGAACAGCAATTTGCGTGGAACAAATAATTACATTCCAGAAGAGTGTTTTGTCAATAGATGATATGAATGTGAGTTTTCAAAATGATTGGATTATCATTCCATAATTATAGAACAGGACAAATGTTCACTGCTCAAGTGTCATGACCAATATGTCGCCAAAAAACAGCTGTCTAGTACCCAGAATGCCAACGGGCATCGAGCATCCGTATATTTGATATGCCACCATCTAGCGGTGACGAATGATATTTATACTCATCAGGATAGTCAATGACATGTACACTCGCTTAGATTATTTTGTTGCTAAAGTCAACAAATAATGTCGGATGAGAAGATCACATCTGTCAACATCACGAGCAATGTATTATGATGAAGATTCGGAAGAAATTCGGCTCGTTTTTGCCTACAAATGCCCATATGGTGCATTTGTTTATATTATTTGTTGCTAAACTTGATAAATAATGTCGGATGACAGGATAACATCCGTCAATATCACAAGCAATGTATTATGATGAAGATTCGGAAGAAATTCGGCTCGTTTTTGCCTACAAATGCCCATACTGTGCATTTGTTTATATTATTTGTTGTTAAAGTTAACAAATAATAACGGATGACGAATTTTGATGATGAGATATCATCTTAGAGATGGGAATGATTGATTCCGATGCTTAATTGGATTGCACAAATGACCAATCCATTCCGTTGAATAATTTTTATATCTATTTGTTTATAACAAATGAATTCACATGTCAACAAAATTATTCCATTCTATATACTCCTACGCATCGAAGCTGGGATGTGACAGGCCTAGGAAAAATTTACTCAAAGAAATAAAAAATAAAATTCGAAAAATCGACATTTTTTCCGCTATTTACATTAACATAAAAGTTGTAACAACAAAAAATTCAAAAATTGGCCTGCAGCGATCTCTTCAAAATTTAATGTTGGATTTAAAAAAAAAAAAATCTCAAATCGGTCAAGAATTCAGCTCAGAAAATGATTTTGAACCTCGTTTTTCTATTTCACTCCACTCTGGAGCGTTAGAATATAATTAAAAAATTATCCGTACGAAATTTTAAAGTCTGAGGTGGGTTCTTTAGTGAGATATTCATATTTGTATTATGCGCCTTTCTAGTTGATTCAACATGGGCTCTTATGAGAAATCGCGGATATTGATATATTTTCAACTGACGAATAGATCATAACGGGATTTGAACAGTAGAAAAATAAGATGTTCAAGAATAGTTATTAACTTTAATAACATTCAAAGGTGGGTTCTAAAAGTAATAACAAATACGATGAAGATTGGAAATTTCTGTGATTTTGGTCTTTGGTTACGTATGTATCAACGTCGAATTCGTAGAATATGTGCGCGAAATTTGAAATGTATGCGTTATATATATTCAGCAGCTCGTAACAACTGGTGATTAAAATTTGTTATGAAAATCATGTTTTTAATAAATGAAATATAACATATTAATTACTCGTATGATGAATAAACGAATTAAGTACATACATACAACTTTATTTACATACATATATTAATACGTAGTACGTAAAATCTTTCTCAATTACATACTAAATTTGTCTTATTTTCACAGTCTTGAATCGATATAACAATTTTTCAATGTATATGTATTATCATCACAATCGTTCATTAATTATTATTTAGAATATTTGATACATATAGAATAAATATGTATCAACTAAACTAAAGTAAATTAGTATTTTGTTTTCAGATAACCACAGATTTTATTTTTAGCCTTTCTATTATTTGTCACACGAATTTTCCCGTTTTTATCAGCACCAAACAAACGAGATAATCCATCAAAACCATGTTCTTTGTATGCATCGATAACCATAGCTACCGCGATGTCAGAGGCAATCATTTTTTTCCTCATTTGGACGGATGTGCAGCTTTTTAATTCGTTGTATAATTTCATGTCTGAGAAACATTTCTTGGGTACTGACGTGACCATATGTGTGACTGTACACCTGTGCGCACACGAACAAACAAGATGCGACGTTGCCAGATCAAGTACTACTGCAGTAGTCAACCTGCGTGTTTAACCCTGTTGTGACTAGACGGGTAGGTGAGGAACTCCCTTAATGAGAAAAACAGGAATGAGTTAACCGGGGTAACGAGCAGAGTTCCGATGTTGAAGAATGACCGACGGGAACGCTGTACTTTTTGAGAGGAGTTCCGTTTCTGAAGATGTCCCGGCGGTGACTGAAGATTCGCAGATTCGCAGGTACTTTTATGCACTTAATTTTGGTCAATACTGGCTATCTTCGCCATTTTTTCGATCGATACTGACATGGAACTTCTAGGTGCTGACTAATGGGTTTTATATTTTTTTGTCGATACTGGCTATGTTTGATTTGCCCTGCTAATATTCTTCTGACGTTGACCTGACCTTCGCACGTGGCTGAGCTGGCCTCTTTTCCTTTGGGTTGCCATTTTTTGTGTACTGAAGAAAAAAGGGGAGACTTTGTTTTTCTTATTCTGGTTTCCCCGACATTCCTTCTTCTTGAGATAATTAATTTTTTAATTTCTATCCTTTGCTGCGCCTGAAGATATTCTTGTGTACTTAGGACATTCCGATGGGATTCCCTCGTTAACAGGTAGTTAAGAGTTTATGATGTTTTATATTTATAAGTTCACTACTATCTCTCTTTTTATTACAATTTTATTTTCGTACATTTAATTTTCGTTTAATCAATACTTTTTAATAGCTGTTGCTTATGCATGCTGTATGTTAAAATCTTTTATTAGTTCTACACATTTTAATATTATAAATAAATAAATAACGATGGTCACATGACGTGACATTGACATGACGTTCGAACTTTTTTGGAATAATTAAGTTAACAAATATTCGGATAAGGATAATTCTCAATGGATACAATATAAAATGTTGATTCAAATGTTTTGGAAAGTTTAATATTATATTTGTTTTTGTATATTTTTCATTCATTAAAATTTAATTAGTGCGATGGCGCGTTTTACAAAATTCTTGTTCGCAAAACCCTAAAACATACATATTAATGGATAAATTTCAAGAATTTGATAAATATGTCAATAGAGCTAGATATGACTACACATTATTTTTATTATTTTTGTAATTTTTTCCTTTGTTATTATTTTCATGAATGAATCTGTATACATACACATACATGATTCGTTTTATTTTGTTATTATCTAAACAGATAAGCATATATATTGATTAAACATTATTTGTCTAAAAATGCTAACCACACATATAATGATATAAATGAATTTAATTATAACTAGATGTAATGATGAGTGACATTTATTAGACGCATAAATATTTTATTTATTAATACGTATTCGTGAACATGAATTATTCCGCATTCCTGAATTTAAACAGTCTAACATATTTTTATTAAACATTTTTTCTTAATAAAGCACTAACGATTATACAGGGTGCGCCATTTCGACACTTTTCAGCCAATTTTGGCAAATGAGCAAGATTTGTTTAGGATATACTTTACCATTTATTTTAAATCAGTTTTAGAACACAACGTCGATTAAATGACCACCTCCATTCGATACACAAAAAGCAGCTCTTTTTCACGCATTCTGCATAACATTGGCCAGCATTTCGGGAGTTATAGCAGCTATTTTGGCTCGTATGTTACATTTAAGTTCGTCAATTGCCTTTGGCTTGCTGGCATAAACTTTACTTCTTAAATAGCCCCAAAGAAAAAAGTCAGGTACAGTTAAATCCGAAGAACGAGGAGGCCACTCCAAATCGCTATTTTTCGACACAACGTGTCCCGGGAACTTGCGCTGTAAGAACGAGTGTTTTCAAAGTAAAACGCTACGATTTCAGGGCGTTCTTTCGGTGTGTATTGACTCATGGTTAAAATGGTACTAAATGCCGTTTCAGAATCATGCTCATTTCTCAAAATCGGCTGAAAAACAACAGAGTTATTCAATGTTGAAATACTTGAAATTACTTGTAGATCAGATTATCGATACCCACGTTCTAATATGTCGTATCCCACAAAATTTGAGAAATTGACTTTTTTTGAAAAATGGATTAATAATAATGTTCTACAGCTTGTATTAAAATCTTGTGAGTCAAATTGTTTATTTAATATTTTTAAATAAATATTCTAATATGTCGTATCCCACATGCCGATTTTCACGAATTCTAATATGTCGTATCCCACATCCATTGGTTAAGTCAGCGCCAGCGATGTGACAGTCAATTTTTATTTTGTGATTAGTCTTAAGTTTATTTTGAGAAATTATTTAATAAAATGAGTAAGAAGGTAATTACAAATAATATTTTTACAACTCCAATTAAATCTAGAGCATCCGCTGAAACCTCTGTTTGTAGATCGATTAAAAAGAACTAAAAGTAAATGGCAACAATTACAGGCATTAAAAAAAGTGTTGCTGAGAGATGCACACTGCTTCTATGATAATATAAAATATATTGATGATACTGACTCTGCTTCTAACCAATCTCCATCAATAAAAAATTTGGAAGCCGAGAGTAAAAATATAGTTAAAAACCTGAAGATAATGATATTAATTATTAAAAAAATTGTGATAATACCAGACGAAAGAGGACAAGAAATTTTCAACAATCTCAGCAAGAAAATGTACCTGAAGTAAAAACAAAAAATTAAGAGTACTTAAAATGAAAAAAAAAATGTTTTAAGCAATCTTAAAGATAGTAAAAATAAAATGTATCAATAATGTTATATTATAATAATTATGAATTAAACAATACAAAATAAGAGAGAAAAATGTTACGTATGGGATGAAACAATATTTAATTATAAAACGATTAAATCAATTTTCTTTCTAAAATACATTTTAATTTTTTCTTCTTGCGTAACCCACATAAATATCATAAAACTTATTTAAATAATTTTTTTTGCTTTAATTATTATTATTTATGCATTTTTATGAACGTATAAAACTAAAATTTGTTTACATTTATTTATTTGTGCTACCAAGACGTTTTTATCGTTTCCTGAAAAATTTTCCAAATGTGGGATACGACATATTAGAACGTGGGTATTGTTATATAATTTTATGAAAGAAAAAAAATTTTCGTATATATAAGTCGCATTCATGATAGTCACGGGACGTGCACTCTAAATACAAGTGTGTTACTTCTACACGTGAATCACGATAGTAACTTTTTAGGCATTTGAAGTGTATATTTTTAATACACATTACAAACGTAACGTTTAATTTTCAAACACTTTAACGTTTTGTACCCAAAATGTGTGTTAAAAATACACACTTCAAATGCCTAAAAAGTTACTATCGTGATTCACGTGTAGAAGTAACACACTTGTTTTTAGAGTGTGATACCTCCTCCCTTATGTTTGAACATGGGGATAAAATCGACATGTTTAAACTTACTCAATTTTCATTCATATATTTTATTTTATTTTATTAGCAATGCGCTACATCACGTAATTACATTTTTTTATATTCGCTTTCAACTGTTATTTATTGCACAAATTTTTTATTTCGCTTCGGTTCAGTACAATTTACTGGTTTGTGACCTCTTTGGTAGCAACGTTGGCATGTGCCAGTCCATTTATATAGCATTACTTTTTCAGAGCTGTTTCCTACAGATGTTTTAAATTTATTTTCGGGCTCTGCTTGTTCACTGAATAAATATTCTCTATGCAAAAGTTCTAATAGTTTCCGTGCTGAATTATGCTTAGCCTCTTTCTTTGTTTTGGATTTCCCCCCATACTTATCTATATATTTGATTCTTTTTGGATTTCGCATGTCGCTACAAATATTGGCATATGACTTGAATTACATTGGACAATTTCAAATTTTGGATCGCTAAAATCGTATTCTAAGCTTATTTTGTGTATAATTTGCAGTGGACTATTAGTAATTGTAATATTCCTGCCATTAGTTTTTTTCCCCATTTTCTAATTTCTCATACAGTTAAATATTTTTAAAAATAAATTTCTATATTATTTTTCTAGTTTGAATTGTTGCTGTTGTTTTTCTTCAAAACTTTATTTGGTTTAATTGATAATTGATTAATCGTATTTCCATATTCATTTCTGGTTCTGCAGTTGGAATTGTTTCTGTTTGGAAAAAGAGAAAAAACTCCAATTATGCATATTATTTTATTATATAATTAAAGAAAAAGAAAAGATAAATTTTCTTTTTTCGCTACAGTTAACAGTTTATGAAGGGTTGTGCTATGTCGAAATGATTAAAGTAGATAAAGATGATAGCTGTTGCCTTCGTGCATGCATAAGGTGCGGACACAGGTGGTGTATAGGGATTTAGGACAATTAGATAGTGTAGTAAGAAAACCTGGTGACCGTTTCTAGCGTTATCCGAAAACTGGTATTTATTCTTTCATTAGCAGAGGTTTTCGAATGCGCTTATTAAATATTCTAATTTTGATTAAGAATTTTTATTTTGAAGTAATATTTAATGTTAAAATTATAATTAATTTTTGAAATAAAATAAATTTGAATTTGATATTTAAATTTCCTGTTTCGAGTGTTTGACTATTGAATCTTCTGTTAATGGAATTTCCAATACATTGAATCTTTTTCTGAATATTTTTACAGAAATGGATAACATTTTCATAAATGGTGAATAACTTATTTTGAAAACTGAGTATTTCATAAATGTCTATGTAAGTCATTAAGTGACTTTTTTATTCAAAAACTTAATTTTTTTAATATCTTCAAAGTAAAGCACTGTTGAATTTTCAAATTTGATTTTTGTATAATAGTTACTAGTCAGTTAAATTTTTCCATACATGTCACTTATCTGCAGGTTATGTCCTAGAAAAAGAAAAACAGATAGTATTAGTATGTGACCTGAAAGAAAATTTATAATGTTAGATAGAATTCGTAGATGGTAAGGGTTTTTAAATTTCCCAAAAATTGTTTTCTTTGTAGTTTTTTTTCTCCTCTGAACAATTATTTGAGATACAGTTCAAATTTTCTGCATTTTCTGCATATAGGTACTAATTTTGGATAAATATCTGTTTGAGTACCTTTATCTTGGAGTTTAGTTTTTTGAGTTATTAAATCGTCACATTTGTCTTCGTAAAGATCGTAAAATTCTGGTATCCATTTTATTTGTTTTAATGCTGTTTCATTTTCAGCTATTTATTATTGCTATATTTCCTGTAGCTATTACTGTTTGATTTCGCACTCTACAATATGATGTGCAAATTATTCTTTTGTCAACGTTAGAATCCTTGTGAGTTAGGAACTTACAAAAAAATTATGTCTCATTATTTCTGAATTTGTTGTATCTGGAGATCAATTTGGTACATTGTAGTCGTCAAAATTAAATATTCCATTTATAAATAAGTATGGCCATAATGCTTTTATATCAACTTGGCGAACGATTAAGTCACATAATAAATCAATGCGTTGACGATGTTTAGGTTCCATCGTGATCTGCAATCATTTTTATTTAATTTTAATTTTTCTTTTTATGATTAGTTGCTGGTGGGGTTATGTATGAAAGTCTAAATCTGTTAATATTGACAATTTTAGGTTTATTTCTAACTGAAATTTTTATGTTTCCTTTGCCTAATAGTTCTAGTACTTCGTATGGTCCTGAGTATTGATTTTCGAATTTCTTTAGTTCTCCATCTTCTAGTAGAAATACACTATCTCCGATTTTAAAATTTTGTGGATTAATTTTTCTGTCGTAATATTCCTTTGATTTTTCTTTAGCTGCTATTAAATTTTGTTTCGCTATTCCACGCATTTCATGTAATTTTGTGATTAATTTTGTCATGTACATATGGTAAGTTTCCATTTTATCATGTTCTGATAAAGGATCGCATGATGGTAAACGTGCTAATTTTCCAAAAACTAATTCATAAAGTTTGCCTTTCGCTCGTTCATGAACGCTTGTGTTGTATAAAAACATTGCTAATTCAATCCAGTCATTCCATTCTGCATTATTTTCGATAAACTGTTCAAGATATTGTTTAAGAACGTAATGGGATCTTTCCAATGATCCATTTGATTGAGGGTGGTAAGCGGTAGTCTTAAATTGACGTATTCAGAATCGTTTTGCCATTTTTCTCATTAAATTGTTCAGAAAATCTGCTCCTTGATCTGTTAAAAACGCTTTTGGCGAGCCATATATGCAAATAAATTTCTTAACAAAAGCGTGTGCTATTGTCCCAGCTTGATGATTTGGGAGTGGGATTGCTAAAGAGTATTTAGTAAAATTATCTTGAATAGTAAGTATATATTGATTTTGTGGTGAAGATATTGGTAACTTTCCAACACTATCCATTGAAATTTTCTCAAATGCTGCTCCTGAGGTATCAGTGATTATCATAGGATTTTTTGTTTTTACTCTAACAAGTTTTTTAAGTTGACATTGCAAACAGAGTTGTATATATTTTTGTATATCCAATTTCATATTTTCCCAATAATATCTTTGTTTGATTCTATTATAAGTTTTTGTTACTCCTTCATGTCCTCCTATAGCAGATGAATGAGCTTCTTCAATTAATTGGCTTCTTTTTTCTTTTGTAGGGTATTGTGTGATTCCAATACAAATTATTATTTTGACTGTAGAATTTAAAAATGCTATTTTTAATGTGGCTAAAACTTCTTCCCACAAAACATTGTTGATATTCGGCGATTTACCAATACTTAATGATTTAATGTTTAATTCTTCTACCATGGAATGAAGAAAATAAATTGCTAATTTGATATCTTAAGTTGTTTCTCCTAGACTTGCCTTAAATTCATCTTCGATTGGAAGTATAAAATGGTATTGACTTCCTTTTCGTCATTTTTGGACTATCCCTTTTTGTAAATCTTTAAAATTTGGTAATTTTCCGCATTTTCTCAAGAGTTTAGAGCCTACCTCACGGAGTTCTCCTTTATTGCTTACAAAATACGCATAATTATCTTTACTCATCGGTAATTGGTCGCGGCATTCAATTTTATTTTTCTGTGTCCTAGTCAATCCGGATTTTAAATGTTGATCAGGGGGTGGCTCTGGGGTTGGCCTTTCTTCTGTGAGAGCGTATTCATCAGATTTTTCAGAATTATCTATTTCTAGTATGTCCGGTTGTTCGTTTTCATGTTCTACATTTTGAAAATTTTCCTGGATTTCTACTTCTTTTTCGTCTTCGCCTGGTAAGTCAGAACTTGATTCAGAATAACTTTCTTGTATTAATTCTTCATTTTCATTTTTCGGAGAGTTTTTCTTCTTCTTATTTGTTTTTGGGTTTGGTTAAACACCATAATCTAGATCAGAATCAGATTCGTCTTCTGATTCCATAAATTTACGTTTTTTATCATTTTCAGTTAATTTATTCATAACTGTATTGGGTCTATCTCTTGTTTTAATTGATTTCTGTTATTTTACTTCTTGAATAATCTTTCGTGGCTTTCTACGCTTCTTGTGTACCTTATTTGTTACTTCAACAGTTTTTAATAATTTATTTTTCATAGCATCATCACTTTTATCCATTTTTATATTCCTCAAATTTTTTAACTGGCTCCTTGTTTGCATGGCATAACATTTATTTTCATTTTCTAATAAAATTGGAATAGAATCCATGACACATTTCAAAAATTGGAAAACAAATGTTTCCGAAATATTTTTTTCATTGATCAATTCATTTCCATTTCCTTCATTTTTCATTTTATTCATTCAACCAACCTATGGCAGTGGAGCGAGGAAGAAGCCATGAGCTGGCAGTGTCCATGGTGGGGGCCGTTTACGTCCACGTTTTGCGAACACTGCCTGACGCATCAGTTGTCAAAATAAAAGGTTGTGAGAAGTCTGGTCTTTGTAGAAGAGGTTCTTCACATAATTTTTCTTTTAAAAGTTCAAATGCCTCTTGTTGCTTTTCTGACCAGATAAATTTCATATCCTTCTTTAAAAGTTAGTTCATGGGTGTTGCGATTTTAGAGAATCCATCAATAAATCTTCTATAATAACCAGCTAGTCCTAAAAATTGTTTAATGTTTTTTGAGATTTGCTGCACTTAATCTTTTTATCAATTTGTTGAATTTTTCTCCATGTTCTTCTAAAGAATTTGCATACAAAACAATGTCATCCAAGTAGACAAATAATTCAGTTCCTTGAAGTCCTGTTAAAACTAAATCCATTAACCGCTGAAAAGTAGCTGGTGCATTTTTTAAACCAAATGGCATACGGCCGAATTCATAATGTCCGAAAGGGGTTGAAAAAGCTGTCTTATGAGAATCTTCTGGACTCATTTTTATGTGATGAAATCCTGAGGCGAGATCGAATACAGAAAAATATTGAGCTGATCCTAATTGGTCTAAAATATAGATAATATTTGGTAAAGCATAAGAATCTACAATTGTTTTTTCATTAAGTTTGCGAAAATCAAGTATTTACCATTCTCCATTTTCTATTTCTATGTGAATCTAATTTTTTAGGTACTATCCAAACGGGTGTATTATATGGTGAAATCTCTTCTGTATGTATTGGAGGGAATCTGTATTGTTTTGAGAATATTGGTTGATCATCCGTTGTTGGAATGTTAAGTTGTAAGACAGTTGTTGCTCCTAAGGATTCTCCTGGTATGTGGAATCAATCTGCATATTTTTCAATTCAATTTTCAACATGTTGTTTTTCTTCTTTGTTTAAATGATCCAATTTTAATAATTCTTCAATGGAATTCTCTCGATTTTTATTTGAAATGTTAAATGATTGACCACAATCGTTTATTTTTGGAATCTGATTAATGAAATTATTGAAAATTTGTTGTGAAAAATTGAATTCTTTTCTGTCTTCTAAATTAGTTTTTGTGTCAGTTTGCTTATCTTCATGTATTGATACTTCTTCAAAATTGATCAATTCAACAGTTGGTGTGGTTAACTTTTGAGGATGTGTATTTGTATTAAATATTTTCATGTACGCTTTATTGTTATTATTAGAAACAATTGCATTTCATAAATAAACTCCATTGCATAGGTGTAATTGTGGAATGAATCCCTATTTTTGTTCACTGTTTCTTATTCTCACATTAAAATCTGAAATTGTTCTTGCTGGTACCAATATAGGTTCTTGCATTTCAAAGGGATATACTTCATTATTTATTTCAAGCTGTTCTTCCGCATAATTTATTTTTGCGTTATTGTTTCTAAAAAATTCTGTACCTAATATACCATCATGTTCTATAGGTACTTCGTTCGGTATCATGATGAGGGTGGTCAAGTAGCCGAAAATATTGATCGTTATTTGGCCAAGTGTAAATACAGGATGTTCATTTATACCTGTTAGTTTTAGGCATTCAAATTCATTTATTTTCACGTTTGTTTTGACTGCTTGTTGTTTGATTAAATTTGATCCAGCTCCTGTATCTATCATCATGTGTATGGGGTTTTTTAAACCTTCAGCTGATAAAATTATATGAGGAATTGTATTACTTGTACTTAAATTGACTTTTTCAGTTTTGTTTTCAATTAAATTAGGCGCATTTAATTGTTCATTTAAGCCCTCCTTTGTGCACCCGTTCCGGGAAGGGCACCGGAGTTTCCCTGTTGATTAAATTCTTGTTATTGTGGTTGTTGTTGTTTTTTTTTGTATTTATTAGTTTGCTGCAATTCCTAGTTGTATGCCTGGTGTATTACATAAATAGCAAATAACTTCAAAATTTTGACCTGGATTTGGGTTCTGATCAAAATTTGGATTTTGATTTCTATTTTGACTGTAATTCATATTAAAATGTGGTCTTTGATTAATATGGGGATTTTGATTGAAATTCCTACTTTGATTTTGACCATGATTAAAATTTTGACCTTGGATGAAATTTTATCCTTGATTGATATTTCTATTGAAATTTTTGTTGGAATTCGGATTTTGATTGAAATTTCTATGGACATTTTTGTTGGAATTCGGATTTTGATTGAAATTTAGTTTTTAAATTTGGTTTAAAATTGCGATACATATTCTGGTTATTTCGATTGAAGTTTGGGTTTTGGTTAAATCTGTTTCCTTAGGAAAAATTAGGGTGGGATGGGAAGCTATTTATATCTCTATAGTTGTTTCTACTTTTTTTTTCCTTTTTCCTTAAAATCTCAACTCTAAATACAATAGCAAAAGTATACCATCCACTTTCATCCCACACTTTCGGTTTCAATCATAGCCAAAGTTCAGTTGCATAGATAACTTCATAGTGATCAGTGTGTTATGTCAAAAAATGTGTATGATCAGAAAACGAAAAAATGTAAAAAACTGTCTGAGGGTAGTACAGTCCCTCAATTTTAAACTATAGCATACTACATTACATAAGATTAGTCCATTTTATTCCCAAATTTTGATGAGATTGGAAAATCTAGATATCCCCTTGTCAGAACACATGGGGTTTTTGTCACAGAATTAATATTTGAATACTGATTCGTATGAAGAATTTACTCATAATTTACGTTTATATTGTAAGGTTATTCGCTCCACTTCAATTTTTCACTCTAAATGTTTCTTTATGCGGGTTTATCAGAAGTTGTTGTAATTCAAAAAATAGTTGAACACTACACTGTTAGAAACTGAATTTTCATAAAATATATCTCAAAATCACAAAACTGTAACAAAATTATTCAAATCCATCAGAAAATTGCTTAGCTGAAACTGAGTTTCAGTTACATGTGGTTGAATTTTTAGCTGCATGTAACGGTAAAATTGGTATTTTTTTTTCCATAATTTTAACTCAAAAGTAACAGAATTCCCGGTAATTCTGTCTTAATTTTGTGAGGCTGCAGCTGAATAAAACTAGGGTCACATGATCTGTGTATTATTATTTTTTTAATTATTAAATGGAACAAAAATATTGTTATAATTTTCGAAGAATTTTATTGAAAATTCGCGAACAAAATTTTAATTAATAGAAAAAATATGAAAAAAGAAATTTCATTTATTTTATTCGTATTTATATTATTATTATTATCTTATTCATTTATTTAAATTTTAATATTTAACACTAAAAATCACTTTTTTTTCACTGCTACTACAAGTCATAGTTTGTATGTTTATATATATATAATATTTATATTCAATTGGAGAAGGAATTTCTACATATAAATATAATCTCTCTTTCTACAACATATTTATGCTTATTAAAAAAAAATTTTGTCTCTAAAATTTAATTATTCATTCTCATTAATTAATCAATTAATTTATTACTTTATTAATTTTTTCTCTTTCAGTTAGCTTTTGTTTCCCGGGCCGATGCACCAAAAATATTAAATGGGGTATGTGACGTCCTGACACCTAACTTCCTTCAATAATATATTTTATTTTCCCTCGTTTTAGATTGGTAAAGAAAGCGTGAGGATTTCTAAACCGAAACTGTAATGAGGGTAGCAAACCAAAATAAAACTCGAAATTTACTGAATTTACAATTATCAACCTTTATTTTGGATGGGTACAAAATAGGAGAGAGAGATAGTAAATCATTAAAATTTCCTTCTCGGTGTCATGCAGGGACGATCCAGAGGGGTGGTCCTGGGGGTCCAGACCCCCCCCCCCCCCCCCTCGAAATATCAGACTCCCTCAAATCTAAATACCCGTACAGCACACGGTCCTTCAACCGTAAGAGACGGTTTCCGGATTGCTCCGGATGTTTTCTATCGGAACCCCCCCAAATTTTTTTTCTAGATCCGTCCCTGGTGTCATGTATTAAATTGGATTTACTCAGATCCAGGCTGGAACGACTAATAATCCGAAAGGGGTACACAACTTCCAATTCACTTTACAATGTGTTGAAACTCTGACAGGTAGGCACCAAAATCCAAATATAGTCCAAGCAACAGGGAATTTGTTAGGACATTGTTTATTTCAGAAAACGGACTGCGCCTTCAGAAGAAAGGCTGGTCATGAAGTAATTGTGTCATGTTTCGGACAACGAAATATGATTTATAAATTTTTTATTAACATTTAAGACCAAAAAATCGCACTTTTTTAAGTCTTTTGTTTATAACATTAAAGGTAATTATCTAATCTTAATGACATCTATTGGAAAGTTGTAGACAGTTCAATTGCGAATAAAATGAGCTGTCGTTTGATCTGATTGGATAATTAGGAGCGGAGAAAATTTGAAAAATCCGGGAAATTTAGCTTTTGTTAAACAAATTAATATCTCAGTTAATTTTTAACTTTTTCGGTTGAGGCTTGGTGGAAAAGTAGCAAACTTTACGCTCTTCAAATGTTCAAATGTATAAAGAAACGGACACCTTAAGATAATACGTTTTCGCGCTATTGACACTTTAATTTATTTAATGGGTAATTGTAAAATGTCTGCTTGCCGCAGAGGTGGTATGATTTTTATTTTGAAAACGGCTTTTAAAAATATAAATCAAGCATAACAGAACGTCCATCTTGGTTTTTCGCTAAAATGTTGCATAGTTTGATAAAAAAAGCCCCAAACATGGCTTCAAGCGCCTGAAAAGCGAAGTGACAGTGGTGGGGGCAGAAGGCGAGTAGGTTCACTGAGTCACTTCGCTTTTCAGGCGCTTGAAGCCATGTTTGGGGCTTTTTTTATCAAACTATGCAACATTTTAGCGAAAAACCAAGATGGACGTTCTGTTATGCTTGATTTATATTTTTAAAAGCCGTTTTTAAAATGAAAATTGGACCACCTCTGCGGCAAGCAGACATTTTGCAATTAACGCGTTAAATAAATTAAAGTGTCAATAGCGCGGAAACGTATTATCTTACAGTGTCCGTTTTTGTATACATTTGAAGAGCGTAAAGTTTGCTAATTTTTCACCACGCCTCAACCAAAAAAGTTAAAAATTAACTGAGATATTAATTTGTTTAACAAAAGCTAAATTTCCCGGATTTTTCAAATTTTCTCCGCTCCTAATTATCCAATCAGATCAAACGACAGCTCATTTTATTCGCAATTGAACTGTCTACAACTTTCCAATAGATGTCATTAAGATTAGATAATTACCTTTAATTTTATAAACAAAAGACTTAAAAAAGCGCGATTTTTTGGTCTTAAATGTTAATAAAAAATTTATAAATCATATTTCGTTGTCCGAAACATGACACAATTACTTCATGACCAGCCTTTCTTCTGATGGCGCAGTCCATTTTCTTAAATAAATAATGTCCTAAATCATTCATAACGAATTCCCTGTTGCTTGGACTAATAGGATATCTCTGACAGGTAGGCATCAAATCCACAAATCAATTTCGAGCTGGACTATTGATGATCCTAAAGCAGTGTTCGCAGAACGTGGACGTAAACGGCCCCCACCATAGATGCTTCGAGCTAATTGTGTCTTCCTCATTCAACCAACCTATGGCGATGTTCTGGCCATTTGTTCAACGAACAAAAAGCCACTAACTAAAGAAGAAGAAGAACCAACCTATGGCAGTGGAGCGAGGAAGAAGCCATGAGCTGGTAGGGTCCATGGTGGGGGCCGTTTACGTCCACGTTCTGCGAACACTGTCCTAAAGGGTGAGTTTCAGATGCACCTTTCAATATATACGATGTGAGTTCTGCGGAATCGAATCGTAGACACTCTTCAATATAAAAACCGTTCACAGGTTTCACTTTTTTACTCACAACAATCTTGCACTAAATTCAATTTCGATGTAATTTCAAGTTAATGAGGAAAACATTGACAAATGATGGAATGAGTTAACCGGGATAACTTCGAAGGAGAGTTCTAAATTTAAGATGGTCCGAGGGGAACTCTGTTACCTAATTTTTAGCAGAGTTCCGGCGTTGAAGAATGACCGACGGCAACTCTGTACTTTTTGAGAGGAATTCCGTTTCTGAAGATGTCGCGGCGGTAACTGAAGATTCGCAGATTCGCAGGTACTTTTACGCACTTAATTTTGGTCGATACTGGCTATGTTATCAAATATCAAACGTGCGTTTATTCTCATACCTTCACTCCTCAAAAGAAGGATTTTTATTATGCAAAATTTTCTGCCTTCGTGCAACCCAATCTAATAAATTAGACCAGAATGGGTCCAAACTAGTCTCAAAAAATTAATGAAAAGTAATATTATGACTACGCGAAAAGCAAAATATTCCAACTAGCACCCAACGTCGGGCACAAAGGTTTTTAAATTGGAAAATTTCGCGAAATTATAAAATTTCTCATTTAGAAAAATAAAAATTGATATACCGGATGGACACATTTTGCACAATATCCTGGCATGTTCATGTCAATATACAATATACTATCGTATATTTTTGTCTGAAATTATTTGCCACCGCGTGCATGAATTTTAATTTAATTTACTAAATTTTTTAATAAATTGCTTGTAAGGTGACGAAACTGGCTTTGCGTGCAGAATCTGAGAATGTCAACAGTCAGCTGGAAGTTTGACAATACTCAGCTGACTTTGACGTTTTACATTGTGTTGGCACGTCTAGCCGGAGACAGAGTGCGAGAGTGAATGCTTTATGAAATAGAGAGGTGATTAGGTTCAACATCTAATAAAGAAAATACTTCTACACGGAGAAAAATAGTTGAAGTAATTTTATTCAACTCTGTCGATTAAACTTGTGAAACATTTAGACCTTTACGATCTTTAATTTATCAATTTTCAAATATTTATAAACCTATTTTTCTTTTGATTTGGTCAAAGGTTTCGCTCTTAAATTTTGATTTTGGATTCCAAATCTGCAATTTTTAATTATATCGATTTTCTGAATTTTGGAAAGGCGATTTTGCCCTATTTTAGTTCAAAATTGTCCTTTTAAAATTCACGTGTGGGTCACACGAAGGGTGACAATTTCGCGAGTTTTTATTCTTTATTTAGTGAGTAAGAAAAACCGAAGAAACTCACGACGTAAATTTTTCCTTGTGAACAAAGCCAAAATGGACGAATTCTTGCAGCAGTACCCGTGACACGGAATTTTTTAGGAGTCTAAAAACCATAAAAGAAAACTTCAAATTACGTTGTTGCAATTTCGCGTAATTGCGCCTTCAAATACACGTTTTAATTTTGGGAATTCCCTGATCCTGAAAATAATACTTGGTTGACTTGCAGGCTCACTTCAATTTCAATTTCGTATATCTCTACATTTCTGTTTCCCACCCTATTGAAAAACTTGACGTAAAAAACGACGTCAAAAATGACATAAAAAACGACGTCAAAAATTACGTCAAAAATGACGTAAAAAACGACGTCAAAAATCACGTAAAAAACGAAGTTAAAAATTGGGACAGTTTTTTACGTCGTTTTTTATGTCATTTTTGACGTCGTTTTTGACGTCGTTTTTGACGTACTTTTTTGTCTTTAAGAAGCCTTACATTTCCTATTACATTTTTGTGACTCCTTTACGAAATGCCCATTCCACTTTGAAATAAAATATTTTATTATACAATAGTTCCTTTACTGATAAGCATTTCTCAATTACGATATCCAATGAACGACCGAATATAAATTGTTAAGGATTCTTAAAGTCGAAAAATTACGTAAAAAACGTCGTCAAAAATAACGTAAAAAATGACGTAAAAAACTAACCCAATTTTTGACATCGTTTTTTACTTAATTTTTGACGTCGTTTTTTATGTCGTTTTTGACGTACTTTTTTGTCTTTAAGAAGCCTTAACAATTTATATTCGGTCGTTCATTGGGTATCGTAATTGAGAAATGCTTATCAGTAAAAGAACTATTATATAATAAAATAATTTATTTCAAAGTGGAATGGGCATTTCGTAAAGGAGTCACAAAAATGTAATAGGAAATGTAAGGCTTCTTAAAGACAAAAAAGTACGTCAAAAACGACGTCAAAAACAACGTCAAAAATGACATAAAAAACGACCTCAAAAATGACGTAAAAAACTGTCCCAATTTTTGACCTCGTTTTTTACGTAATTTTTGACGTCGTTTTTTATGTCATTTTTGACGTCGTTTTTTACGCCATTTTTGACGTCCTTTTTTACGTCATTTTTTACGTTATTTTTTACGTCAAGTTTTTCAATAGGGCACCCTGCGAAACTCCAAAAGACTAAAATTCTATCTATCTACTCTCATTTATTTGAATCAAGGAAATCTTCCAATTTATGGCATCAGAATTCTGGCGTGGCAAAATCCACTCAGGCTCAGACTCACAGATTTTCTCATCATTTGCCTTTGAAGATACATTCAGTTCCTCGATAATAAAAGAAAACCTTCCCACAGCACGAAATAATTTCGCCCAGATTTGTTCTCCAACTCCCTAGAGGTAAGGTAAAGCGCTTCACTGGTAAAGTGCCCTACGGGGCTACGACACCAGATCCACAATGGAACTTACAAAAAAAAAATATATATATAGAGAGAGAACGTTGCCTCACAGGTAAAGCAGTGTCTCCAGAACGTGGGATTTTTCGGCCCCCACCACGTTCCCATCTGGGAGAAACACATGCAAACGTGGCGTGTCAGTGTGTCGGCTCTGCTACACGCTGCGGTCACCAGCTTCGTGTAAAGCCGAAGGTGCACGAAGACGGACTTCGTTACAATGCTTGAGTTTTCAAGTTATTTTTAGATTTCACGCTTTCGTTTATCGAGTCGAAATTAAGAATTGTATTTTTCTCGAGTACGTGCAAAAGAGGCGCGAAGCAGACGACGAATTTGAATTTACGAAGTATATAGTTCAAGAAATAACACTTTTCTTCAATTTCTTGAAGAAAGTCTGCATAAAATAAACATCAGTATGATCTTGGAAAATTTCATGAGGATTTCAACACTTCAAAAATAAACTTTCAGTGAAATTTAGTGACAATAAATGTATAAAATTTGAATCAATACATAATTTTCCATTCAAATTTATATACTTCTTACTAAATTTGTACATTTAACAATTTTTCAATTAGAACAATATTTTCTATCAAGATAAAATGAACATAAAATTCAAGTTCATAATTTATATTTTCAGTTATATGTTAGAAATATTTTCATCTCACATTTTTGTAGCCTAAGCACAAACTTTTCATTCCAAAACTTAAAATCTCTACGGAAATGGAAAATTGTCTAACAGCAGTAGACAAATTAAAAAGCTAAAATATGTGTTTATTGGTATTTCCATATTAACATATAAATATCAATCAACTTTAAATTTTACATAAAAATGTTCGTTCGAAGTGTTCAAATATTATTACAATTTGACAAGATTTTATGGAGGACTGCAATCTTTTGGATGAAATATTTTGTAGTTCTTAATTTGTCTGTCCGTCTGAAATCGTAGTAAGATTTGAACAGTGAACAACAAATTTTCCAATAGAATTCAGGATCAATAATAATTGATTCAGGAAATACTTCAACTCTGTAGAGCATTTTTGTATTTCGAATTCAAAATGAGTGCTTAAGCCACAAAAAAGTCAGCTGAAAATGTAGATATAAAACTAATTATGTCATGTTTATGTCTTCTTAATGGAAAAATACTTTGCATATAATTCAATAATTCGATATTTTTCTAATGTATGAACATTCAAGAAATTGACAAATATTCCATCTTTTTATAGGAACTAAAAATTTCCGGATAATGCTTTGATTGAGAAAGCTAAAAATTTGTCAAATATTGATATAAATTGCAATTTTACAATTGCATTATTTTTCAAATATTTTAACATCTCTTCAATCTTGATAATTCTTACAGAAGTTTATTTCATGTGAGTGACTTTTTCTTTTTCTAATGAAAGATTTCGTAATTCTAAATTCGGCCCAATTCGTAACATTGTAAAAAGATTTTAAAACTTCATAAAAATTTTTTTTCTGTTTTATTCAAAGTCAATAAATATTCAATGCTTGGAATCGAAATATTAAGTAAATGATTTTTAATTTCTGGGAATAAACTGCTTTAATAAGACAATCTTTCTTCTTTGTGAGAAATCTCAATTTTAAAATTAAAATTCTACGCATAGGATACAAAAACATAATATGAAAATACTTTTATTACAGAATTTTGAAATATACAAGTTGACCAATTTTTAATCGAGTAAATCGGCTACTTTAAGCAAAAAATTATGTTAAAAATATTTTATCAAAAAAAAATAAGACACATTAAATTACGGTTTAAAATCCACATTCATAGATTGATGGTAAAAGCAGTTTAAAGTTTTTAATCTTACGTTTTAGTGACGTATGCACAGACTTTTAATCAGATAAATGAAATGCTTTATAGAAAGTCAAAATTTTCTTATTACTGCACTTAATCAAATTTATAAAGTAAAAATATTTTTTAATTGATGCTTTCACTCAATTCTTTAAACATTCATTAATTGAAAATTGTACTCAAAATTTAATCTTGCAGCGTTCCAATATTCCCACAATGTTACAAAATCTTATTAATCATTATTTTAGTCGAATTATTTTCAAAATATTTAAAAAATAAATGTAAATATTTTGATTAAATACTCTGTCAAATTTTGCATTTGACTGATCTTGCAAAATTGTTGAAAGTTTTGAATACCGATAGAAGAAATTTTAAATGAAATTTTATGTCCATAAATGCTTAAAGTTCTATATAGAAATATCAACTACAACATTCTCAAATTTTATAAATAAAATACTAAATTCAGGAAGTTTCGAATTTTTTTAAAAACTGTACAAATTTCAAATATGAATCAGTCCAAATCTACTGATTATCAGTGAAATTTGACTGATTTAAATAACTAAAAACAGGTTACTGTGAATCAGTCAAATGTCACTGATTACTTAAGTGAAAAGTAACTAATTTAACAGTGAAAAATATTGTTTCCACTGATGATTCAGTGAAAAGGCGAATCACTGATTCAATCAGTGAAAATTTGACTGATTCAGATTCAGAGTGTATACAAATTTCAAATATAAAGTGTATTCTGTACATTAATCAAACAAATTTAGAAGATGAATATTTTAATAAATATTCCTAAATATTATTGGAATATGATACATATCGATGTGGAAAAACTTCTTCAAAGTACTCAGACATTTTTCTTATTTTACCACATTTTTGCACCATGTTTGACCTTTGGCTAGGATTCAAGAAAACAATTGTAGACATACTTTCATTACTTAGTAAAATACTATGAAGACTTGCTTTTTAAATTAAAGCGAAAACTTCTAAAACCTTTAAAAATCGGTTGCATAGATTCTGCTCTAATCTTGGACGCAATTAGAGAAATAGGTTTTTTTGCTTTTTTTAGATCTAGTTTTTGCCTTAAACATAAAAGAAAGAAAACACATTTGAAATATTAAAATAAAAAAGCTGGTTCATTCTTAGAGAATCCCAAATATTCTGAAATAAAACTCCTTTCCACACCACCACGGAGGTAGAGTTTAAGGCTCGTTTTTTTACGTGGCATCCCCTGTAGGCCTAGTCCACGTCCTACGAAACGAAAAGGGTTTTTGCTTTCAAGCAAAAAGAAAAAAGGAAAAAAATGAAGCAAAGTTTTAAACAACGCTAAAAATGTAGCCCGTACTTCAAGGCTTGCCTCTATCAAATGCCAGTATACGTCGAACAAAAATGTTTTGTTTTAAATCAAATAATGAAGAAGTTTGATCAATGCGGGATGATTTGGGGTGCTTGATTATTGTGAGTCCCCTTGCCTCTCACTTATGTCCAAAGCGTGATATTACTCAATTTCAGTATGTTTTCTTACTCACAAAATAATAATTAAAACTAAACAATTTCCATACCCGAGGCACGCGAAGAAAGGAATAAAGAACGTATTTCTGATATAAGAAATAAAATGTCATTATTTTGTGAGTAATGAAGGGGTTTGCAATTGATAAACGCCATGCCTTGGCCATTAGAATTAATTCTCTCCTTCGTCAGCGAAGAGCGACAAACCACTTTCCCTATCACTTTCTGCCATCTCATATAGATTTTCGGTCATTAATTGCAAATGCTTCGAAGTGATGCTCGTTGTTCTGGCTGTTTCAGCTCTCGCCTTTAGGGCTGATCGAGTAACACAAATTGAGTTGACCGTTCTGTTTCCTAAGCGATTTCTTTTGGGAGTTTTCGCGTCCGTGAGCATGGAGAAACCTCCCTCCGCCTCAGAATTTGAATGAGGAAGACTCCGAACATGATTCAATACTGAGGTCAAATTTTGAAAAAGTTTTTCTCCTGTACTCGTCGAAGATACACCGATACTAGACCACATTTCGTCAAAAGATAAATTCGACCACTTATCTTTGAGTTCCTGTCTGATTTTGAGAAAAGAATCCCACTCTTTTTGTACACCTATTCTATCAAACGACCCTAAATCTTGACAAACTTCCCAGACCCTAGGAAAATTTTCGCTTCCATCAGCATAGAAAGCTACTTGAGGCTGGAAAACAGCAACGCAAGACAAAAAGATGTCATCAAAAGGAAGTCGATTGCGAATTTATTCGCTTGCTGTGACATAAAATTTCAAGCAATTACGAAGAAATAGATCAACTTCTACTATATGCAACTTCTTGTTTGTAAGTTGCTGCTGCAAATATTCTCGCGTTTCTTTACCAACGTCAATGTCTTGAAGCGGCTTTTGATTACTAGGATCTGCAAAGTTAACATTTCTAATGATTTGAAAGAATAAATTCGGTTGAAGAAGACCCTCTTTCAAATAACTGCTAAGAATCCATACGAAGAATTTAGCCGAGTTTGGCTGGAGTTCCTGAACCATTGTTTCGCGACTTTGAAATTTCGCATTGTATACGTTGAACCTATTCAAAGTAAATTTCAAGAATAGGAAATATGCGAGTGTCAAAGGATTCTGCATTTTTCCTAACAAGTCTTTGGCCTTCTCTACATTCTCAGATACGAGGACCATAAGATACTGAAGAATAACTTCCCAATTCTTTATTATAATATCTATGCATCGATAGCGGACAAGCCAGCGAGTTTCAGAATGACTAGGAATTTTTTGATAGTCATTTCCTAATTCCAAAACAATCGATCGAAAAATAGCCGTTCGCTTGGAGCTAGCATTAAGAAAAGCTGGCAAATCTTTGATTAAATCCTCTACATCTGGGATTGTGGCACAAGCATATTTTGCTACAATTGCTGATGAATGCGAGACACACGGGAAAACAATTAAACGGGGACTTTTTTCCTTTAATTTTGTTTTAAATGAGGACCTATTGCCGACCATCACCTGTGCATTATCACAAGCTAAAGCACAGATATTAGATAAAGGGATTTTCTGCTCGGACAATGCTTTTTCGAACGCATCAAAAATTTTAGAGGCAGAACAATCCGAAGCATTTACATTAATAAGCTGGAGCAATTCCACCCTGACAGAAAATGTCGTTGGCTCCACATATCGAACCGTTAATGACAGCCACTTTTCTAGAGTCCTGTCGGTCGTTTCGTCTTCGTACACTGAAAATGATTGCTTACGCAAAATATTTGCCATGCGATCAGTTTCAGCAGCACATACGACGTTATTTACAACTAGGGCCATTTTAGTGTGGCTCAATCTAACGTCTTTTAAAACCGAAGGTTCCATATCTTGGAAAAGTCCTATCAATTCTGATGAAATCGCGAATGGTAAATTATGCTCTACGAAAAATGTACTAATCCTAATCTCTGTTTCTTGTACTTTCTGTTTGAAAGTAACACTTTCCGGAATCGTGGAATTTGTGAATTCTGAAGCAGAAGAACTTGCTACACAAGGTTCAACACTGTAAGAATTGGCAGTTACATTAGAAGAATTTTCACTTACTACTCCATAACATTCTAATTTATTTGAAAACTCTTGCTTCTTTCTGTGTGATAAAGATGCTCCATGCTTTTCAATTTCCGATTTGCCACATAGCAACGTTTTATTGCAAATTTTGCAATGAAATCTTGTTTCATCTGCTAATGTAACCACCCACTCTCTCCACGACGGAAATTCCTCAAAGCATCCCAACTGAAAGTTTTTTGCATTTTTCATGACTTTTCTAGCGGGTTGACATTCTTTTGAACCAGAGTTCAAACGGTGGTCAACCTTCGTTTGAACCTGGCTGTCCTTCAAAACACTCGAATTTGGGTCAACCGGATTACTCATTGTGAACAATAAATTATACGACGAAGGAAAACAGAATTATTTGAAAAGAATTAATAAGATGAAAAGTCGATAAAATTGAGCGAATGTGAATAATTTGTAATCTGCACACAAATTAAGTTTAACAAAATAAACTTACTCACAAGCATCAAACAATATCGTACGTAAGAGCACTCACGTATCACCAAATAATAATATAATATTCTTACTTTTGCCGTTTTCAATAAGGAATTACGATAAAAATATGAAGAATCCACACTCTTGCCTTCTCAAATAACGCATAAAGCGAGAATCAAGTATATCTTAGAAGAAAAAAAAAGAAGGTCTGGAAAGTTTGTCAAGATTTAGGGTCGTTTGATAGAATAGGTGTACAAAAAGAGTGGGATTCTTTACTCAAAATCAGACAGGAACTCAAAGATAAGTGGTCAAATTTATCATTTGACGAAATGTGGTCTAGTATCGGTGTATCTTCGACGAGTACAGGAGAAAAACTTTTTCCAAATTTGACCTCAGTATTGAATCATGTTCGGAGTCTTCCTCATTCAAATGCTGAGGCGGAGCGAGGTTTCTCCATGCTCACGGACACGAAAACTCCCAAAAGAAATCGCTTAGGAAACAGGACGGTCAACTCAATTTGTGTTACTCGATCAGCCCTAAAGGCGAGAGCTGAAACAGCCAGAACAACGAGCATCACTTCGAAGCATTTGCAATTAATGACCGAAAATCTATATGAGATGGCAGAAAGTGATAGGGAAAGTGGTTTGTCGCTCACGAAGGAGAGGATTAATTCTAATGGCCAAGGCATGGCGTTAATCAATTTCAAACCCCTTTCTTACTCACAAAATAATGACATTTTATTTCTTATATCAGAGATACGTTCTTTATTCCTTTCTTCGCGTGCCTCGGGTATGGAAATTGTTTAGTTTTAATTATTATTTTATGAGTAAGAAAACATACTGAAATTGAGTAATATCACGCTTTGGGCATAAGTGAGAGGCAAGGGGACTCACAATAATCAAGCACCCCAAATCATCCCGAATTAATCAAACTTCTTCATTATTTGATTTAAAACAAAACATTTTTGTTCGACGTATACTGGCATTTGATAGAGGCAAGCCTAAAGTACTGGCTACATTTGTAGCGTTTTTTACCACTTTGCTTCATTTTTTTCCTTTTTTCTTTTTGCTTGAAAGCAAAAACCCTTTTCGTTTCGTAGGACGTGAACTAGGCCTACAGGGGATATCAGGTAAAAAAAACGAGACTTAAACTCTACCTCCGTGGTGGTGTGGAAAGGAGTTTTATTTCAGAATATTTGGGATTCTCTAAGAATGAACCAGCTTTTTTATTTTAATATTTCAAATGTGTTTTCTTTCTTTTATGTTTAAGGCAAAAACTAGATCTAAAAAAAGCAAAAAAACCTATTTCTCTAATTGCGTCCAAGATTAGAGCAGAATCTATGCAACCGATTTTTAAAGGTTTTAAAAGTTTTCGCTTTAATTTAAAAAGCAAGTCTTCATAGTATTTTACTAAGTAATGAAAGTATGTCTACAATTGTTTTCTTGAATCCTACCCAAAGGTCGAACATGGTGCAAAAATGTGGTAAAATAAGAAAAATGTCTGAGTACTTTGAAGAAGTTTTTCTAAATCGATATGTATCATATTCCAATAATATTTAGGAATATTTATTAAAATATTCATCTTCTAAATTTGTTTGATTAATGTACAGAGTACACTTTATATTTGAAATTTGTATACACTCTAAATCTAAATCAGTCAAATTTTCACTGATTGAATCAGTGATTTGCCTTTTTACTGAATCATCTGTGGAAACAATATTTTTCACTGTTAAATCAGTCACTTTTCACTTAAGTAATCAGTGAAATTTGACTGATTGACAGTAAACTGTTTTTAGTTATTTAAATCAGTCAAATTTCACTGATAATCAGTCGATTTTGACTGATTCATATTTGAAATTTGTACAGTTTTTAAAAAAATCTGAAACTTTTTGAATTTAGTAGTTTATTTGTAAAATTTGAGAATGTTGTAGTTGATATTTCTATATAGAACTTTAAGCATTTATGGACATAAAATTTCATTTAAAATTTCTTCTATCGGTATTCAAAACTTTCAACAATTTTGCAAGATCAGTCAAATGCAAAATTTGAGAGTATTTAATCAAAATATTTACATTTATTTTTTAAATATTTTGAAAATAATTCGACTAAAATAATGATTAATAAGATTTTGTAACATTGTGGGAATATTGGAACGCTGCAACATTAAATTTTGAGTACAATTTTCAATTAATGAATGTTTAAAGAATTGAGTGAAAGCATCAATTAAAAAATATTTTTACTTTATAAATTTGATTAAGTGCAGTAATAAGAAAATTTTGACTTTCTATAAAGCATTTCATTTATCTGATTAAAAGTCTGTGCATACGTCACTAAAACGTAAGATTAAAAAACTTTAAACTGCTTTTACCATCAATCTATGAATGTGGATTTTAAACCGTAATTTAATGTGTCTTATTTTTTTGATAAAATATTTTTAACATAATTTTTTGCTTAAAGTAGCCGATTTACTCGATTAAAAATTGGTCAACTTGTATATTTCAAAATTCTGTAATAAAAGTATTTTCATATTATGTTTTTGTATCCTATGCGTAGAATTTCAATTTTAAAATTGAGATTTCTCACAAAGAAGAAAGATTGTCTTATTAAAGCAGTTTATTCCCAGAAATTAAAAATCATTTACTTAATATTTCGATTCCAAGCATTGAATATTTATTGACTTTGAATAAAACAGAAAAAAAATTTTTATGAAGTTTTAAAATCTTTTTACAATGTTACGAATTGGGCCGAATTTAGAATTACGAAATCTTTCATTAGAAAAAGAAAAAGTCACTCACATGAAATAAACTTCTGTAAGAATTATCAAGATTGAAGAGATGTTAAAATATTTGAAAAATAATGCAATTGTAAAATTGCAATTTATATCAATATTTGACAAATTTTTAGCTTTCTCAATCAAAGCATTATCCGGAAATTTTTAGTTCCTATAAAAAGATGGAATATTTGTCAATTTCTTGAATGTTCATACATTAGAAAAATATCGAATTATTGAATTATATGCAAAGTATTTTCCATTAAGAAGACATAAACATGACATAATTAGTTTTATATCTACATTTTCAGCTGACTTTTTTGTGGCTTAAGCACTCATTTTGAATTCGAAATACAAAAATGCTCTACAGAGTTGAAGTATTTCCTGAATCAATTATTATTGATCCTGAATTCTATTGGAAAATTTGTTGTTCACTGTTCAAATCTTACTACGATTTCAGACGGACAGACAAATTAAGAACTACAAAATATTTCATCCAAAAGATTGCAGTCCTCCATAAAATCTTGTCAAATTGTAATAATATTTGAACACTTCGAACGAACATTTTTATGTAAAATTTAAAGTTGATTGATATTTATATGTTAATATGGAAATACCAATAAACACATATTTTAGCTTTTTAATTTGTCTACTGCTGTTAGACAATTTTCCATTTCCGTAGAGATTTTAAGTTTTGGAATGAAAAGTTTGTGCTTAGGCTACAAAAATGTGAGATGAAAATATTTCTAACATATAACTGAAAATATAAATTATGAACTTGAATTTTATGTTCATTTTATCTTGATAGAAAATATTGTTCTAATTGAAAAATTGTTAAATGTACAAAATTAGTAAGAAGTATATAAATTTGAATGGAAAATTATATATTGATTCAAATTTTATACATTTATTGTCACTAAATTTCACTGAAAGTTTATTTTTGAAGTGTTGAAATCCTCATGAAATTTTCCAAGATCATACTGATGTTTATTTCATGCAGACTTTCTTCAAGAAATTGAAGAAAAGTGTTATTTCTTGAACTATATACTTCGTAAATTCAAATTCGTCGTCTGCTTCGCGCCTCTTTTGCACGTACTCGAGAAAAATACAATTCTTAATTTCGACTCGATAAACGAAAGCGTGAAATCTAAAAATAACTTGAAAACTCAAGCATTGTAACGAAGTCCGTCTTCGTGCACCTTCGGCTTTACTTCGTGTAAACACGCTGCGGTCACCAGCTTCGTAGCTGGTGACCGCAGCGTGTAGCAGAGCCGACACACTGACACGCCACGTTTGCATGTGTTTCTCCCAGATGGGAACGTGGTGGGGGCCGAAAAATCCCACGTTCTGGAGACACTGAGGTAAAGTGCCCTGATGGGCTACGGCACCTGGACAACAATTAAATTTGAATAAAAAAAGAAGAAAAATAAAGCATATCACCTCACAGGTAAAGCGCCCTAAGGGGCTACGGCACCTGATAGGCAATTGAAAATATATATATGTTTTTAAAAAAAAAACTCTAAAAAGGAGAGTGGTTTTCCCAATTTCTTACTGCTAGGTGAGTCAACGGGTACTTGCCACTCGAGAGTCCGAGAACAAACCTGTTTTTCCGAATAAAAGTAATCTTCTTCCTAAACACCGATGCAAAGACTCAAAAAAAACTAACAACCCATAACAAAATTCATGCCCAAAACGCACCCAAAATAATAAAAAAGAACAAAAGCCTGCAAATCCCTATCTGCACGGGGGGCAAGGAAAACATAATCAACCAAATTCTCTAATAGTCAGGTGCGGTGATGCTAAAATGCACCACACCTAACTATGAGCTTTGATTTTATGGATGTCCAAAATCGCCGCGAAAAGCGACAAGTCCTCACCTTTTGCAGGTGCGGAACCGGACTGATTTTCGAGGATCTGCAATCATGCACATCGCCTCGGATTTCCACCTCTCAATCAATTTCCCCCCTTAATTAACTTGCGCGCGCCTGAATTAACGACGATTTAACGAATTAACCGCTGATTTTTTTACCAGTGGAGATTATTTTCAAATAATCAATGCTAACCTTTTGTCATTTCTTGTTCAAATTGTAACTATACTTGTTTATTGTATTTAATATTAACTAAATTTGCCACGTGACAATAGTTATCTTCATTTATAATATTTGATTATTTATGTCTTTTCATGATGCAATGATAATTCTGTTTATTTATAATTGTTGTATTTGCATAACTATTTATTTCTATTTATTAGCAATAATTAACAAACCTATAAAAACTAACCATAAAAAAAAATAAAAGAAATGTGGGCGAGGGACGCCCGTCCATCCAGCGAACCATGCCACACGTTGTTTGACCTGAGTAATTGGTCGTGTGGCAGCAACCACAGGTTGGTGTGGCGCTCGCTGGGAGTACGAACGAAAATGTCTGTGAAAACCAGACTACCTCGTTCTCGCCGCGTTCAATTCCGGTTTGGAAGAAAATCGTTAATAACTGGGCGAATACTAATTCTTTTGTGCGAGTCTCGTGGGAATCCACTTGTTCCTAAAGTGGCCTTAGTTTCGCGGATTTTACCCCCGTTTCGTCGCAAAAGGCGGATACTCGGGGCTGGGCCGTCTCACTTGGGACATAAGGACATTTGAACATCTATTAAATCTTAGTCGGGTAAAATCAATTTGATATATACCTAATTCACCCAAAGTCAATAACAATAAGCGTTACATAGGGAATAGTAAGGAGTTGATTAAAACGTTATCGACGACAGGGCACCAATATGCGTCAGTGGGTTAACATGAAATGTATAAGTATATAACCGACCCTTGAGGTGCTTCAAACCGTAGTTGGGTAAAATGAGCATCGGGCGTATTATTTGAACTGGCAATGGTATGGTTCTCTCAAATAAAAAAAAATTCTTACCTCGAGCCTGCCAATAGTCATCCGGTACATACATAAACAACTTACAAAGACATTCACACCATTCAGACGTAGCCAATTACATTTCAAATTACAAATACACTTAAATATATAACCTTACATATACAAACCTAATAACTAAAACTTATATATAGTACGATACGCTTTTGTCGAATCACGCACACGCTCGCTTACAATGCTGAAATATAAAATTTGGAACTTTCTTATATAGTGACTGCATGAGTTATTCAGAGCTTGTGAGAGTAAGTACCGTCAATAAAATTTTTTAGCCTTACTCAAGTAAAAATAAATCAACTTTTTTCATAAATGATTAATAAAATATTTTTAAAAATTAATATAATTAAT
The DNA here is from genome assembly GCA_030998225.1 of Diplolepis rosae. Classification (NCBI taxonomy): domain Eukaryota; kingdom Metazoa; phylum Arthropoda; class Insecta; order Hymenoptera; family Diplolepididae; genus Diplolepis; species Diplolepis rosae. The sequence continues at coordinate 3,270,702 of JAPYXD010000696.1, forward strand.
CAATTATTATAACTATGATTATTGATATATATAATATAATTATTAAATTACATTTAGTATACATTTTTATTATAACGACATATGAAGTTTAGTGAAACTAAATTTTCAATTGTACATTAAAAAATTGCATTATTATTAAGAAGTATCTTGTATAAAAACATTTAATAGAAGGTTCTTTTATTTTCTGTGTTTTATATTTTCAGAATATGGATTTTACATTTGCGAATTCCAAATTATTATTCTGCCTGAGTAATTTATGTGATCTTTCATATTTTATGTGATACACTTATCGACTTAATAATATCAATTTAATTTTAAGAAATTAAAAATTTTTTATGTGTGCCCAAGGCGCAGATTACTTTCATTCGTTCCTGCGTGAATAGATGTAGCTGTTGTAATAAATCTTGCGATTGACGATTTACTCAACTCTCGATTGAAGCGAAGAGTAGAATGAACGGAAAGCTCTACTATTTTTGTGATTTAATAAAAGATTGGTTTTTTACAGTATACGAGTAATAATATGTATATTTAAAAATTTTTAATGTACGCTTTCATACTTCACCCTACACTTCTGAATTTTACTCAACTTTGATTCATTTTCGAACATTTAGTAAATCAAAAATAAATACATTAATACTAAATAACTTCTAACTTGTCCTTATGTCCCAAATTTGATCGGAAGTTGAGTAAAATTACTTCAACTATTTTTCTCCGTGTACCAATATTTATATATATTATAGTTATTTATTTGTGAATGTAATTTAAATATTAATAAAGCAAAAGTTTTTTTTCCCATGAGGTGCGTTTAATTTATTCTTTTAAAGTTGATTGAAACATTAAATATTTAAAACAAGAAAAATTAATAGCCACGAGGAAAATGATTTTCTTTGTAAATGATATGCCTATATTTAGTGAGTTGTTATAAACCAAAGCAAGTCATGAACATGAGATAAAGTTTCCTTTGCTATTTAATCAATGAAAATTTAAAAATTGGCCAAGCGTAGATGTTTTTTAAAAATTAAGTACTTTTAATTAATTCTTTGAGAATCAATTTAGAAATGAAATATTTAAAAATATTTGAAAGAAATATATATGTAGGGCTATGAGAAGAATACATTTTTTTTAGAAAAATTCCATAATTTTTTTTAAGGAGTTGTCCCAAACCAGGACAATTCATGAACTCAAAATAAAGTTTCCTCTTTGCTATATTGTTACATATGTATTTCTTTTGTCTAATAAAATTTATAATTTTGCTTTCCTTTTATTAAATTGATCCATCGGTTATGTCTGCAACAGCCCAAAGGGAGAAGCTGAATTCAATTTGTTTTTCAAACCTTTGCAGGATCTCAGTTGCAAATTCGTAATACATTGTCCTGCGCGGTGATTTTGTAGATCGTGAAGTAGCTACAGCATTAAATGTGAAAATCGACAATGTCGAGCTGAAGAAAGAATGGCTCCAACTTTCAAGGACAGTTAATCCTAACGGTCTAAAAGATCTACTATAGAATTCGCTGAATGGTGGAAAGAGGTACTTTCCATAAAAGATCCAAAAACATGCGTTCCAGCACAGAATACATTCACAAATAAAACGTTAAAAGTTAATTCGACCAATCGAATTTGTTATCTAAAATAAGTTTGCCGAGCTGATTTTAGAAATGAAAACTCCAAAATAAATGTTTGGAAATGAAATTATGCTAGTCAAAATAGGAAATTATAAATTGTGAATATGCAACACACCGGCTGAATATCATTCTGTTGAGCTGGTGAATTTAGATTTTCTGCAAACGGCTGTACAAAATCTAGTCGCTTATCTTGACTTGGTTGTGTCAATGACACAAACAAGTGGTCTTCCCAAAATGGTGTTCCTATAACTAGACGTTTTCTCACACTAAAACTAATAATTCTCTAATTATGTTAGTGTAACCATGGAACAAAAGAAAAAGATAGAAAAATTAATCTTGAGCGAGAAAATAATATCTTATGAAAACTAAAATTCGCTCTACATTGATTTTTAAATCTACAGCTACAAGGAAAATGAAAACAGTGGACTCTAAAGATGCTATATGAATAACATAAAATAAAATGTAACGCGACGCGAGAAAAGATATCTAAGCGTCCAAACATACAGTATTTCTCATTTAGTAGCGCCGGTCAACCTCTAATGGATGAGGTGTCCGCGTAGCTCAGTTCATGTACTCGGCGCTAGTTGTCGCAAGTGGGCGGAGTGAGGCGGGGGATCTGGCTTCGTATGAGTTGCGCCATTATTATTTACATGTCATTAATAGTATTTAACAATTCATTGTGCATGATTGTGCCTTATCATGATTAAAAAATCCGTAATTCAGTGTGTTGTTCGTGGGTGTATACTAGAGGTGTGCAAAAAGATTCGATTTCCGATCCGATATTGACCTCCGTTGAATGTCGAATATTCGACATCCGAAACGCGCTTCTTCGGATGTCGGATTTTCGTCATTCGATCGGCCATCCGTCAAATGCCGAATATTTGACATCCGAAGTGCGTCCTATCGAATGTAGGATTTTTAAGAGTCGACCGGAGCAGGATGTAGTTTGCAATTTTTAACCAGACATTACAGAATATTCATACATTGTATAATCGTATTTTAAGTTTATATCGTCATAGTCGAAAGAATTAATTTTTTTAGTCTTATGTGATTTGTTAATCAAAATTTAACCAATTTTTAATTATTTGTTTATAAGAATATGTATAATAAATAACTAGTAACGAAAATTAAAAAGCCCATTTAGAAAAATATTGTTCAACTCAAGATTTCTAAAGGGGCTGTGTTCTAATGATAGAAAGATATGGAAGTTGAGTATCATTAATCGAATCGTTTGAGCTGAGGGTCAACAGTTTCTGGGTTTAGTATACGAAAAAAATAAGAATAAAAAGTTTTGAAATCAGTTAATATCTTCTGTTCACATTTTTTATTCGGAAATCTTTAAAAAATTCCTATTGGTTAAAAACTTTCAGTAAATAATAATAGTATAATAACAATAATAGAGAATTATGAATTTAAAATTTTTTGCTGAATTTAGAATTGTTCGAAAATTTGCATTCACAAAATTGTAAATGCATATTCCAGAAAAGCCAGAAAATATTTTCGTGGTGTTTGAATCGTTCCAAAATGGTGAATTTTAAGGGTTTTTGAGGGAATAAGAAAATATTGTAGAAGTTTCGAATGAAGAAAATAAATAAAAGATATTAACTGACTTCAAATTTTGTTTTTTATTCTTTTTCGGATGCTTTCTTCGCCCTATTCAGCAAAGTAAATACAAGGACTTTCAAGTATAAGATTCTACATCTGACATGAGGTCCTAAGTCTTAATTGCGTATTATCAAGGTAGATATAATGGATTGCCTAAAACTTCAAGTTGACTTACAAGTCTCAATTTAGAACGTTTTCTTTCAGCCAAATTCGGATTTTTCTTTAATGATGCATTTTAATTCTACTTTCTTTGATACTGATTATTTGAGAAATTGTGTGCAACTTAGTTTAAAATTTGTATGCTGGTATATTAATAATCGATATCATATTAGAGTTCATTTAAATGTACAAAATTAATTTTTCTATGATTTAGTGTACAGTTTTAAGGTGTACAATTTCATTATGCTTAAAAAAATATTAATGAAATTATGTTCCGTAGGGTTTTCTTTTTTATTGTACAGAGTTTTATTGTATAAAGTCCATTTAAATTCCTAAAATTCAAATTATTATGTCTTGTTTCAGTTGTAGAGTTTCATGCTATAGGATTAACTTTGGTGAGTTAGTAAAAATATCAAAATTGTTAAATATATATAATTATGTATAGTCCCTGTGCGTATAATTATTTGTCTGCAGTTTTCAGGCGTACAAAATTTAATGTTGTAGTGATTTTATTAAAGACAAATTACGTTGCCTGATTCTTCAAACAATTTTAATACACACTCCTGACATGTATAAATAGCATAAGACAAAAACAAATTTTTTTTGACATCGGTTTCCGAAGAGAGAAGATGCTGAACAACGATGGAACTCTTGTCGAGGTTATATTACCTACAGGTAGTGAAAAGGCAATATTTTTTCTATCTACGTCCGTTTTTATCTTCCGTACCATTTACCAAATTTTAGAAACAAAATTTTATGTACTTCAGACACAACCATGTAGAGTCCTAAAACAATAAAATTTGTTAAATTCCTAAGTATCATATGCTTTTAAGGTTCGCAGTTCGTTACATAGGAAGATTTTCTGTAAATCTTCTGTAAATAAAAATACAAATTACAGATACTTTTGATTTTTAATAATTACGACAAAACAAAGATTTAATGAAAAATTGTGAAGAAGTTGATATTAGCTTCTTACTCCTAAACTACATTTTTACAATTTTGCATTAAATCTTCAATTTCCTTCTAATTATATCCTCTAAAACATATTTAAAGAACCTACGTATGCATATATGTGCAATAACACGTGCACATATAATGATAGTTCATATGCACAGTTGTACGCTGGAGAAGATGGAGAGCTTCGCCAGGACCAAGAAGAATATGCACCTCACTATCAGGGACGGCATACAAGAGGCGAAGAAGGAGCTTCTGCGATATGTGATGATATTTGTTTCGTACACAGTGCACCAACAACAAAGATGTACCAACTCCCAGAACAAAATAGCAAAAATAAAAATTTCGCGTTCACGTCGTTGATCTTAGATCATGCTGAGAATGAATGCCGCAGTATTTTATGCAACCTTCAGATATGAGGTTGAAACTCACTGCGTTTGTGCTGGAAACCAAAAATTCACCTCGAAATAGACATTTTCAAGGTCAAAGATGCTTTAAGGATTTTTTTTCACTGTTTTTCCCATTTTTCGCGCATTAATGACGCTGGAAAGCCATCTTCAACTTTCGCTTATGCAAAAAATGAAATGTGACCTTGACTGTAGATTTTCAAGGTCAAGGATACCTCAGTGGTTTTTTTCTGTATTTTTTTCGTATTCAGTTCATCAAATTACGTCGGAAAACACTCTGAAATCCTCGCTCTTATTGTAAATGAAATTTGACCTTGAAACACCGATTTTCAAGGTCAACAATGTTTCGAGGAATTTTAAAACTATTTTTTACGTATTCAAAACATCAAATTTTGTCAAAAAATATTAAATATTTTGTGCCTCTTGAGTGGTCGATATATCGACCACCCCCGCAGCTAAAAGGTTAAACGCTTCTGTGCGCTGCTTGATATTCGGAAGCGATCGGCTGAGAGACAGAAGCACTGGTTACGCTGTTCTATGTCTCTTTCAGCCCGAGAAGCACGTGCGTCGCGGAAAATCAGAGGATCTTGACAATTAAACAAAAGTCGACGTATCTTACGCTGAAGATGCACTTTATTGTTTATCAGAATTGTTGCAATAAAATAATGTCGAAAGATTTTGCTGTTGAGCATAGATAAGACGTGTGCGCTGAATGCTCCATAGATGCAATTAAAGCGGGATTTTACAATTGCATCAAAGTCATTAGAGCCGTCAGGGAAAACCGACGGGGTGTAGGCCCACGGCAATTACAAGGGTAGCAAAGTGGGAAAGGAACGAAGAACCCCTTAATTGCCCTGGGCCTACTCCTCGTCGATTCTTCCCGACGGTTGTAGTGACTGGTGCAATTTTTATACATCCAGTTAAAGTATTTTATGTGCCTCCGGCGCGTAAACTCGTTTTTTCGCTACAGTTAATAGTAGCGCAATGTTGTGTATTGCGCTGCAGAGGAATGAAATGTAAAAATTGAACTGCGCATGTGCCTATAGCCATACAGCAGAGCACAATCTTCTTCTTCTTCTTCTTCTTCTTCTTCTTCTTCGTACAGCGTTAGCACCCTATTGACAAAGCCTTGTACATTTGAACTGGGCATGCTCTATTACAACACGCTACTACTACACAAGATCGATAAAATCAAAACCGCTGGGACTAGTCGTAACATATCAATTGTAAAAATTTATAAATCTTCGCAGAAATTTCCTAATAAGTCCAGTGTTTTATCCCTTACGGGTATTCAGAATGTAGTTTCGTTTATTATGGGTGTTGCGGAAAGAAAATCCATTTCTTTGCATGTTCGCATGGCAAATTTTCGCGATTACACCGTGATGTATTGATATATTGAATAAAATTGATATTATAAAACATGCTTATGTATCGAGGGTGTATGAATATTGTCATTACTTTGACGGAAAGTCATTAAGGGGGCGTTCACATAATACGTCACACAGTTTATGGGGGGGTCTGCAAATTGTGACTTATTGGGAGGGGGATCTGCCCTTTGCATTACGTCACACATTAAATGTGTACCCACGAAATTTGAAAAAATCTCGGTAAAATGTTGGAAATATGTTTTGTGTCGCTGGTCGTCATTTGTACGCGTTAACGAAATATTTTTTATAAAATTAAGAGGTGTGACGTGACATCGAAATTATAAAGAATTATTTTTAAAATAGTAGGGAATACTTTAATGAAAGCTAAGAAGATCATCATTTATGAACTCTGAAATGTTTCAATAGTTTTTATTAAAAACAAGCAAAAACTCCTATGTTTTATAGAGCGTGTTCAATTTGGGCTACAGCTGTAAAAACGTCATTGTAAATTTAAAATAAGTTACCTCTGTAAGTTAAAAAGAATTTTAAGGATGGAACAATAAACCCGAATAATAGGTTTTATATATAAGTTAGAATCTCTTTTTTTTCGAATAGATGAAACGGAAAATGTAAAAAGGGAACAGAAAAAAGGGTATACGCATCTCCCTGCCTATGAGGATAGGTGCAATAAACATAACCTCTTTTTATTGACCCTGAAACAACTTTAGCTAAATCTAGAGATCTGACTCGCAGGCCTGAAGGGTCGGTAGGAGAACTTCCGTTAGGTTAGGAAACCCCAACTTGGGTCATATCACGGCCCGAGCTGGGATGGAATCTTGCGTGAAATTGAGTGCATGATTAACTAGGAGTTTCTTAATCAATAAGATTGTCAATTCGGACTTGTCTTTGAACACTCTAATTATGAAAGGTAATTCGAATTTCAGAACATTGTTGATTTAATTTGATTTTTCCAGGTCCCTATAAAAGATTAACACTGGAACGAACCAATCGCTCTAGAGTTTAACTATTCTTGATCTCATTCTTGCACCTGCCAGGACATCCAGAGACACCATGGAACATCGATGGATACCAAGGAATATTGGGGGTCGTCGAAGGACATCAAGGGAAGGTTCTATTATGAAAAGAGCGGAGTGGTCCTTTCTGAAAGGAAACTTGTTGATTAAATTTCTAAATCTAAAGCGGTTAGCTATAGCTCCAAGGCAATGGACATCTACGCAAAAATAGTAGCATTCACAGAGCCTCAAGGCTACTACAATTAAAACCGAGCAAGACTTGCTACAATGTTGAATACAGCGAGTAGAAAATAGTGAACCCTAAAAACTATCTTCAAGCCAAACCTCAAGCAATTTCTCCGCCGAGGAGCCTTCTTGTAAAAAGATGAAAACCATTTTCGCTGTCTTCACATCAAACCCCGAAACAAGATATGGAAAACGTAGAAAGAAAGGGTCGAAGTGCTCACATTTCCAAAAACTAGGCCAGTTGATTCAACCTGTCTTCTGCGAAGATTTGAAGGAGGTGAAAGAAAGCTACAGGAATTGCATCAACTGCAATCCTCACGGTCGAAATGCGATGGTGAGCAATCAAACCTCTTGCTCGTCAGACAAACGATCTTGTCAATCTCATCCGCATAATTAAATACTAATCTGATTATTTTAATAGAAAAAATGAATTTTTATGAAAACAGCGACGAATTTTTTATCGCTATGTGCAGTGAGCTAAACTTATTTAAAAAGTTTTGTCTAATTCAAAATTTCAAGAATCAAGAATTTCAAGGAGAAATTTGGACCAAAATCACCACATTATAACAACAAACTATCAGAAAACAAACAAAAAAGGAGGAAAGAAAGAAGAAGGCAATTTTCCAAAACCCCTTCCTTGTTTCTCCTTCTTTCGTCCTCTTTTGTTTTTATCACCCAACACCACATTTACATATACAAAAAGAACAAAAAACAAAACTACTTGCCGACGTTTCGGTGTTCTTCCAGCACCCTCTTCAAGGCTTAAATTATAATAAAAAAATCAAAAAAATTAAAAATTATCCCCTCTATCACCCTCCATGGGGACGTAGACGTTTGAAAAGTTTTGTCTTCACAAAAAGTTGAAAGGAGACAAAACTAAAATTTTCTACCTAACGGGAATCGTTCGAAGGTTCTACCAGACACAAGGCGTAGTACCTACTAGAATTTTCAATTGTATTACTAACTTTCACTTCGTTGAAGCAAATTTTCCTATAGAAACTTGTGGAATAATAGGAATGGAGTTTCTGCGCGAAAATTCCGCGTCTTATAATTTTGGAAACCACAATATTACATTAAATTTATCTGGCTTTAATAAAATGAATCCTTGTGTAGGATACCTTCTTGCTCGCGCTAAAACACTCGTAACCTTAAGGGTTAGAAATAGCGATTTACTCAAAGGTTACCTAGAGAGGATTGAAGCCGGGAAAAGAGTTTTTCTAGGTGAAAGCTTAGTCTAGTGTATTAATGACGAAGCGAAAACCTACGCAATAAACATTGAGTTGACTATTCACCCCGTAGAACTCCACGAGCTCGAAACCCTTCCAAAAACAGACAAATTGAAATCGGGAACTGATTCTCAACATTGAATGATTATTATCATTACAATTGTATGCCTTTTGGCCTTAAAAATGCCCCCGCGACATTCTAACGATTAATAGACAAAATCCTCACAGGTCTCCGGGGTATAGAATTATTCGTCTATATGGACGACAGTTATATATGCAGCAGCACTGAAAGAACACACAAGAGAACTCAAAAAATTTGCTTGAACGTTTGAACAAAGCAAACCTCACGCTCCAACCTGGAAAATATTCACTTTGAAAAAAGAAAGTATGTTGCCTAGGGCGTGTCATCAGTCGAAAAAGCGTAAAACCTGATCCTAAAAAGGAGGAGACAGTTCCTATGTTCCTTTATCCCAGAGGCCAAAAAAATATTAAACAGTTCTTAGACATTGCTGGGAATTACCACTGTTTTATACACGATTTTTCTACAACTTCGAAGCCGTTGACCTTCTTCCTGAAAAAGAACGTTTCATTTAGATGGACTGCAAGTCAAAATGAAACCATTAATGAATTAAAACATATTTTGTCTTCCTAACCATTGCTTCAATATCCTGATGTCACTAGGCTCTTTATAGTTTTAACCGGTGCTTTAAATTATGGATTGGGAGGGTTATTGAGTCAGAAATTTGATGATAAAATTCTCCCTATTTCCAACGCTTCCAGAACATTAAATGAGTCAGAAACAAATTATTCAACCACGCAAAAAGAAATGCATTCCATCCTGTTCTCGGTTGAAACATTTCGACCATATTGGCAGTGCCGGGGAACAGAATGAACCTATCATTCATAATAATAATTTCGATTGTCAAAAGACATTTGAGTATGGGGCGAGATCTAAAATCTCAGCTTGCAGTGTTTACACTGAGAATAATGCAGGATTTGATAAGCATACACCTGACCCGCAGGATTCCAGGGCGGTTGTCACAAATAAGGAAGTCGCTGCGATCGCATCCTCATCGGATGGAGAAAACTGTGTAGTGTCCAAGTCGTCCGGTTGTGGGGCAACCTTTGAAAAAAGCCGTTGCATTGCTCACGCCTATATTAGATAAGGAAGATAGACTCAGTAATTCTGTTGAGAAAAGGCAAGTCACTGAGGTCAGTATTTTTTATCACAAGGGGACTAATCTGCAAATTAAGAATATCAAAAGATTCACAAATTCCTGTGAAGACGAAATGGGGTTGGCTGATAGTATCGGAGAGATGCGGCTCGATTGAAGCGAACCTCTTATCTGCGCGCTGGCATGGGGCAGGGGCTGGTGCATTTGGCTGTATGAATGATTCTCAGGCTTCAAAAAAATCTAAGTTGTTCGTCTCTTTCTTTTGCGTTTGTTCGTGTTTTTTGAACAGCAGACTTTTCACGACTTTCTTGGGAAATAGATCCAATTTGGTTGCAAATGAAAATTTTTTTAGTTGGAGTTGACCATTTTCGTTTGGAATGATAGCCTGGAATTGCGATTGATTCGCTGAATCTACAATACTTGTATATCTAATGTTGCATACAAAATTACACTTTGAAAAAAAAATTTCTAAAATACGTAACACTTTTTAAAAGCCTTTTTTTTAATACATAATTGTAAAAAGAAAGTTTGATTATTGAACAAATAAAAAACTATCTTTAATTTCGTATTGAAATTTATACCTTAAATTTTTCTAGCATAACATAAAATTTATGAAAATTCCTTTGGAATAAAATACCTCAAAAAGAACTTTTATTATACTTGACATCTTTTACATGACAATTTCAACAAATAAATGCAAATAAAATGTTTGATTGTTTAAAAATGAAATAAATTATATCATATTTTGCAAACGATATTACACATTGAAAATTTTTGGTATGAAGCAAAATTTACAGATTTAATAATAAAATACATTGAAAGAGTTCATGATTGTCCTAAATTAATATCAATCAGTTTATATAATGTATGCGGACCCCAAGATGTAGGAACAAGTCATAGGCGTGATTTTTTAACAAGATATAAGAATATATTTTATTATAATTAAATATTTTTACATGTCATGGACGCTGAGTATCATAACAATTCACTTTTAAGTGAATATTTTATTTTAATTCGCGGTACGGTTACCTCAAGTTGGTAGTTGGCTTATTCATGGTGCGTATGTCGTGATGACATCACCTACTTGGATAGAGAAGCATACAATGGTGCTGTCGTCCCCGCAAGAGATGAATTATGTCTCAACAAAGTACAATGTTGCTCAATGGTTAGCTCAATGCTATTGTGCCTAGAGAATTTAGAAATAATAATTTATTATCAAATATAGATGTCGCTGCTATCGCGAGAAGATCAACTCAAATTTTATTAGATATTTGAATACGAGGTTACGCAGTGGCCAACGTGATGCTGAGATATACGAGGTCTGTCTGGAAAGTATCAGCCTAGCTTTATATCTCCGCGCCATGGTGTTCGAGTGACCTCTGCGGGGAATGAACGTCAACAGTAAAGCTTCACGAACCTATCGGTTTCTTGCTGACATCTGCCAAACGTATAGTTCATGCGCAGCGTGTCTTTATTTACAAAGCTATTTTTGAGTTCGGCGGATTTTGTGATTGTTAAAAATGAGTGAAAAACAGGATAAACGAATTTGCATCAAATTTTGTTTTCAACTCGGAAAAACTAGTTCGGAAACTATTCAGATGATGCAGAAGGCCTTTGGAAATGAGTGTATGAGCAAAAGACGAATAAAAGAGTGGTATAATCGTTTCAAATGAGGCCGCACTTCTGTTGATGGTGATTCTCGTTCTGGCCGACCTTCGACGACAAAAAAATTGGATAATATTGAGCGAGTGCGACTTGCGATTGAAGGTGTTAGTAGATTAACTGTTCGTGAAGTAGAAAATCATCTCGGAATACCGAAAACTACTGTTTGGGAAATTTTGAACAAGATTTTAGGAATGACTCGCGTGTGTGCGGTGACTGGCTTCTTCACCACGATAACGCGCCAGCGCATTCATCGAATCTTGTGCAGCAGTTTCTGAGTAATCACAGTATCTGATTGCTTCGACAACCTCCGTACAGTCCCGACATAGCCCCCTGTGACATCGATGGAACCGTGTTATTCAATCAAGTGGGGATTACTTTGAGGATACCACCCGCCCGATGATGAAGAATAACGCCAGCGTGGAGATATAAAGGTAGGCCCGATACTTTTCGGACAGACCTCGTATATATCTCGAAATGATCGTATGTCACAAAGTATAGATGACGCGGCTATCGCGAAAAGATATACACAATTTTAATGCAATCTTCAAATGCGGTGTTGCTCAGTGGCTAATACGACGCTGAGCTATATCATGAAATGTTGAAATAATCGCATCTTACAAAGTATAGATGGCGCTGCTGCAACTAAATGATTACGAAAATAGACAACAATTCACTTGTTTAAAAGGAAGGGCTTTTCGTACTGGAGCCTGGTGCAGCGTGCCCAGAAAGAGATAAGAAAAGATATAAATAAAGGCAAGCAATCTGTTGGAGCCTGGATGGCGTACCCAAGGATGCGTAGCAATTTGATCGCCTTCTGGAGCCTGGTGCAGCGTACCCAGAAAGAACAAGAAGCCATTAAGAAAAGAAGAAGAAGAAGATGCAAGATCGAAGGAATATATCTTTTGGAGCCTGGATGGTGTACCCAAAGATACATATATTATCATTACTTTCTGGAATCTGGTGCAGCGTGCCCAAAAAATAATGTAAAATTTTAAACAATTTAATAATTAATAAGTGTTCTAAAGCAAAGGCAGCGTACCCAGAATCAGTTAGAAAAAATATTTACCACTTTTTTTCTCCTTGTAGATGGCTCTTTGGCTACTTCTTCTTGGAGGGTGGTAGACTGGGACTGTGAGTCCGACCGCAGTGCTTTTGGCAGGTCTAGTATGCGTGGTTATAGACCGACGGATAAGGATTTTCTGCCAGCCTAGCGGAGACTGTTATAATTGCTGCCACAGCCTACTTGCTATGCCGTCTAATAGGTGTCGTACCTGTGGCCTTAGTAATAGCTAGTGACAGCTGATGTGACCGTTTCAACATTTATTCATTTTGTTTAAAAATCAAACCTTTTATTCACGCTTAAAGATTGAATTTGTCATATAAAAGTTTCTAAGTATTCAAAAAAGTTTTTTTTAAGTATTTTATTATTATAATGTTCGTCAATTTTACTTCATAACAAAGAAATCTCAATGGGTAATTTTGTGTGCAAAATGAGATATGATTTAGTTATTTTTTCAATAATAAAAACCTTTTCTTCACACTTGTATATTCAAATAGTCATGTAAAAGATATTAAATATCATGAAAAAAATTTCAAAGTATTGTCACGTCCCGCGACTCTACCGCCACAAGTAACAAGCAGATTAAGAAACCAATAAAGGGATCAAGACAGCATTACAGCGAGTGTGATCTTATCGACGCTGAGTTCAACGACTATTAAAAGTGAAGGGGAATCGCCTTGCAAAATTCTCTCGAAACTGGGATCAAATAATTAACTACATCAACCGTCTGGACTACGAATTGACTATACAACAGCAACTATCTCAAGATTACAAGGAAGACTCAACTGACCACATTCGCTTACTGAACTCAATTAATCATCAACCAATTCACAACTCAGGGTAACTGCGAGTGTATTTAAATTTCGATTCTATTTACATTTCCATGGTGCTTACCCGAAATAATTTTAATTGTCAATAAATATATTTTATATACCTAACCCTTCTCAATCACTGACTATTCCTCATCCCTTAGAGAGGATCCTTCCGATCCTTACATAAAACGAGGAGATCTTTTAAAAAGAGAAATGTTACGTTTCTGACGTAACATACACAATCTCTTTTTTGGTGCATCGGCCCGGGAACACTTAGTCAGGGAATGGGATATCGAAATTTTATAATTAATAGGAATCAAACATTAATAAATTACAATTACAATTTATATGATTTTACACACATATTGGTTAAAATAAAATAAATTTGATAAAATAACGTAAGGATTTGACCTTGTGGCTAACTTGAGTGATTAAATAATCATTTTATTTTATTTGAAATTTTACACACATATCTTGTTAAAATAAAATAATTTTATCAAATCACAAAGGGAACTGACCTTGAGGCTAACCTAAGTAATTAAATAATTATTTTATTTGAAAAATTGTTTAATTTCCTTATTTCTTGTTATTTTGTACAAACTGTGCTAAAATAAAATAAATTCTGTTGAGTCACGCAGAGATTTGACCTTGAGGCTAACCTAAGTGATCAAAGGACTTATTTTATTTGAATTTTATTATCTGAATTTCTGGAAGTACAAGGATTACATAGGATTTTGTGCTTAAGTCATGCCTGTCTAATCTCGTACTTCTTTAATTCTAAACTGTTAACTTAGCTCTAATTCGAGTTAGAACGAGAAAAAACAGCACACGAGACTATAAGTCCTTTTTAGATTCATTGAACGGTCACCATTTGATTACGATCAATTGGGTAAGGCAAAATTCAAGTGCTCATGCAGTATCGTTTGAAACTTCTATTTCAACTCTGTTGACTAACAGAATATTTTTAATTGCAAAAGATTGACCAAGATGTTGTGCTTGAGTCAGGCTTGTCCAATCTTGCATTAATAAAATTCTGTATATTTTATAATTTTTTTGTGTGTATAATAAAAAAAAATATTAAAAAAATTTTATTTTTTTGTGAGTGTAACAATTATTTAAAACCCATTTATGATCTATACCATTCGACAATTATAAAAAAAAACAAGGTAAAAAACATATCAAGTATCCCAGGTAAGACAAGGACCAAAATTAGTTTCAATAAGAATAAATTTGAAACAAAAATTCTAAATAAATATTTTTTCTGTAAGCACATGGAAATTGGTAGAATTAAGGTATATTATTTTATGAATTTTGATTGATGACTATAAATTTACATGACTCGGAACATTGAGACAATTCATATTTTCTAATAACAAATTATTAATCACATTTATTGATTACAAAAATATTTTAAAACGAAAGATATTTGAAAAAGTTTTCTGTTGATCCAAATGAATATTTATGTATTGTAATTTTAAAAGTGTCACCATGTACGTATCAGAAAATTTTATTTTATAATAACCTATGTCGGGACCCAATCTCAGTGAATTAGGGAAATCACAAATTCAAGGAAATCCTATTACACGCAGTCAAGTTAAGAAAAATATTGAACTTGGAAAATTTGCGGCACAAAATCAAACTGGCCCCCTTAAACCAAAAAGAACAGTTACTGTGAATGAAAAGGTAACTAAAGATAATTTTGAAAATATTTTTAACAAGGACAAAACAAATATCAGTTTGCAATTAGATAATATTTCTTTAGAGAAAACCTTAACATTTGAACAATTCGAAACTGCCGAAACAAGCAATTTATCTGACTCGAATAATTGGCTTAATTCAAATTCAAAAACGAATTCAAGTATTATTTGTGGATCAATTGATCAGGACGAAACATTAAGAAATGAAACTACTTATATTGATAACGAAGATATAAGTTTACTTAGTTCAACGATAATCCCAAAAAACACAGTCGAAGAAAGAACTAAAATAAATTTATCAGAAAATTCTCTTAAACGCCAAACAATTTTAAGTAATAACGATAGCGACGATAATAGTACCGACAACGAACAAATGGAACAAATTGTACACAACAATCCTGCAGACAACGTTAATCAAATTAGAAACAACGAACTGGTCCTACCTAATAATCAACAAGTATCCTTACGCGACGCGTTAGAAGTAGTACCCTTATTTGATGGAAGTAACATTCCATTATCTCATTTTATTGAAGGATGTTATGAGGCAAAGGCAATGCTGCCAACACCCGCTGTTCAAGAAAATTTAGGACGATTATTAAGAAGTAAATTATCAGGAAAAGCGAGAAAATGTATCTTTGGATCGACTTACAATAATATCGAAGAATTAATTGAAAAACTCAAACGAGTATACGCCCCAGCAAAAAGTGTGTATCAATTACAAGGAGAATTAGGGAATACCTATATGTGGGAAAAAGAGAACATACTTTCCTATGCAGCTAGAATTAAGGAGATTGCCGACAGAATCGAAGACGCTCATAGACTCAACAATAATGGACAAGTAGATATTACCTTCAAACAGAACCTTCAAAAAGACGTTATTCAATGCTTTATTCGCGGTCTGCGTCCTGAATTAGAAATTCGAGTAAAAACAAAGGAATCATTTAAGGAAGTTTTCAATGACACAATCAACGTAGAAAGAGATTTGGCAGCATCTTCCGCACTACGGAGAAATAAAAATTCAGGTTATTTAAAAATGGATGATTCTATAAATAATAGAAATAATAAAACAACTCGGTTCAATGTTGCACGAGATAACAACATAAATTGTATAATATGTAAAAAACCAGGTCATGTTGGTGAAAATTGTTATCATTTAACCAAAGCACAAGAAGCAGTATCTAGAAAACAAAATCCTAATCTTGTTATGCAAAATCAACAGCCTAATAATAATCACCAACGACGAGAAAATATTTACAATAACTTTGCAAGAAATAATTACCGGAATAATCATTTTTTAGGAAATAGAAATAACAATTATGATAATAATAACTTTGCACAAAACAATTATCCGAATAGCAATTTTTCGAGGAACAGGGACAACAATTACAATTACTTTTCAAGTAACAGAAATAATTATCCTAACAGCAATAGATTCCATAATTACAATAATAATAATTTTTCGAAAAACAGAAATAATGATAATAGACAAGAAAATCTAGATCACAACAGG
Organism: Diplolepis rosae; assembly: GCA_030998225.1. NCBI lineage: Eukaryota > Metazoa > Arthropoda > Insecta > Hymenoptera > Diplolepididae > Diplolepis > Diplolepis rosae. The sequence goes on from JAPYXD010000696.1 coordinate 3,287,220, forward strand.
TATGCAAATCACAGACAATTTCTAAATCAAAATAGCAAACGTGAAATGCGAAATCAGCAATTAGGTAGAGCAAATAAAAATTATCCACAAAAACCAGAAGTTATATGCAACTATTGTAAAAAACCAGGACATATTATAACAAATTATAACGTTAGATTAAATAAACAACAATCGCAAAATTCGGAAAACTCAAACGCTCTGCCCAGCACGGATGCACTGAGGAAAGCGTAAGGCAAGAACCAGAAGCATCCACTTTTAACGATCAACCGGCTATAAAGATAAGCGTTTCCAAACCAAGTATAATTCCATCGATAATGATATGCGCAGACGGTCTTCAAAGCCCTGCTCGGATCATGATAGATACCGGTGCTGGTCGTAATTTCATCAAACAAAATTCCGTAAATCCTAATTTGCCAATAGATGAAAAAATAATGTTAAAACTTACAGGAATAAATAATTTACCACTTTTTACAATGGGACAAATACAAATAAACATTCTAGGATATCCAACAATATTGAATATAATTCCTAATGAAGTTCCAATAGATGAAGACGGAGTTCTAGGTTCAGAATTTTTTCGAAAAAATAACGTCAATATAAATTATGTATCTAAATGTCTAGAAATACAAAATAAACTGTATCCATTTGAATCGACACAGATATCAACAATTCCAGCTGGAACAGTAACAACATTTTATGTTCCAATTGAAAATACTGAAAAAAAACGAAGGTTACGTACCTCGGCTACATTTTGGCGAAGGAATTTATGCAAGAGACGCAATAGTAAAAAACTGCAACGGTAAAGCTTATATAAAATTTGCAAATACAAACTGAATTTCAGTAACAATATCAATACCGGCTATTATTTTAGAAGACTTTGAAGAAAGAGATTTTCAAACTGTAACAAGTCAATCAAGCAATTTAAAAAACTTAAGTGATGACGATTTCTCTAATCAAATTCTGAATAGCTTCTTAAAAACCGAGAATTTTTTCAACAATCCATGCAGATTTTTTAACATAACAGCTGAAGAAAGAATAGAATGCATCAAAAAACTTATTAGTTTGGATCATTTTAATCAAGACGAATACGAACATCTAGAAAGATTAATTATTAACAGTGCAGACAGATTTCAAATTCCAGGAGAACGACTTGAATCTACTAACGTTTTGCAACATTCAATTCCAACTACAGATGATCCTCCAATTTTTTCAAGACAATATAGATTTCCCCCTGTTCTTAAAGAAGAAATTACAAAACAAGTTGACGAATTATTAAAAAATAAAATAATAAAACCTTCACAATAACCGTATAACACTCCAGTTTGGATTGTTCCTAAAAAACCAGACTCTAAGGGTAAAATAAAATGACGAATGGTTCTTGAATTCAGAAAACTTAATGAAAAAACAATCGGAGATTCTTACCCACTACCTAACATAAACGATATACTCGATTCACTCGGATCTGCCAAATATTTTTCAGTATTTGATTTAGCTACTGGTTTTCACCATATAAAAATGGACCCTCAAGAATCTCATAAAACTGCATTTTCTACACCTCATGGCCATTATGAATTTGATAGAATGCCCTTTGGTTTAAAAACCGCTCCTGCAACAATTCTTAAAAAGGATACCCCTTTCATATGGACCGATAAACAGCAAACAGCTTTTGACATTTTAAAATCAAGATTATGTGAAGAACCACTTTTACAACGACCCGATTTTTCTCAACCTTTTGTTCTCACAACAGATGCCTCAGGATACGCAATAGGAGGTATATTATCACAAGGTAAAATAGGCAAGAATAAGCCAATAGCATATGCTTCACGTAGTTTAAGTGACGTTGAGAAAAAATATGACACATATGAAAAAAAGCACTTGCAATAATATTTTGTGTCACTCATTTCCGTCCTTATTTACCATATATGGAAGAAAATTTACCCTAGTAACTGATTATAAACCACTAGTTTGGTTTCAAAATTCTAAGGACCCTTGCTCACGAGTTTCGCGCTGGAGGTTAAAACTCGCTGAATATGATTTTGATGTAGTATACAAGGCAGGAAAAATAAATGTCAATGCCTACGCTCTTTCAAGAAATCCTATAATTAATGATGAAAAATTAAAACATTTACACGAGGATGATGACGATACCTTCATGACATCTCAAGAAAAAATGAATCTTAAGAATGCTTTTATAAAAATTAATCAATAAATTAATATCAAAAAAGGAAATACTTCAAAAAATAAATATTTTTATTCAATATTTGCCGAAGATGATGCGAATGACTTTAGTGAAACTTCGGAAGGACCAATATTCGATGTTAATTTGAGGTTATCGGATATTTTCAATGGAATCTTAAATGAGAAATTACTTAACGAAATTAATAAAGTTATAGTCAAATATAAAAAGTTATTTAAACTACTATCTTCAAAACTTTCTGTTAGGGAGCGTTCACATAATACGTCACACAGTTTATGGGACCCCCCCCGGGTTCTGCAAATTGTGACGTGGTGTGACATGTTGGGAGGGGGTCTGCCCTCTGCGTTACGTCACACATTAAATGTGTACCCACGAAATTTTTTACTGGATTTTGTACGCGTTAACGAAAAATGTTTCATGAAAGTAAGAGGTGTGACGTGACATCGAAAGGGGTGGGGGGGCTGAGGTTTGCGACAATGTATGACATGGGGTCGGGGGGGGGGGGGGTAAAAAATAGCTGAAAATCGCGTGCCGTATTATGTGAACGGCCCCTTATAAATTATGAAAATTCGCCATGGAAAACCATGACTACTAGGGGTAAAAAGAAAAAACAAGAACAAATGAAAAGTTCAAATCAGCATAAAAATCAAGAAAATTTAAATCAACATGAAATCCAAGAAAATTTAGATGACAATTTTTCTTCTAAACCTCTTGTGAAAAAACCTCGAGGTAGGCCAAGAAAAAATCTACTTACAAATTTAAAAATTATTCCCTCTCAAACAAAGAGAAAGAGAGGTAGACCAAGAAAACAAATATATGAAAATGAGTTACCAGTAATAAATATACAAAAAGGAAGCCGAACAAAAGTAGAATCAGATTCCGACTCTGATCCTGATTCTGATCCTGAATATTTGGACTATTTAAAGGAAATCCAAGCAAAAAATAAAAGAAATAAAAATGAAAAAAGCCTAAACAATTTATTATACCTCGAGAGGAAAAAATCGAAAATTATTTTTCTACTTCTGAAGACGAAGTAAGTGATATGGAACCTGAAGGTGAAGAGAACTCTTAAAGCTATTTTATTGAAGAAATTTTTGAAAATGAAAATATCGAAGACACTTTTTATGAACAAAATTCTGAAATAAACAAAAATCGACAAATAAAAACCAGGGAAAATCTTGAAAATGATAATAATTCAGAATGCGAAGAAAATCGTCCACCCCCAGAGCCCCCTCCAACCAAATCGAAATCTACTAGGCAAATTGTAACGAATAGAAATATCGTTGAATGTCGCGATCAATTAACGATGCGAAAAGATAATTATGTATATTTTGTTACAACAAATGGAAATCCTCGAGATAACGGATCAAAAATTCTAGAAAAACGTGGAACCTTACCAAAATTCAAAAACTTACAAAAGGGAACAGCGAAAGAAATTAAAAAAGGAAACTATTATCATTTTGCTCTTCCGATTGAAGGAGAAATTCAAGAGAATTTATCTGAAACCTTGAATAATATTAAATTGTCAATTTATTCATTGCACGAATTATCTCAAAAATTGAATTTATGATCAATTAGTATTTTAAAGACTTAAAAAATCAACCAAATAAAAAAATTAGTTCGGGTTACAACTAAAAATCCTATGGTTATTACTGATACACCCACTACTGCCCTCGAAAAAATATCAATGGATATTGTTGGTCCACTACCAGAAACAAAATCTGGAAATCTGTATATACTTACTATACAAGATAATTTTACAAAATATTCTCTGGCAATACCTCTTCCTAATCATCAAGCTGGTACAATAGCAGACGCATTCGTGAAAAAATTTATTTGCATATTTGGATCGCCAAAAGGAGTACTGACGGATCAAGTCCTAGGTGAATATCTCAAACAATTTTTATCAAAAAGCTCAGAATGGGACGATTGGATAGAATTAGCAATATTCTCATATACCACAAGTGTACACGAAGCCACAAAATGTACGCCTTACGAATTAGTTTTTGGCAAATTAGCCCGTGAACCATCGAGTGAACCTCTATCACAAAATGAAAAATTGCAAACCTATGATGATTATTTGATCAATTTTGTCACACAACTGCATGAAATGCGAACACAAGCAAGAGAGAACCTCATAAAGGCAACAGAAAAATCGAAAATGACCACGATAGAAGAATAAATCCCTTGGAAATAAAGATTGGGGATAATGTATTTTTATTGAAAGGAGAAAAAATTAAAAAGCTGGATAATCAATACACAGGACGACACGAAGTTTTAGATGTACTAGGAAAAGGAAATGTAAAAATCAACATAAAAGGAAAACCGACAGTAGTTCACGTCAATCGAATAAAAAGATCGCACATAAATATACAAAATTGATTAACTGAATTTGAATTCAAACTTAAAATAATATAAACTTTGCATAAAACCAAAGCGTTTAGAATAACTAAACCAGGAAATGTTTTAAACAAAAAGATACTTTGGAATTTTATTCTAATCATACTTTTTCTATTTCAGAGATTCGAAAAGCTCACTGTACCTTCAAATTTCAATGAAAAAATTTCAATATATTTCATGGTCTTTTTTTCAAAGCAAATTAAACTTCCTAAACTAGCAAGTATTTGCCAAATTGATCAAAGTTTTTCAAGTTTTCTCTTCTGTTCAGCTCAAACTAAAAATCTAATATCATCACAAAAAAATTAAACCTCTTTAAAATTCTTATAAATACTTTCTTTATATTTGATTCAATCATTTTTGTTTTTGTTCATTGAATATTTAAAAAACAAACTAATAACCTTTTTGAGAATATTGTAGAATTATCACCCTCCATGATGTGTATATAGTAGATGTATATATATATATAAGTCGATCAAGGTGTGGGTTAGAAAAAATAATTGAAACACTCAACCATAATTTGTCATGAGCGACGTTTCGTTGGCTTTGTTCGCCAACCTCATCAGGCTTAAAATTGAAGTCTTTACATTTAAAACATTTAGTCAATTATTAAAATCTAATTTAATTAGTCACATTGTCACTATCTCGAGATTACAAGGAAGACTCAACTGACCACATTCGCTTACTGGACTCAATTAATCATCAACCAATTCAAAACTCAGGGTAACTACGAGGGTATTTAAATTTCGATTCTATTTACATTTCCATGGTGCTTACCCGATATAATTTTAATTGTCAATAAATATATTTTATATACCTAACCCTTCTCAATCACTGACTATTCCTCATCCCTTAGAGAGGATCCTTCCGATCCTTACATAAAACAAGGAGATCTTTTAAGAAGAGAAATGTTACGTTTCTGACGTAACAGTATTTTATTCCAAAGAAATATTTCATAATTTTACTACGTGTCAGAGAAATCTCAATATTTATATTTGTATTAAAAAAAAACTTTCCAAAGTATTTTATTCAAACTTTTTCGTTAAATTTTGAATCGCATGATGTATTTTATCTATCCTCCACACAATTCTTTAATTTCAAATAATTTATTTACAAGGCTAAAACATATATGAGTCAACATTTTGTTTTGAGATTTTAAACACTTATTAAATCTTAAATTTTACTAAAAAATTATTTCTCAAGTGTCTATATCATCCTAAAATTCAACAAATCTTTCAGATATTAATTTCAGGTAAATGTATATCAAAATATCTAAAAATTAAATCTAATATCTTAAATTATATATTTTGTCATTTTGAATTTGTCGTCTGCTTCGCGCCTCTTTTGCACGAAGTCAAGATAAACATAATTCTCGATCTTGGCTCAACAGCCGACAGCGTGAAATCGAAGCGACATAGTGGGGACACACCGACACGCTGCGTTTGGTTGAGTAAGGACCCACACGGGTCAGTGGTGGAGGGCGTTTACGTCCACGTTCTGCGGACACTGCGTTAACTATTAAACATAAGCTTGTGATCTAGAGAACAAAGATATTTTGGATATCAGGAGAAACAAAACGAAAATCATATAATAAAGCCATGAGCTGGTAGGGTCCATGGTGGGGGCCGTTTACTTCCACGTTCTGCGAACACTGGCCTGAAGTGTCGATAGAAGAACTTCCGTTAGGTTAGGACATGACAACGTAGGCCAACTCACGGCACGGGCTGGGATGGAATCTGGCATGAAAGTGAGTACATAAATAAGAGTGAGGGAGAAAGAGTAAAACACTGTAGAGGATTAGTTGAAAAAGTGCAACCTGAGTAGTAGTTTAACTTCTAGTTTGTTCGGGTGCGGATATCTTGCAGTACTCTCCGGCTAACTAGAAGTTTCTTAACGGTTTACATTGTGAATTCGGGCTTGTCGGTAAACTCTCTGATTAACACAAAAAAAAACACCAAAAAGAAATTCAAACAAGTAAAAAAGGTTGTCGGGCCTTCGTTGTCACGACGATTATTGTGATAAACCATTATAACAAAAATAAATGATATCGGCTGGCCGGATTTATATGAATACTTTTCCTTTTTTTGCCATTGTCGTTACAATTATACAACAGGATTTTATCGCATAACTGCGTATTTTAAAAACATATGAAATGAGAACAAAATTATATCTTCTAGAAATGTCGAGACAAAAATGTAAACAATTTTTAAAAAATTTCCAAACATTTCCAAAAACATTTGTGTGGTTGTGTGGTAGAATCCTGCTGTATAATTGTAACGACTATGGAAAAAAAAGGAAAAGAATTCATATATATCTGACAAGCCGATATTATTCACTTTTGTTATAATGATTCATCACAATAATCGTCTTGTCAATGAAGGCCCGACACCCTTTTTACATTTTTGAACCTTTTTCAGGGGTGATATCTTTCATTTTTATTATACAAGGCACTACAACATAGGCCATGTTAACAAAGGCCGAAACCTTTTTATAATTCATCGAAGAATGTCCCTTCTTTTTTTTCAATGCATAAGTTTATATAAAAAAACTTATCATGGAAATTAGATAATTCACTGATGTGTAACATAAACAACTTTAATTATATTTTAATTGCTTTTTTTTTAATAATATATAAGCGTCAAAAGCTTTTCTTAGCCAAGTAAAAAATAGAGACGAGGACAGCTTCTCCCCACTTGTTTCCCACGGACCGCTAGTGGTGACGTCCAGTGGCGCTTAGTAGAGGAAGAAAAATGGTGACGTCATGTCGAGGCGTCGTAACGAAAATTCAGTGGAGCACTACTCTTCGACAATATCATAGTGTGTGTAATCCGTATACAAGTGCAACCGTCGACTCGTTGAAAAATCGAAAGATCTTATCATAGCCCTTGCGACTTTAAGAAAACTGACAGCCGCGCAGAGCGCTCGTCTCTTGGAAATTGAGCTGATCGGCACGCGATTAAGGGTAAGAGAACCAGACACGCTCACAAGAGACATTTTTAAATCGAGAATTGACGCGATCGCAAACATATGGTTACATTATCAATAATGTATTTGCAAGCCTTCAGGCGCTCTACGAGGATTCGCTCGATGAATTTTTGAATTTGCTCAACGCGATCGATCCCTCTCTGGCCGCTAATATTCCTGTGCCTAGAACGATCAAAGAGAACCCCGCAGGGATTGAATCGCGAAAGCGAAACTCCCGAGACTGTCTCTCCTCACATTTCACGGTTCTTGCGAAGATTGGGACGCGTTTCATGGCTGTTTTGTTTCAATGATTCACGAGGCTTCCGGCCTATCCAAAGTGAATCCGTGGGGGAGTTGCGTTCCTTATCAGATGAAGCTCAGCGCATAATCCGCGCGCTAAAATAACTTAGGGGGGGGGGGGGGGATAAGGTTAGTTCGATGAAAAAAGGCATGTTTAGAAAAAAAATTTGTCGATACAGATAGTGTTGGTTCATTTAGTCAATTTCCTTATAATAATGCAACATTTCAACAATATGTGCCTAAATTTTCATTGCAATACATTGAAAATTGAGCGAGTGACGGTAAATCTCTGGAGGCACCGCGAAAAAAAGTTGTTTTGCAGTGTACATCATAACTCGCAACAGAATCATTTGAAACAAAAAAATCAAAATGCATTTGTTAAAGGAGACGTTTTTCGAGGTAACCCTAGGAGGATTTTTTTTCGATTTTTTTAATTTTTCGTAGCACTTGGAAGCCAACAAACTGATTTTCGCTAAAACAAATCGACTCATTTGTTATTCGAAAATTAATAATTATTAAAATAAACAAAAAAGTTCCCAGGGATACCTGGTGAATTATGTGAAAAAGTACTATGCAAAATTTCAAAACGATTGGTCCAGTAGATTTTGAGTTATGATGTACACGAACTTCAAAAATAACAAGTTTCATAAAAACGCTTCGAAGTTTTGCTCTACTAATTCTCAACTCGTAAACTTTTATAGAAACTTGGGCTGAAGCAACGGACGCTCAAATACTCATAACTTCGTCAATTTTGCCCCGATCGACATGGAATTATACCACAATACTATTGAGATATTATGCAATCATTTTAAAAAATGGAAAAATAAAAGTTAAAATACTTTCCTGCCCCCCCCCCCCCCCCCCTAAGGCGCTGGTAGAGGATTCTGACATATTTCTTGTTCATCTTTTATCCGATTTTCACCGGGAAAACCATTTCCGAGCGCCGTGCCGAAGCGCGACGATTGCGCTTGTGCTGCAATTGCTTAGGGCCCCACCTGTTCTGGGATTGCGAATTTAACCGTCGGTGTACAGCGTGTTCGCTGGCGCAAGCGACTCACTCTCGTGGAACTAAAAGGAAGAACGAATCACCCGAAATGAGAGGGGATTCAGCAGGAGTAACCTCCCATACAGCTAGCGTCTTGGCTCCGACGTACGTTGTCCTTTTGGCCACGGCGCAAGTCATTCTGCAGATCCCGAATGGGGACTGACTGATTCCTAGCTCTCCTCGACCAACGTTCTGAGGCTTCATTCATTACTGAGTCCGCTGCACAATCGCTCGGGCGTTAGACGACGCATTAAGATTCCCCTGTCTGGCCTCAGAGCTTCTGCTACCGGCATAGCTCGGTTCGCAACCTCGTTCTCTTTAAGTTCGATTCACGACCCGACATTCGATCTTGAGGTCGATGCACTGATCCTACCAAGTCTCACGTCACGCTTGCCCTCCCGGGAACTCTTAAAATTTGATAACTTGCGATTTACCGGTTTATCATTGGCACATCCTCATTTTAAACGACCCAACTTAATCGACCTCAGAAACCACTCGTGATGGATCCTTTCGGGACCTATGCAAACGGGGCACTGTCGGTGGGCGGCTCTACCACCTCAGGCCTCGCTCATTTTCTTATATTGCGTGCCAAGTTGCGATTCAAACTTCAGAGGACGAAGCTTGTGAACGCCAATTCCTCAAGTCTCATCGACGCGCTAGTGACGGGCGATACATCGTGCGACTGCCTTTGAAGCGTGAACCGCCGGAATCCACCTTTGAAACCCGGGAGTTAGCTTTGGGAGCCCTCAACAATATGCACCGTCCTCACGCTCTACCAGCAGCTCATGCCATCTCGGCGCGTCCCTTCGCCATCACGGGCCACGATCACGCCGAACCCATTCAAATTAGAGTCACCAATGAACGGTCATTGGTGACCACGGGGTCACAGATTCGCAACATTTTCTGGAAGCGATAGTCATCAGAGTACCTGCAGCACCTTCAGGAACGGGGAAAATGTTGAGGTCCCGACCAAAACTTTGCTCTCGGCCAACTTGTACTCATCAAGGACGATCGCTACCCACCATCCAAGTCGCTTCTGGGACGGATCGCAAAGGTCCACCCGAGCTCTTTCGTCCTGCGTGCCGACTCTCTCTGCCGAATCACGGAATTACATGGGTTACAGGGTTAAGGGGTTATGTTATTTATGGGTTGAGGGGTCATGGTGTTAAGAGGTTATGGGAGTCAATGAGTAAAGGGATTAAGCCTTTAGCTGCGGGGAAATTTTAGTAAAAATCGACCTCTTATTTAATATAAAATGCAAAATGTATGCAGAAAATCACTGGATATCTCAGGTAGAGTCCCAGACCTTACTGATGCTCGATATATCCACCAGCTTCGCAGGCAATGTAAAGTGCAATGTAAGAAACTTGTCTCATTTGTCATGAAGGTTTGAGAGGGTATTTCTATGTAATTTCACGCGCTGAATATGAAAAAATAGTTAAAAAATGCCCGCAGACACACTTGACCTTGAAAATCCCCAATACTAGGTAAAATTGTATTTCTAATATAAGGCAAGTTTTGAGAAGGTTTTCGTACGTAGTTTGATGCGCTAAATACGTAAGAAACATAAACAACACAAAGATGTACCATCTCCCAGACCGAAAAACCAAAAAAAGAAATTTCGCGCTCACGTCGTTGATCTTAGATAATGCTGAGAATGAATTTTTTTCGTGTTCAGTCCATCAAATCACGTAGGAACACGGAGAAAAATGAATTATAAAATTTAATATCCAGGTACAGTGATTATAGGACAGCCATTTGAAATATAAAAGCTATAATCTCGATTATAAGCGGCATGATGTTAGAATATAGAAAAAATTGTGGGTTATGTCACTTATAATCGGGATTATTTGACCTTGAAATACCGATTTTCAAGGTCAACAATGTTTCGAGGAATTTCAAAACTATTTTTTACGTATTTAAAACTTCAAATTTTGTCTAAGAACATTATATATTTTGTGCCTCTTAAATGGTCGATATATCGACCACCCCCGCAGCTAAAAGGTTAAGGATTCAAGGGCTTATTGGGCTATTAAGGTCATATTGGAGGTCATGAAAAAACCCTGACGTCTTTGAGTCAAATGGACCTCGGATTCGGATTCAGCGACCCCGAAAACACATAACAAGGTTAGTCTGGTCAGAGATGAGGTGGGAGATTGCCAGTCCTTATGGTAAAGAGATTTCAATAAAACCAGGCTGATAAATGCGCCCTCTTGGCGGATCCACCTAAGAGTTACATCGTCGTGCTTCAGAACTGTACATGATGCGTCGGTAAACGCCACGGAACGCCAACAGGAAACTGAAACTAGACCCGTGCATCCCTCCCTCCCTTCCTAGCACCTAAAAGACCCCAAGGGTCATTCAATAAATTTTAAATTGTTTCGCAGAATCTAGAAACCTCAAGGATATTTACTAATAACATTGTCATTAGAGATAATTATCATGCTGTCATAACATCCATTGTACTTAACCAAATCCGTTTTTTAATTTATAGAATATGTTTCCTCTCTTTTTATATATAACATTTCCATAAATTCTCTTTTTCCCTTATTACTTTCCGAGTGTAAAATCTCTACATTGTTCCAATCAAAGTCATGATCAGCGTATTCCTTTCTATGATCAAACAAAACATTATGATAATTACACTTCCTCACGGTTTGTTTTCTAGTGTTGTGTTGAGGTGTGGTGATTTTGGTCCAAATTTGGTTGTGTTTTGAGGATTCGAGTGGCTTCGAGTCCTTGAGGTTTTTAATTATATAATGGTATTATAATCAAAAATAATATGCTAAACATAAAAAATTTCAAACTCAAATAATTAATTTGAAAGTATATATTATAATTACTTTATACATGTATGTATATATTGCATTCTTTTAATCTTTCATTGATTGCACGCCGTATCCGTGTGAAGCGAGTAGGGAGAGACGACTGGGCACGCTGCTTTTGTTCCTTCCTTGTCGTTCTTGCGTGCGAGAACGACACCTCCAACTTCTCCTTATTCTCCTCGCTTCCTCCTTGCAATGCTATTTTTATATTTCACGCTGTCGGTTTTCGAGTCGAAATTGAGAATTGTATTTTTCTCGACTCCGTGCAAAAGAGGCGGGAAGCAGACGACAATTTCGAATTTAAGAAATATGTAGTTGAAGAAATAATACGTCTTTTTTCAATATTTTTGAAAAAATCTGCTTGATTTAAATATCTGAAAGGTCCTACGAAATTTTATAAGGATTTTAACACTTGAAAAATAAACTTTCAGTAAAATTTAATACCAATCAATATTTAGAATTTTAACCAATACAAAAATTAAAAAGAGTGAAGAAGTGCTAGTATCACCTTCCATATTAATATTATAAAAGATGCTGGTTTGCGATCAATGAGGGTCAAATATAAAGAAGAAAACTCTTCATAATGTCAAAATTGTTGCGACGTTTCGTTGGCTATGGGTTTGCCAACCTCATCAGGCTTTATTAAATTAAAAAAACTCCAAATAGTAAAATTGTCACACACAAGAAAAATAAAAATTAAATTAACTTAACATCAAAAACATACACAAAATTATTAAACTTTACCTTTATAAAAGAAGGTTAACTCATGATGAGTAATGTCGAGAATATAAAATTATAATAAAAGTCATTATTTTACTAATAAAATGACTTGATGTCATGGAGTCGACGACACTTTGTCTACTAAATTATTAGATTCAAACAGTTAGCTTTAAATATTGACAACAGTTATTGTTTAATTAATGTTTTCACTTGAACTTTCAAACATTCATCTATACAAAATTTTACTAAAAAGGTGATCTTACAGTGTTCAAATCTTCCTAAAATTTTACGAAATCTCATAATATATATATTCCGTAAAAATTTGCATTTGGCTGATCTCACAAAATTGTTGAATGATTTGAAAACTAATCAAAGAATCTACCAATATTATTTCATGTTTCTCAGGTCTAAAATGAAAATATTTTGGACCAAATTTGGATTTAAATTTAATCTTAATTTCATATTGCTTAAGCAGAGATTTTTAATTCAAAAATGAAATGCTATACGAAAAAGAGAATTTTTTTGAATGAAGTAGTTGACTTAAAAACTACAAAACTTTTCAATAAATATATTGACGTGGAATTTTAAACAATTTTTGACTTTTGATTTTACTAGTAAATTATATTTCGAGTCCTTAAATTTCCTATTAATTTTACAAGAGCTTCCAACAGTTTAATTTAGGCAAGTATTTTTCAAGTTCAAAATCGATATCTATTCAATTCAATACTAAAATTATTTTTATCTTAATTTTTTTAGCCTAAGCATATATTTTGAGTTCAAAATATAAAAATATAATTTATGTACTTCTATTAGAAATTTTTTCCTCTACGTAGAGTATTTCATTTTTTGTTAAAAAAATGTAAGATGAAAATATTTTTAACATAAAATGGAGTATATCAATTTTAAATTTAAGTCGAAATTTAAATTTTATATTGAAACATTCTTCAAATTCTAAATATTAATTGCTATTAAATTTTACTGAACGTTTATTTTTCAAATGTTAAAATCTTTATACAATTTTGTTGGACCTTTCAGATGTTCAAATCAAGCAGATTTTAAAAAAAATATTGATGCAGAGATTTTTATTTAAAAAATTAAATGCTATACGAAAAAGAGAATTTTTCCAAATGAAGTAGTTGACTTAAAAACTAAAAAACTTTTCAATAAATATATTGACGTGAAATTTTAAACAATTTTCGACTTTTAATTTTACTAGTAAATTATATTTGGAGTTCTTAAATCTCCTATTAATTTTACAAGATCTTCCAACAGTTTAATTTAAGCAAGTATTTTTTTAGTTCAAAATCGATATTTTCAATTCTATACTAAAATTATTATTACCTTAATTTTTTTTAGCCTGAGCATACATTTTGAGTTTAAAATTGTTGGAAATAATTATTGGAAGACACAGTGAATTTTTAATGAGCTAAGATTTATTCATATAGGGCAAGTTGACAAATGAATTTATACTTTAAGTAAGTCTATATAAATAAAATATGGAACTTTAGAGGAAATACTATTTTAAGCAATCTTGTTACTGAAAGGGATCCGTACAGACTAACTGTTCAGGAGGTCTGTCCTTTGGTCCTCTGCTCACAGGTCATAAAAAGCCCTCTCTCTAATACCTCAGCAAGTATAGCCCTTGTACTTAGATGTTTAAGTGTATGAGTGTGTAGGTGAAATATCGTTATATTCCAACACCTTTCCTCAACGATTGAACCACTTTACTATTGTAAACCGCATTTCTGTAACAAAAACTTTAATTTAAGCGCATTCAAGGGTTTTGTTAGTAAATCAGCAATCATAAATTCTGTCGGGCAATATTTAAAATGCATTAGCCCCTGGCTTTGCAAGTTCTTTATAAAGTGGTATTTAGTATCGATGTGCTTCATCCTATTGCTGAATTTAAAATTTGAAATCATCTTCAAATAGCTCTGATTGTCCTCGTGTATGATGATATCTATTGACTCGTTATTCATTAGCTCATGTAAAAGTTTCTTGATCCACATTCCTTCTTGACATGCTTCGGCCAACGAAATGTACTCAGCCTCTGTCGATGAAAGAGCTATACATGTCTGATTGCAGCAAGCCCAACTTATAGTTCCACCAAACAGCCGATAAACGTATCCACTGTTTGACTTTCTATCAGTATTGTTTCCCGCCCAGTCTGCATCGGCATAACCAAGTAATGCTTCGTTTTCAATGTTTTCTCCAAGTCGGAGTTTTAGCTCCTTCGTTCGCATCAGGTAACGGACCGTTCTTTTTGCCTCCTTCCAATCAGCCTCTATTGGACCCTTGTTAAATTGGCTCAGGATGGTGACACTAGCTGCTATGTCGGGTCGATTGTCGATTGCAATGTACAACAAAGCTCCAATAAGTTGTTGATATCGTTCTGAATTTTTCATTGGTTTGTCGTTGTTGTCTCTTGCCTTTACGTGTCCTGGATCAAGTGGAATTCTTGAAAACTTTGCATCTTGAAGTCCCAAGCTTGTAGCAACCTTTTGGATGTATCCTGACTGATGTATACAAAATAAACTTTCATGTTTTTCCACCTGTAATGATGTAGATGACCTGAGTCCGACAATTGAAAGTATTTGTTAAGAGCGGTGGCTACTTGATTTATTTTTTCATCGGTCTCTGCAGCAATGAGTATATCATCCACATAAATAATTAAATAAATTAATATGTCCTTGCATCTCTTTAATATTTCTTTAATATCTTTTAATATTTCATTTAATTTGTCATACCAAACCTTTGCTGCTTGCTTTAAACCATACAGGCTCTTGTGAAGTTTACATACATATTCCTTACCCTTTTCTTCGTACCCTTCAGGCTGGCTCATGTATACACTTTCATTTAGGTGACCATTTAAGAAAGCTGTTTTTGCGTCAAAATGTTTAATAACTAAATTATCTTTACCTGCGGTAACTAGTAGAGCCCTAAACCTCACCAGCCTTACCACTCGGGCGAACACTTCATTATAATCCTAACAAAATTTTTGGGAAAATTCTTTCGCAACGAGTCTAGCCTTGTACTTTATTATTTGCTCATTGGTATCTCTTTTTATTCGGTAGATCCATTTTCACCCAACTATATTTGTATCCTTTGGAGGTATTACAATATCCCAGGTTTTGTTGTCTTCTAATGATTTCATTTCTCCATTCATGGCCTCGATCCATAGACTTTTATCTGGTCTCAGTAGTGCTTCAGTTCTTGTTTTTGGTTCTTCTTGATTTGTTATCATTTTTAGGCGCCCCATGAATCTGTCGGGTGGAACTCCTTTATTAGATCGTTCCGATCTTCTTGGTTCGTTCGTCTGATTTTCATTTTCAGGTTCCTCTTCACTTGTTGACTTTTACTTGATATCTCCCGTAGCGGTCTCATCCTCGTTAACCTCGTTATCTTTGATAGCGTTGTTTTCTTCATCGTTGGTTATCGAAAGTTGTCGGGGATTTTCTTCAAAGACAATCTCTTCGACTTTAGATGTTTTAAGTTCTTCCAAAAATACAACATCTCGGCTTATTACAATTTTACTTGTGGTTGTGTCAAGCAATCTTAAGGCCTTGGATTCTCCCGAGTAGCCTACAAATCTTAATTTTTCTGCTTTTTCGTCGAGTTTTCTTCTACACTCCTTTGGTATGTGCGCGTACACTTCGGATCCAAAAATATGAAGGTTGTTTACATCAGGTACTTTTGAGTACCACAATTAATATGGCGTTTTACCAGTAGACTTTGTTGATAAGACATTCTGTAAGTAATTAGCTGTATGTGCCGCTTCAGCCCAGTATTTTTTTTTAATATTAGCATCTAAGAGCATGCATTTTACCATTTCAATTAAGGAACGATTTTTTCTTTCAGCGACTCCGTTTTGTTGAGGTGAATAACCAGCTGTGTACTGTATTTTGATACCTTCATCATGTAAATAATTTATTAGATTATTATTTACATATTCCTTTCCTCGACCTGACCTTATAGTTTTTGGTTTCTTGTTTAGTTGAGTTTCAGTAAACTCGCAAAAATGCTTGATATATTTTGTGGTCTCGTCTTTTGATTCCATAAAATATAATTTTGTAAATCTACTGTAGTCATCAATTATTGTTAAAATGTAGCGCTTTTTACCTGGTGTAATAGTTTGCATGGGACCGCATACATCTGTGTGAATAAGATCCAAGATTTGTTCTGTTTTCGTTGTTGATTCTTTTGGAAAAGGTACCCTAGACATTTTTCCTTTTATGCAGATTTCACATGTTTCCCTTATACCGCAGTCCTTAATTTTTATCCCGGTTGCGAGGCCATTTTCTAATTGCTTTATTGCCTCAATGTCTCTATAGCCGAAACTTGTATGCCAGGTATGCTGGCAATCTTTGTTATGCTTGAGTCCTGTTACTGTATAAGCCCTGTCAATGGTCGGCAATTGGTATAAATTATTTAAGCATTTGGCATATACCTTTAGTGCCCCTTCCTTTATTATGCTGCAAACATTTTTTTCAAATATTACTTTAAATCCGTTGTTTGTAAGTTTTTTCACTGATAATAAATTCGAACTTAATCTCGGTATATACAATACTTTGTCGACTCGAATGTCTATGATTTCGTCGTTGTTAGCACAATACTTTATGATGCCCGATCCTTTACCTTGAACTTTAACCGCTTCGCCTTCATCGGCCAAAAGGACGTGCCCTTTTTCATCCGGGTTAAAAATTGTGAAAAAATCCCTATTGGCTGTCATATGGCTTGTGGCCCCTGAGTCTAGAATCCATGCATTTTTATTTTCTATGACTTTGTTGCAGGCTTCTGAGATAGTATCTTTAGCAGGAAATGGTTGCAGATATGACGTATTGACCATAAAACAGCGATTTTTGAAGTACTCGTCTGTATATTCCTGTGCTGTATTTACTTGATTTTGCTTCGATTTCCACTTAATGTACTTGGGACAATCCCTTTTCCAATGCCCCTCTGATTTACAAAAGAAACATACTGTTTCTCTTGTAGCCCTCATAGACGTTTCGTGTTGAGCTGTTTCTGCTGATTTTTCTGCATTTTTTCGTCGTTTGTATTCATCAGTCAATCTACTTTTCACGAATTCCACAGTGAGGTCCTTTTCATCCCGACTTTCAAGACTCATGATTAACGTGCTGTACGAGTCTGGAAGGTTGGCGAGGAGTAGGGCTGCAATCATGTCGCTTTCAAGAGTTTTACCCACTGCTGCTAATCTATTTACTTGGTTTAATATCTCAGTGATATGGTCTTCCATATTACCATCCTCTGGGAGCTTTGTTAGAAAAATATCTCTCAGTAAAAAGATTTTGTTTGAGTATGTAGCTCTCTGATAATGACCTTTTAGTTTATCCCAAGCTTCTCTTGCTGTTTTCGAGTCCATGATGTGAATAAGTTGATTGTCTTCGACCAGCAGGAAAATTGCTGAGCGGGCTTGATCATCCTTTTCCTGCCACTCGTTTCTGATTTCGGCTGTAGCTGCCGCAGCTGGTGGATCATCCCTTATTGCACAACACACTTTATCCCTTATCAGTAAGTTTTCCATTTTGCACTTCCATACTGCATAATTGGTCGAGAAGGGTTAGATATATAAAATATATTTATTGACAATTAAAATTATATCGGGTAAGCACCATGGAAATGTAAATAGAATCGAAATTTAAATACCCTCGTAGTTACCCTGAGTTGTGAATTGGTTGATGATTAATTGAGTCCAGTAAGCGAATGTGGTCAGTTGAGTCTTCCTTGTAATCTTGAGATAGTTGCTGTTGTATAGTAAATTCGTAGTCCAGACGGTTGATCTAGTTAATTCTTTGATCCCAGTTTCGAGAGAATTTTGGAAGGCGATTCCCCTTCACTTTCTAATGTCGTTGAACTCAGCGTCGAGTTAGAATTTGGGTTGAGTAGCGGTAGAAATCTGGCGAAGCTGGACTAGACTGACTGGATTGCACTCGCAGTATAGATTCGATGGCACTGGACTGGACTCGCGTTGGTCACATTGTAGGAATCGGACGTTGACTAACTAACTGAACTCGCGGTGTAGAGATGATGGTACTGGACTGACTTCTCTTGGAACTTTCGCTTTTTATAGAACTTTGAAAGGTCAAGTATGACGAGTAACATGCTATGACCAGTCGCATGTTATTACAAGTCACATGCTATTACAAGTCGCATGTTGTGACGGTAGTGTGTTGGTATTGTAGGGCTTCATTCACTTTCTCTCTGGGTCAGTCGATTTGTTATCATGTGTGGGTATTATAATGACACATGGTAATTTCACATTGATCATCCTATTGATCTGTAGATTTGTCTATAATTTGCATCGATAAAATCACACTCGCTGTAATGCTGTCTTGATCCCTTTATTGGTTTCTTAATCTGCTTGTTACTTGTGGCGGTAGAGTCGAGGGACGTGACACCTCCCCCCTTAATTCGAACGCGGGGAGTTAACGATCCGCGATCGAAACTTCGGTAGAAGAATACATTTTTAAATCCAAGATGCTTACTCAATCAAGTACATATTTTTAGTTGAATTTAACAATTCATAACATAAAAAATTTCGTTTATACATAGGAATTTACATTTTAAATTATTGTTGCGAATTTAAAATTTATAACAAGTTTTTCATAAATGCATAGTGATAACAGAGGATACAAATCTGGAGATATTACAATCATTGATTACATATGTTATAGTGGTATTGGGTAATTTAACAATTTTTTTATTGAAAATAACTATTTAAACTTACAACATAATGATTGTTGATGAAAGGAAGATTAAAAATTATTGATTATACATACAAGAAATTAACTTATATAATATTAATAGAGATTAAGAATAATATTAAGATCGTTGATTACATATATGAATTAATAGACCTTGTAACTTGGTACATTGAAGAGAAAAAACTTGGTTAAATCTAAAATTGAGTACTTCAAAACATGGCATTGCTATTGCTTATTATTATTTTTACATGTTTCGAAAAATTAATTTCATGAACTCCAATTTCATTAATGTATTATTAACTGAATCAAATAATCATAAGAAAATAGTATATTACATTACAAGGGGCGAAACAGAGCGATTGCATGAGTTTGAAGTCTGCTCTGCCCGAGTGAAACGAGGGCTGCAATCACACGAAATGCTTTCGCTGTGTTTTGTTTCGAGTAATGTATACTATTTTTCATAGCAACTCTTTTGAGAATCTGATTGGCTGTAACTGTGGAGCGGGTTGAAACAGCGACTTTTAACCCTAGGGTTGAAAATCGTAGTTTCAACCCGCTCTACAGGTACTGAAAATCGGATTTTCAAAGGAAGCGCTATGAAAACAATTTTACATAATAACAGGGTAATAGGTTTTCCTACAATTCTTGTACTTTTAATTGTATTTCTAATCTTTCTTGTAAAATTAATAGAGTTGTTTGTGCATGAAACATATGAAGAATAGTAAATGTTCAATTTGTTATTGTTGCACATTAATTTCTATTGGAAAAGCAATTTTTACATTAACAATTTTGTAACGCCATCGCATAGTTTACATTTACAGACTTAATATTTGTAGAAACTGTTCTTCCAATAGGATGGGAATCAAGAAAAGTTCCCTTGATAGAAGAAAATCAAAATTGAAATTATATTTGTGATGGCACCAATTATGAAGTGCTTATTTATTCTTGTCATAAAAAGTCTTTTTTTCATCCAAAAAAGAAGAAAATGCAAATATTTCTATATTTTTCTTTAAGTGATAAAATAAAATGTTGATTTGAATAAAAACTAGCATTTGTCTTACTAAAAAGGTTATTAGTTTGTTTTTTAATTATTCAATGAACAAAAAAGAAAATCATTGAATCAAATATAAAGAAAGAATTTATAAGAATTTTAAAGAGGTATAATTTTTTTGTGATGATCTTAGATTTTTAGTTTGTGCTGAACAGAAGAGAAAACTTGAAAAATTTTGATGCATTTGATAAATACTTGCTAGTTTGAGAAGTTTAATTTACTCTGAAAAAAAAAACATGAAATATATATTGAAAGTTTTGATTGCTATTTAAAGGTACAGTGAGCTTCTCGAATCTCTGAAATATAAAAAATATGATTAGAATAAAATTTCAAAGTATCTTTTCGTTTAAAAACTTTTCCTGGTTTAGTTATTCTAAACGTTTTGGTTTTATGCAAAGTTTATATTATTTTAAGTTTGAATTCAAATTCAGTTAATCAATTTTGTATATTTATGTGCGATCTTTTTATTCGATTGACGTGAACTATTGTCGGTTTTCCTTTTATGTTGATTTTTACATTTCCTTTTCCTAGTACATCTAAAACTTCGTGAGGTCCGGTGTATTGATTATCCAGCTTTTTAATTTTTCCTCCTTTTAATAAAAATACATTATCCCCAATTTTTATTTCCAAGGGATTTATTTTTCCATCGTGGTACATTTTTGATTTTTCTTTTGCCTTTATGAGGTGTTCTCTTGCTTGTGTTCGCATTTCATGCAGTTGTGTGACAAAGTTGATCAAATAATCGTCATAGGTTTGCAATTTTTTATTTTGTGATAGAGGTTCACTAGAGGGTTCAAGGGCTAATTTGCCAAAAACTAATTCGTAAGGCGTACATTTTGTGGCTTCGTGTACACTTGTGTTATATGCGAACATTGCTAATTCTAGCCAATCGTCTCATTCTGAGGTTTTTGCTACAAATTGTTTGAGATATTCACCTAGGACATGATATGATTGTTCAAGTGATCCATTGGATTGAGGGTGAAAAGCTGTGGTACGAAATTGTTTGATTCTAAAGCGTTTTGCTAATCTTTTTAATAAATTGCTCAAAAAATCTCTGCCTTGATCCGTAGGTACTCCTTTTGGCGATCCAAATATGCAAATAAATTTTTTCACGAACGCGTCTGCTATTGTACCAGCTTGATGATTAGGAAGGGGTATTGCTAGAGAGTATTTTGTAAAATTGTCTTGTATAGTAAGAATATACAGACTTCCAGACTTTTGTTTCTGGTAGTGAACCAACAATATCCATTGATATTTTTTCAAAAGCAGTAGTGGATGTTTAGTTTTAACACGAACTAATTTTTTTATTTGGCATTGTAAACAGCCTTAAATATACTTTTGAAAATCGAATTTCATATTTTCCCAAAAAAATTTTTGGCGTATTCGATTATTGGTCTTTGTGACGCCTTTATGGCCTCCTAATGCTAAGGAGTGTGCTTCTTCAATTAATTGTGATCTTTGTTCTTTTGTTGGATATTGCGTTATGCCATTACAAACTATTATTTTTGTAAGTGAAATTGACAATTTTATATTATTTAAGGTTTCAGATAAATTATCTTGAATTTCTCCTTCAATCGGAAGAGACAAATGATAATAGTTTCCTTTTTTAATTTCTTTCGCTGTTCCCTTCTGTACATTTTTGAATTTTGGTAAGGTTCCACGTTTTTCTAGACTTCTTGATCCGTTATCTCGAGGATTTCCATTTGTTGTAACAAAATATACATGATTATATTATGTATACAAGAGCTTTCAGAGTTCTCTTCATCTTCAGGTTCCATATCAATTACTTCGTCTTCAGAAGTAGAAAAATAATTTTCGCTTTTTTCCTCTTGAGGTATAATAAATTGTTTAGGCTTTTTGCAATTTTTATTTCTTTCATTTTTTACTTGGATTTCCTTTAAATAGTCCAAATATTCAGGATCAGTATCAGGATCAGAGTCGGAATCTGATTCTACTTTTGTTCGGCTTCCTTTTTGCATATTTATTTCTGGTTATTCATTTTCATATATTTGTTTTCTTGGTCTACCTCTCTTTCTTTTTTTTGAGAGGGAATAATTTTTAAATTTGTAAGTAGATTTTTTCTTGGCCTACCTCGAGGTTTTTTCACAAGAGGTTTAGAAGAAAAATTTTCATCTAATTTTTCTTGGATTTCATTTTGATATAAATTTTCTAGATTTTTATGCTGATTTGAATTTTTCATTTGTTCTTGTTTTTTCTTTTTACCCCTAGTAGTCATGGTTTTCCATGGCGAATTTTCATAATTTTTTCCAAGTATTGGACTTAAGAATATAATAGTCATAAACAGAAGCTTTGATGCTAAAAGTTTCGATAAACTTGTATATTTCAGAAAATTGTTACAAATTTATTAAATAATTCTTCATTGGGAGAAACATTTAAAGTTTCTAAAAATATTGGATCTTGTGAGGATTCACTAAAATCAATTATTTCATCTTGGGTAAAAATCGAATTGAAATATTCTCTTTTGAAATTATTTCCTTTTTTGATATTATTTTCTTCGTTATTTTTCATAAAGGTATTCTCAAGATTCGTATTTTCTTGAAATGTCATAAAGGTATCATCATCATCTTCGTGTAACTTTCTTGATCTTTCTTCATTAATAATAGGGTTTCTTGAAAGAGCATCTGCATTGACATTCATTTTTTCTGCTTTGTATACTACATGAAAATCATATTCTGCGAGTTTTAACCTCCAGCGCGAAACTCGTAAGCAAGGATCCTTAGAGTTTTGAAACCAAACTAGTGGTTTATAATCAGTTACTAGAGTAAATTTTCTTCTATATAAATAAGGACGGAAATGAGTGACACAAAATATTATTGCAAGTGCTTCTTTTTCATATGTGTCATATTTTTTCTCAGCGTCACTTAAACTACGTGAGTCATATGCTATTGGCTTATCTTTGCCTATTTTGCCTTGTGATAATATACCTCCTATTGCGCATCCTGAGGCATCTGTTGTGAGAACAAAGGGTTGCGAAAAATCGGGTCGTTGTTAAAGTGGTTCTTCACATAATCTTGATTTTAAAATATCGAAAGCTGTTTGCTGTTTATCGGTCCATATGAAAGGGGTATCCTTTTTTAGAAGTTGATTAAGAGGATTGGCAATTTTGGAAAATCCTTCGATAAATCCACGATAATATCCTGCTAATCCTAGAAATTGTTTGACATTCTTTTGTGTTTTTGGAACTGGAAATTCTTTTACAGCTATTATTTTTTTGGGGTCCGGTCAAACTCCATTTTTATCAATTATATGACCTAAATATCCTATCTCAGGTCGTAGAAATTCACATTTGTCTGATTGTAGATGAAGGTTTGCTTTTCGAAGACGTTGTATAAAATTATTAAATTTTTCTCATGTTCTTCTAGTGTATCAGCAAATATGACTATGTCATCAAGATATACAAAGAGTTCTGTCCCTATTAACCCAGTTAAAGTAATATCCATTAACCGTTGAAATGTTGCAGGAGCGGTTTTTAAACCAAAGGGCATTCTATGAAATTCATAATGGCCATGAGGTGTAGAAAATGCAGTTTTATGAGAGTCTTTAGGGTCCATTTTTATATGATGAAAACCAGTAGCTAAATCGAATACTGAAAAATATCTGGCAGATCCGAGTGAATCGAGTATATCATTTATGTTAGGTAGTGGGTAAGAATATCCTATTGTTTTTTCATTAAGTTTTCTGAAGTCTAGAACCATTCGCCATTTTATTTTACCTTTAGAGTCTGGTTTTTTAGGAACAATCCAAACTGGAGTGTTATACGGTGATTGTGAAGGTTTTATTATTTTATTTTTTAATAATTCGTCAACTTGTTTTGTAATTTCTTTTTTATGAACAGGGTGAAATCTATATTGTCTTGAAAAAATTGGAGAATCATCTGTAGTTGGAATTGAATGTTGCAAAACGTTAGTAGCTTCAAGTGGTTCTCCTGGAATTTGAAATCTGTCTGCCCTGTTAATAATTAATCTTTCTACATGTTCGTATTCGTCTTGATTCAAATGATCCAAACGAAGAAGTTTTTTGATGCATTCTATTCTTTCTTCAGCTGTTATGTTAAAAAATCTGCATGGATTGTTGAAAAAATTCTCGGTTTTTAAGAAGCTATTCAGAATTTGATTAGATAAATCGTCATCACTTGAGTTTTTTGAATTGCTTGATTGACTTGCTACATTTTGAAAATCTCTTTCTTCAAAGTCTTCTAAAGTAATAGCCGGTATTTATATTGTTACTGAAATTTCGTTTCTATTTGCAAATTTTACATAAGATTTACCGTTGCAGTTTTTCAATTGGAACATAAAATGTTGTTGCTGTTCTAGCTGGAATTGTTAATATCTGTGTCGATTCAAATGGATACAGTTTATTTTGTATTTCTAGACATTTTGATACATAATTTATATTGACTTTATTTTCTCGAAAAAATTCTGAACCTAGAACTCCGTCTTCATCTATTGGAACTTTATTAGGAATTACATTTAATATTGTTGGATATCCTAGAATGTTTATTTGTATCTGTCCCATTGTAAAAAGTGGCAAATTATTTATTCCTGTAAATTTTAACACTATTTTTTCATTTATTGGCAAATTAGGATTTACGGAATTTTGTTTGATCAAATTTCGACCAGCACCGGTATCTATCATCATCCGAGCAGGGCTCTGAAGACCGTCTGCGCATATCATTATCGGTGGAATTACACTTGGTTTGGAAATGCTTATCTTTATAGCCGGTTTATTGTTAAAAGTGGATGCTTCTGGTTCTTGCCTTACGTTTTACTCAGTGCACCCGTACTGGGGAGAGCGTTAGAGTTTTCCGAATTTTGCGATTGTTGTTTATTTAATCTAACTTTACAATTTGTTATAATATGTCCTGGTTTTTTACAATACTTGCATATAACTTCTGTTTTTTGTGGATAATTTTGATTTGCTCTACTCAATAGCTTATTTTGCATTTCACGTTGGCTATTTTGATTCAAAAATTGTCTGTGATTTGCATACCTGTTGTGATCTAGATTTTCTTGTCTATTATCATTATTTATGTTTCTCGAAAAATTATTATTATTGTAATTATGGAATCTATTTCTGTTAGGATAATTAATTCGGTTACTTGAAAAGTTATCGCAATTGTTGTTCCTGTTCCTTGAAAAATTGTTATTCGAATAATTGTTTTGTGCAAAGTTATTATTATCATAATTGTTATTTCCGTTTCTTAAAAAATGGTTATTCCGGTAATTATTACTTGCAGAATTATTGTAAATATTTTCTCGTCGTTGGTGATTATTACTAGGCTGTCGATTTTGCATAACAAGATTAGGATTTTGTTTTCTAGATACTGCTTCTTGTGCTTTGGTTAAATGACAACAATTTTCACCAACATGGCCTGGTTTTTTACATATTATACAAATTATGTTGTTATCTCGTGCAACATTGAACCGAGTTGTTTTATTATTTTAATTATTTATAGAATCATCCATTTTTAAATAATCTGAATTTTTATTTCTCCGTAGTGCGGATGATGCTGCCAAATCTTTTTCTACGTTGATTGTGTCAATGAAAACTTCTCCAAATGTTTCCTTTGTTTTTACTTGACTTTCTAATTCGGGACTCAGACCGCGAATAAAGCATTGAATAACGTCTTTTTGAAGGTTCTGTTTGAAGGTATTATCTACTTGTCCATTATTGTTGAGTCTATGAGTGTCTTCGAGTCTGTCGGCAATCTCCTTAATTCTGGCTGCATAGGAAAGTGCGTTCTCTTTATCCCACATATAGGTATTCCCTAATTCTCCTTGTAACTGATACACACTTTTTGCTAGGGCGTATACTCTTTTGTGTTTCTCAATGAATTCCTCCATATTATTATAAGTCGATCCAAAGATACATTTTCTCGCTTCTCCTGATAATTTACTTCTCAATAATCGTCCTAAATTTTCTTGAGCTGCGGGTGTTGGCAGCAGTGCCTTTGCCTCATAACATCCTTCAATAAAATGAGATAATGGAATGTTACTTCCATCAAATAAGGGTATTACTTCTAACGCGTCGCGTAAAGATACTTGTTGATTATTAGGTAGGACCAGTTCGTTGTTTCTAATTTGATTAACGTTGTCTGCAGGATTGTTGTGTACAATTTGTTCCATTTGTTCGTTGTCGGTACTATTATCGTCGCTATCGTTATTACTTAAAATTGTTTGGCGTTTAAGAGAATTTTCTGATAAATTTATTTTAGTTCTTTCTTCGACTGTGTTTTTTGGAATTATCGTTGAAGTAAGTAAACTTATATCTTCGTTGTAAATATAAGTAGCTTCGTTTCTTAATGTTTCGTCCTGATCAATTGATCCACAAATAATACTTGAATTAGTTTTTGAATTTGAATTAAGCCAATTATTCGAGTCAGATAAATTGCTTGTTCCAGGAGTTTCGAATTGTTCAAACGTTAATGTTTTCTCTAAAGAAATATTATCTAATTGCAAACTGATATTTGTTTTGTCCTTGTTAGAAATATTTTCAAAATTATCTTTCGTTACCTTTTCATTCACAGTAACTGTACTTTTTGATTTAAGGGGGCCAGTTTGATTTTGTGCCGCAAATTTTCCAAGTTCAATATTTTTCTTTACTTGACAGCGTGTAATCGGATTTCCTTGAATTTGTGATTTCCCTCATTCACTGGGATTGGGTCCTGATATCAGTGTCTCCAGAACGTGGGATTTTTCGGCCCCCACCACGTTCCCATCTGGGAGAAACACATGCAAACGTGGCGTGTCAGTGTGTCGGCTCTGCTACACGCTGCGGTCACCAGCTTCGTGTATAGCCGAAGGTGCACGAAGACGGACTTCGTTACAATGCTTGAATTTTCAAGTTATTTTTAGATTGCACGCTTTCGTTTATCGAGTCGAAATTAGGAATTGTATTTTTCTCGAGTACGTACAAAAGATTTTTTAACTGATGCTTTCACTCAATTCTTTAAACATTCATTAATTGAAAATTGTACTCAAAATTTAATCTTGCAGCGTTCCAATATTCCCACAATGTTACAAAATTTTATTAATCATTATTTTAGTCGAATTATTTTCAAAATATTTAAAAAATAAATGTAAATATTTTGATTAAATACTCTGTCAAATTTTACATTTGACTGATCTTGCAAAATTGTTGAATGTTTTGAATACCGATAGAAGAAACTTTAAATGAAATTTTATGTCCATAAATGCTTAAATTTCTATATAGAAATATCAACTACAACATTCTCAAATTTTATCAATAAACTACTAAATGCAAAAAGTTTCGGATTTTTTTAAAAACTGTACAAATTTCAAATATGAATCAGTCAAAATCTACTGATTATCAGTGAAATTTGACTGATTTAAATCACTAAAAACAGGTTACTGTGAATCAGTCAAATTTCACTGATTACTTCAGTGAAAAGTAACTGATTTAACAGTGAAAAATATTGTTTCCACTGATGATTCAGTTAAAAGGCAAATCACTGATTAAATCAGTGAAAATTTGATTGATTCAGATTTAGAGTGTTTACAAATTTCAAATATAAAGTGTACTCTGTACATTAATCAAACAAATTTAGAAGATGAATATTTTAATAAATATTCCTAAATATTATTGGAATATGATACATATCGATTTAGAAAATCTTCTTCAAAGTACTCAGACATTTTTCTTATTTTACGACATTTTTGCACCATGTTTGACCTTTGGGGAGGATTCAAGAAAACAATTGTAGACATACTTTCATTACTTAGTAAAATACTATGAAGACTTGCTTTTTAAATTAAAGCGAAAACTTTAAAAACCTTTAACAATCGGTTGCATAGATTCTGCTCTTATCTTGGACGCAATTAGAGAAATAGGTTTTTTTGCTTTTTTTAGATCTAGTTTTTGCCTTAAACATAAAAGAAAGAAGACACATTTGAAATATTAAAATAAAAAAGCTGGTTCATTCTTAGAGAATCCCAAATATTCTGAAATAAAACTCCTTTCCACACCACCACGGAGGTAGAGTTTACTAGTAATAGTTCAATAAATTTTATGTACTCTAAATAAATTTTTTCGTAATTGCAGAAAACTTATTCCAAATACAAAAATTGTATCTTTAAATGTACAGGATAATTAATTATAAAAATCGTTCGAATTTGAATTTCAAGGACTTGTACACACTTTCAAGGCACAACGTTTTTCCTTTTGCAAAAATTTTTAAAACTTCTAATTTTTCAAGTAATTGCGAGAAGTACATTTAAAAAAAAATTGTTTTCTCTACTTCCACTCGCGCTAGATTAACAAATTTTCAGAATTTTACGATTTTATTAATATTGTATTAAGTGTCTACATTTTCTGAAACTATCTACAGGAGAAAAATTTTAATACTTTAGTAAAGAAAGTTTTCTGAAAAGTTGTAGCTCAATCAGATTAATAGCCAAAAAGTTACCAATGTTTTAAATCGCAAACGAACGGTATAGAGGTCAAATTGGAGACGAAAACAAATAATAATAGCAACCTTCTTTTGTTTTCTTCTAAGGTATACTTGATTCTCGCTTTATGCGTTATTTGAGAAGGCAAGAGTGTGGATTCTTCTTATTTTTATCGATAATTCCTTATTGAAAACGGCAAAAGTAAGAATATTATATTATTATTTGGTGATACGTGAGTGCTCTTTCGTACGTTATTGTTTGATGCTTGTGGGTAAGTTTTTTTTGTGAAACTTAATTTGTGTGGAGATTACAAATTATTCACATTCTCTAATTTTTATCGACTTTTCATCTTATTAATTCTTTTCAAATAATTCTGTTTTCCTTCGTCGTATAATTTATTGTTCACAATGAGTAATCCGGTTGACCCAAATTAGAGTATTTTTGAAGGAACGCCAGGTTCAAACGAAGGTTGACCACCGTTTGAACTCTGGTTCAAACGAATGTCAACCCGCTAGAAAAGTCATGAAAAATGCAAAAAACTTTCAGTTGGGATGGTTTGAGGAATTTCCGTCGTGGAGAGTGTGGGTGGTTACATTAGCAGATGAAACAAGATTTCATTGCAAAATTTGCAATAAAACGTTGCTATGTGGCAAATCGGAAATTGAAAAGCATGAAGCATCTTTATCACACAGAAAGAAGCAAGAGTTTTCAAATAAATTAGAATGTTATGGAGTAGTAAGTGAAAATTCTTCTAATGTAACTGCCAATTCTTACAGTGTTGAACCTTGTGTAGCAAGTTCTTCTGCTTCAGAATTCACAAATTTCACGATTCCGGAAAGTGTTATTTTCAAACAGAAAGTACAAGAAGCAGAGATTAGGATTAGTACATATTTCGTAGAGCATAATTTACCATTCGCGATTTCATCAGAATTGATAGGACTTTTCCAAGATATGGAACCTTCGGTTTTAAAAGACGTTAGCTTGAGCCGCACTAAAATGGTCCTAGTTGTAAATAACGTCGTATGTGCTGCTGAAACTGATCGCATGGCAAATATTTTGCGTAAGCAATCATTTTCAGTGTACGAAGACGAAACGACCGACAGGACTCCAGAAAAGTGGCTTTCATTAATGGTTCGATATGTGGAGCCAACGACATTTTCTGTCCAGCTTATTAATGTAAATGCTTCGGATTGTTCTGCCTCTAAAATTTTTGATGCGTTCGAAAAAGCATTGTCCGGGCAGAAAATCCCTTTATCTAATATCTGTGCTTTAGCTTGTGATAATGCACAGGTGATGGTCGGCAATAGGTCCTCATTTAAAACAAAATTAAAGGAAAAAGTCCCCGTTTAATTGTTTTTCCGTGTGTCTCGCATTCGTCAGCAATTGTAGCAAAATATGCTTGTGCCACAATCCCAGATGTAGAGGATTTAATCAAAGATTTGCCAGCTTTTCTTAATGCTAGCTCCAAGCGAACGGCTATTTTTCGATCGATTGTTTTGGAATTAGAAAATGACTATCAAAAAATTCCTAGTCATTCTGAAACTCGCTGGCTTGTCCGCTATCGATGCATAGATATTATAATAAAGAATTGGGAAGTTATTCTTCAGTATCTTATGGTCTTTGTATCTGAGAAGGTAGAGAAGGCCAAAGACTTGTTAGGGAAAATGCAGAATCCTTTGACACTCGCATATTTCCTATTCTTGAAATTTACTTTGAATAGGTTCAACGTATACAATGCGAAATTTCAAAGTCGCGAAACAATGTTTCAGGAACTCCAGCGAAACTCGGCTAAATTCTTCGTATGGATTCTTAGCAGTTATTTGAAAGAGGGTCTTCTTCAACCGAATTTATTCTTTCAAATCATTAGAAATGTTAACTTTGCAGATCCTAGTAATCAAAAGCCGCTTCAAAACATTGACGTTGGTAAGGAAACGCGAGAATATTTCCAGCAGCAACTTACAAACAAGAAATTGCAAATAGTAGAAGTTGATCTATTTCTTCGTAATTGCTTGAAATTTTATATCACAGCAAGCGAAGAAATTCGCAATCGACTTCCTTTTGATGACATCTTTTTGTCTTGCGTTGCTGTTTTCCGGCCTCAAGTAGCTTTCTATGCTGATTGAAGCGAAACTTTTCCTAGGGTCTGGAAAGTTTGTCAAGATTTAGGGTCGTTTGATAGAATAGGTGTACAAAAAGAGTGGGATTCTTTACTCAAAATCAGACAGGAACTTAAAGAAAAGTGGTCGAATTTATCTTTTGACGAAATGTGGTCTAGTATCGGTGTATCTTCGACGAGTACAGGAGAAAAACTTTTTCCAACTTTGACCTCAGTATTGAATCATGTTCGGAGTCTTCCTCATTCAAATGCTGAGGCGGAGCCAGGTTTCTCCATGCTCACGGACGCGAAAACTCCCAAAAGAAATCTATATGAGATTGCAGAAAGTGATAGGGAAAGTGGTTTGTCGCTCTTCGCTCACGAAGGAGAGGATTAATTCTAATGGCCAAGGCATGGCGTTAATCAATTTCTCTCCTTTTTTCTTTTTGCTTGAAAGCAAAAACCCTTTTCGTTTCGTAGGACGTGGACTAGGCCTACAGGGGATACCACGTAAAAAAAACGAGCCTTAAACTCTACCTCCGTGGTGGTGTGGAAAGGAGTTTTATTTCAGAATATTTGGGATTCTCTAAGAATGAACCAGCTTTTTTATTTTAATATTTCAAATGTGTTTTCTTTCTTTTATGTTTAAGGCAAAAACTAGATCTAAAAAAAGCAAAAAAACCTATTTCTCTAATTGCGTCCAAGATTAGAGCAGAATCTATGCAACCGATTGTTAAAGGTTTTAAAAGTTTTCGCTTTAATTTAAAAAGCAAGTCTTCATAGTATTTTACTAAGTAATGAAAGTATGTCTACAATTGTTTTCTTGAATCCTACCCAAAGGTCAAACATGGTGCAAAAATGTCGTAAAATAAGAAAAATGTCTGAGTACTTTGAAGAAGATTTTCTAAATCGATATGTATCATATTCCAATAATATTTAGGAATATTTATTAAAATATTCATCTTCTAAATTTGTTTGAATAATGTACAAAGTACACTTTATATTTGAAATTTGTAAACACTCTAAATCTGAATCAGTCAAATTTTCACTGATTGAATCAGTGATTTGCCTTTTCACTGAATCATCAGTGGAAACAATATTTTTCACTGTTAAATCAGTTACTTTTCACTGAAGTAATCAGTGAAATTTGACTGATTCACAGTAAACTGTTTTTAGTTATTTAAATCAGTCAAATTTCACTGATAATCAGATTTTGACTGATTCATATTTGAAATTTGTACAGTTTTTAAAAAAATCCGAAACTTTTTGAATTTAGTAGTTTATTTATAAAATTTGAGAATGTTGTAGTTGATATTTCTATATAGAACTTTAAGCATTTATGGACAAAAAATTTCATTTAAAGTTTCTTCTATCGGTATTCAAAACTTTCAACAATTTTGCAAGATCAGTCAAATGCAAAATTTGACAGAGTATTTAATCAAAATATTTACATTTATTTTTTAAATATTTTGAAAATAATTCGACTAAAATAATGATTAATAAGATTTTGTAACATTGTGGGAATATTGGAACGCTGCAAGATTAAATTTTGAGTACAATTTTCAATTAATGAATGTTTAAAGAATTGAGTGAAAGCATCAATTAAAAAATATTTTTACTTTATAAATTTGATTAAGTGCAGCAATAAGAAAATTTTGACTTTCTAGAAAGCATTTCATTTATCTGATTAAAAGTCTGTGCATACGTCACTAAAACGTAAGATTAAAAAACTTTAAACTGCTTTTACCATCAATCTATGAATGTGGATTTTAAACCGTAATTTAATGTGTCTTATTTTTTTTTGATAAAATATTTTTAACATAATTTTTTGCTTAAAGTAGCCGATTTACTCGATTAAAAATTGGTCAAATTGTATATTTCAAAATTCTGTAATAAAAGTATTTTCATATTATGTTTTTGTATCCTATGCGTAGAATTTTAATTTTAAAATTGAGATTTCTCACAAAGAAGAAAGATTTTCTTATTAAAGCAGTTTATTCCCAGAAATTGAAAATCATTTACTTAATATTTCGATTCCAAACATTGAATATTTATTGACTTTGAATAAAACAGAAAAAAAATTTTTATGAAGTTTTAAAATCTTTTTACAGTTACGAATTGGGCCGAATTTAGAATTACGAAATCTTTCATTAGAAAAAGAAAAAGTCACGCACATGAAATAAACTTCTGTAAGAATTATCAAGATTGAAGAGATGTTAAAATATTTGAAAAATAATGCAATTGTAAAATTGCAATTTATATCAATATTTGACAAATTTTTAGCTTTCTGAATCAAAGCATTATCCGGAAATTTTTAGTTCCTATAAAAAGATGGAATATTTATCAATTTCATGAATGTTCATACATTAAAGAAATATCGAATTAGAGAATTATATGCAAAGTATTTTCCATTAAGAAGACATAAACATGACATAATTAGTTTTATATCTACATTTTCAGCTTACTTTTTTGTGGCTTAAGCACACATTTTGAATTCGAAATACAAAAATGCTCTACAGAGTTGAAGTATTTCCTGAATCAATTATTATTTATCCTGAATTCTATTGGAAAATGTGTTGTTTACTGTTCAAATCTTACTACGATTTCAGACGGACAGACAAATTAAGAACTACAAAATATTTCATCCAAAAGATTGCACTCCTCCATAAAATCTTGTCAAATTGTAACAAGATTTGAACACTTCGAACGAACATTTTTATGTAAAATTTAAAGTTGATTGATATTTATATGCTAATATGGAAATACCAATAAACACATATTTTAGCTTTTTAACTTATCTACTGCTATTAGACAATTTTCCATTTCCGTAGAGATTTTAAGTTTTGGAATGAAAAGTTTGTGCTTAGGCTACAAAAATGTGAGATGAAAATATTTCTAACATATAACTGAAAATATAAATTATGAACTTGAATTTTATGTTCATTTTATCTTGATAGAAAATATTGTTCTAATTGAAAAATTGTTAAATGTACAAAATTAGTAAGAAGTATATAAATTTGAATGGAAAATTATATATTGATTCAAATTTTATACATTTATTGTCACTAAATTTCACTGAAAGTTTATTTTTGAAGTGTTGAAATCCTCATGAAATTTTCCAAGATCATACTGATGTTTATTTCATGCAGACTTTCTTCAAGAAATTGAAGAAAAGTGTTATTTCTTGAACTATATACTTCGTAAATTCAAATTCGTCGTCTGCTTCGCGCCTTTTTTGCACGTACTCGAGAAAAATACAATTCTTAATTTCGACTCGATAAACGAAAGCGTGAAATCTAAAAATAACTTGAAAACTCAAGCACTGTAACGAAGTCCGTCTTCGTGCACCTTCGGCTTTACACGAAGCTGGTGACCGCAGCGTGTAGCAGAGCCGACACACTGACACGCCACGTTTGCATGTGTTTCTCCCAGATGGGAACGTGGTGGGGGCCGAAAAATCCCACGTTCTGGAGACACTGCCTGACATAGGTTATTATGAAATAAAATTTACTGATACGTACATGGAGACACTTTTAAAATTACAATACATAAATATTCATTTGGATCAACAGAAAAGTTTTTCATATAACTTTCGTTTTTAAAATATTTTGTAATCAATGAATGTGATTAATAATTTGTTATTAGAAAATATGAATTGTCTCAATGTTCTGAGTCAGGTAAATTCATAGTCATCAATTAAAATTCTTAAAATAATATGCCTTAATTCTACCAATTTCCATGTGCTTACAGAAAAAATATTTATTTAGAATTTTTGTTTCAAATTTATTCTTATTGAAACTAATTTTGGTCCTTGTCTTACCTGGGATACTTGATACGTTTTTTACCTTGTTTTTTAAAATATAATTGTCGATTGGTATAGGTCTTAAATGGGTTTTAAATATAAAAGATTTTACGTCCGAACGAAATTCTTCATTAGAAAGAGGAGAAATGACCAACCTCGGAGTGTGAATTGTAATCCTAAATTATTCATCTTGATTACGTTTCGATGACTAAATGTCATCCTCTTCAGATCATCTTACATATAATGAAATTTGAATTTCCTTTAATCTATGTTCAATAAAAATAATATTATTGATTTCCAATCAAGATTACAAAACAATGGAAATAATAGTAAAGAAAAATGTTTAAATAAAAAATTATCAAGTCTAAAATGTTGCCAACAAATACAATATAATGTATAATTAAACAAACACAAAGAAAATTGCAATAATGAATCATTAGAAAAGCAAGGAATACAAAGATCCTTGAATAGTTAATTTTTCTGATGTTCAAATCCCTGAAAATGTGAATGATGTTTTAAGATTAGGAAAAGATTTTAGTTCTTCTTTTTTAACTAAAAAAAGGATATGGTTTTTGAAATTGTTAAGGATATAGAATCAAATATGATAAAAATCAAAAAAGAGAAAGACAGAGAAGAACTTAGACATAAACTTTTAAACACTTCTTCCAATTTTTTTAAAAAATCCCAAATTATTACTGCAATAGATAAAATCATTGCACAAAGTTTGAAAGAAAAAAAATTATTTTTACAAAATAATAGTGATATTTTTATTACACATGCTGATAAAGGAAATGTTACAGTGATCTTAAATCGTTCAGACTATAATAAAAGAATGTTACAACTTGTTAATGATAATTCTACTTACAAAAAAATAAATTATAATCCTCTCAAAACGCTGAAAAAAGATAGTTGTAATCTTTTAGAAAATTGGAGAGTTAAGGATTTCTTGGGAAAAAATATAACAAAAAATGATATTTCTTTAAATAACACTAATTTACCAAGAATATATGGTTTGCCCAAAATTCACAAAGAGAATTTTCCTCTACGTCCTGTAGTCTCACTAATAAACACTCCCACTTATAATATGTCCAAGACCTTTGCAAACATTTTTAAAGAGCCCCTACCATCTCCAAAATCACAAGTAAAAAATTCGTTCATTTTTAAAGATGTCATATCAAAGATAAAAATTCCTTCTGATCACATTATGATCTCATTAGATGTAACGTCACTTTTTACAAATGTGCCAATTGATCTGGTAAAAAATAGCATTGAAAAAAGATGGAATCTTATAAATAAAGCTACAAATTTACCATTACAAGAGTTCCAAAAAGGAATTGAATTTCTCATGAAAAATACTTTTTTTCAATTTGACAATGAATATTATCATCAAATTTTTGGGACACCAATGGGGCCGCCTATTTCACCAATGTTAGCAGATTTAGTATTGCAGGATTTAGAAGTTGTTTTAAAAAAATTAAGTTTTAAAATTCATTCATATTACAGATATGTTGATGATACTTTTTTAATTATTCCAAATAATAAGATTAAAGATACTATAGAAAATTTCAAAGTTTCATGAAGAAAATTTGGAAATAATTAAGAATTTACTGGTGTTTAATAATTATCCGATAAAATTGATTAATAAACATAAATATTAGAATTTTTCAAATTAAGAATAAAAATACAATGTTAGAGTTCAATCCGAATAATAAACAGAGAGAAATAGATTACAAACGTGTAGTTTCTATTCCTTATTTTGGAAATTTATCGCATAAAATTAAAAGACTTTGAAATGATTATAATTTGACCACGGTTTTTAGAAACACATCAAAATTTGATAAATACATAAAATTAGGTAAAGACCCATTAGAAAAATTAGAAAATTCAAATGTTATTTATAAGTCTGTGATATTTAATTTGGCATGGGGTCAGTTTAGTTCCAATTTGCTTATGTCGTAAAAAACATAAACATCAGAAAGGCAAACGTTTCGGCCACAAATGGGGGCCCTCTTCAGTGCCAACAATTTTAATTTGCATTAAAAATAATAATTATAAACTAAACAAGCAAAACTCATGCAACTTAATATTTATTTTTTTTTGTTTTTTTTTTGTTTTATTCTTATAATAAATTTATTAATAAAATTACAACATGCGAATAGACCCTCCAGCATCGTCCTCACACAGAAGTCCTCTCGTGTCCGATTCGTGGAAGATGTGAATCGCTGAACGCGCCACCTCAAAGGCACACAACCACAATTAATTCCATAAAAACACAGGTCAAAAATCCAATCGTGAGCCCTCGATGGAGAACGCACAGCACAACACACACACACACACGAACCCGAGAAGTTAAGGGTGAGTCGAAAACCGATAAATTTGAATTTGGGAAGAAAAAATTAAAATTTTGTTTTCCTCTTTGCGATCACGGAGTCGACAGTCAGTATGGTAGACTGCCACTCCGCTGCAAGACAGAGAGAAAACTGATTTAGAAAATATTGAGAATTTTCTGTATACGAGAAAACTTGTTATGAGGAGTCAAGTTACAACCTCAAAGAGTATGCACACTCAAAATCTTTTCAACGTCCCGAGCACTTGAGATTTCTATGTGCCAAAGCGTTCGAGGAAAGCAAACCCCATACCACATGTTCGAAGGAATCCGTCAGAAAACTCGCTCAATACGGTACCGAAACACTCCCTCGAACATATTTTAATACAGTCGTTAAAAATAATCGCGAGTGAGAACATTTTTTTAATAAAAGAGAATGGTATAGAATTTTTAAGTTATTTTGAATTGAAATACATGTAGAAAACTTTTTTGCCAATACTTTTACTGAAGTATTGTATTTATATTAAAACAAACACATAATGCAATCAGTAATCCTGAGAACACGAAGAATAGAATTTTTTAAATGCTTTAATTAGAAATGTATGATATGCGCGTGAACCCTTGTTGCCAAACCTGTTTTTAGCATTGTATTTAGATTGAGATAGTGCCGTAATACGATTACTAATTCTAGATCCACGAAAAAAAGCATTTATGAATTGATATGAGACTGAACTCACTGTTATAAACGCGAAAAAAGAGAATTTTTTATTTATTTTAACTGACAAGTATGATATATCCGTAAAAATCTTTATGACAATATTTTTCAAAAGTATTGTATTTATAGTAAGAATCACTCCCGTAATGTAATTACCAATCATAAATACGCGAAAACACGAAGAATAGAAATTTTTTTGTTATTTTAAATTGACACGTATTATATATGCGTAAAAAACTTGGTTGACAATAATTTTACGAAAGTATTGTATTTATAATAAAGCGATCCCATAATGCGATTATTAATCCTAAAAACGCGAAGAAAAAGAATTTTTTAGTCATTTGAAATTGACATGCGTGATATGCGCATGAAAAACTTTGTTGCCAATACTTTTTCGAAAGTATTGTATTCAAAGTAAAGGATTCCCATAATGTAATTACTTCACATAGAAACGCGAGAACGCGAAAACGCGAAAACACGAAAACGCGAAGATAAGAGATTTCTTTAGTTATTTTGAATTGACAGGTAGGATATATGTGTATAAAACCTTGTTTACAATAATTTTCCAAAGGTATTGCATTTATAGTAAGAAACGCTCCTGTAATGTAATTATTAATCCTAAATACGCGAAAACGAGAAGAAAAAGATTTTTTAGTTATTTTAAATTCACCTGTATGATGTACACGTAAAAACATTGCTACCGATACTTTGTCGAAAGTATTGTATTTATAATAAAGCAATCCCATAATGCAATTACTGATCCTAAAAACGCGAAAACCCGAAAAATAAAAATATTTAAGATATCTTAAATTGACATGTGAGATATATGCGTAAAAAACTTAGTTGACAATACTTTTTCAAAAGTATTGTATTTATAGTGAACATCACTCCCGTAATGTAATTACCAATCACAATTACGCGATAACGCGAAAAA
Source organism: Diplolepis rosae (assembly GCA_030998225.1). NCBI lineage: Eukaryota > Metazoa > Arthropoda > Insecta > Hymenoptera > Diplolepididae > Diplolepis > Diplolepis rosae. The sequence goes on from JAPYXD010000696.1 coordinate 3,325,742, forward strand.
TAAGATTCTCTGGATATTTTAATTTTACCTATAAGATACATGCGTAAAAATCTTTGTTAGAAATACTTTTTCAAAAGTGTTTTATTTATAGTAGAGCAATTCCATAATGCAAATACTGATCCTGAAACCGCGACCACACGAAGAATAAAATTTTTAAACAATTTTTAAGATATTTTGAATTGACATGTAAGATATATGCGTAAAAAACATAGTTGAAAATACTTTTTCAAAAGTATTGAATTTATAGTGAACATCACTCTCGGAATGTAATTACCAATCATAATTACGCGATAACGCGAAAAACAAGATACTCTGGATTTTTTAATTTGACCTATAAGATATATGCGTAAAAATCTTTGTTAGAATTACTTTTTCAAAAGTGTTTTATTTATAGTAGAGCAATTCCATAATGCAAATACTGATCCTGAAACGGCGAAAACTCGAAAAATAAAATTTTAAACAATTTTTAAGATATTTTGAATTGACATGTAAGATATATGCGTAAAAAACTTAGTTGAAAATACTTTTTCAAAAGTATTGAATTTATAGTGAACATCACTCTCGGAATGTAATTACCAATCATAATTACGCGATAACGCGAAAAACAAGATACTCTGGATTTTTTAATTTGACCTATAAGATATATGCGTAAAAATCTTTGTTAGAATTACTTTTTCAAAAGTGTTTTATTTATAGTAGAGCAATTCCATAATGCAAATACTGATCCTGAAACCGCGAAAACCCGAAAAATAAAAATTTTTAAGAATTTTAAAGATATTTTAAATTTACATGTGAGATATATGCGTAAAAAGTTTAATTGACAATACTTTTACAAAGGTATTGTATTTTTAGTGAACATCAAGCCCGTAATGTAATTACCAATCATAATTACGCGATAACGCGAAAAACAAGATACTCTGGATTTTTTAATTTGACCTATAAGATATACGCGTAAAAATCTTTGTTAGAATTACTTTTCCAAAGTGTTTTATTTATAGTAGAGCAATTCCATAATGCAAATACTGATCCTGAAACCGCGACCACCCGAAGAATAAAATTTTTAAGAATTTTAAAGATATTTTAAATTTACATGTGAGATATATGCGTAACAAGTTTAATTGACAATACTTTTACAAAGGTATTGTATTTTTAGTGAACATCAAGCCCGCAATGTAATTACCAATCACAATTACGCGATAACGCGAAGAATAAGATTCTCTGGATATTTTAATTTGACCTATAAGATATATGCGTAAAAATCTTTGTTAGAATTACTTTTTCAAAAGTGTTTTATTTATAGTAGAGCAATTCCATAATGCAAATACTGATCCTGAAACGGCGAAAACTCGAAAAATAAAAATTTAAACAATTTTTAAGATATCTTGAATTGACATGTAAGATATATGCGTAAAAAAAATTAGTTGAGAATAATTTTCAAAAGTATTGTATTTATAGTGAACATCACTCCCGTAATGTAATTACCAATCACAATTACGCGATAACGCGAAGAATAAAATACTCTGGATATTTCAATTTGACCTATAAGATATATGCGTAAAAATCTTTGTTAGAAATACTTTTTCAAAAGTGTATTATTTGTAGTAGAGCAATTCCATAATGCAATTACTGATCCTGAAACCGCGAAAACCCGAAAAATAACAATTTATAAGAATTTTAAAGATATTTTAAATTGACATGTGAGATATATGAGTAATAAGTTTAATTGACAATACTTTTACAAAGGTATTGTACTTTTAGTGAACATCAAGCCCGCAATGTAATTACCAATCACAATTACGCGATAACGCGAAGAATAAGATTCTCTTGATATTTTAATTTGACCTATAAGATACATGAGTAAAAATGTTTGTTAGAAATACTTTTTCAAAAGTGTTTTATTTATAGTAGTGCAATTCCATAATGCAAATACTGATCCTGAAATCGCGAAAACCCGAAAAATAAAAATTTTTAAGAATTTTAAAGATATTTTAAATTTACAGTGTGAGATATATGCGTAAAAAGTTTAATTGACAATACTTTTACAAAGGTATTGTACTTTTAGTGAACATCAAGCCCGCAATGTAATTACCAATCACAATTACGCGATAACGCGAAGAATAAGATTCTCTGGATATTTTAATTTGACCTATAAGATATATGCGTAAAAATCTTTGTTAGAAATACTTTTTCAAAAGTATTGTATTTATAGTAGAGCAATTCCATAATGCAATTACTGATCCTGAAACCGCAAAAACCCGAAAAATAAAAATTTTTAAGAATTTTTAGGATATTTTAAATTGACATGTGACTTTTACAAAGGTATTGTATTTTTAGTGAACATCACACCCGTAATGTAATTACCAATCATAATTACGCGATAACGCGAAAAATAAGATACTCTGGATTTTTTAATTTGACCTATAAGATATATGCGTAAAAATCATTGTTAGAAATACTTTTTCAAAAGTGTTTTATTTACAGTAGAGCAATTCCATAATGCAAATACTGATCCTGAAACCGCGAAAACCCGAAAAATAAAATTTTTAAACAATTTTTGAGATATTTTGAATTGACATGAAAGATATATGCGTAAAAAACTTAGTTGAGAATACTTTTTCAAAAGTATTGTATTTATAGTGAACATCACTCCCGTAATGTAATTACCAATCATAATTACGCGATAACGCGAAGAATAAGATACTCTGGATTTTTTAATTTTTCCTATAAGATATATGCATAAAAATCTTTGTTAGAAATACTTTTTCAAAAGTATTGTATTTATAGTAGGGAAATTCCATAATGCAATTACTGATCCTGAAACCGCGAAAGCCCGAAAAATAAAAATTTTTAAGAATTTTTAGGATATTTTAAATTGACATGTGACTTTTACAAAGGTATTGTATTTTTAGTGAACATCACGCCCGTAATGTAATTACCAATCATAATTACGCGATAATGCGAAGAATAAGATTCTCTGGATATTTTAATTTGACCTATAAGATATATGCGTAAAAATCTTTGTTAGAAATACTTTTTCAAAAGTGTTTTATTTATAGTAGAGCAATTCCATAATGCAAATACTGGTCCTGAAACCGCGACCACCCGAAGAATAAAATTTTTAAACAATTTTTAAGATATGTTAAATAGACATGTGAGATATATGCGTAAAAAGTTTTATTGACAATACTTTTACAAAGGTATTGTATTTTTAGTGAACATCACGCCCGTAATGTAATTACCAATCATAATTACGCGATAACGCGAAGAATAAGATTCTCTGGATATTTTAATTTGACCTATAAGATATATGCGTAAAAATCTTTGTTAGAAATACTTTTTCAAAAGTGTTTTATTTATAGTAGAGCAATTCCATAATGCAAATACTGGTTCTGAAACCGCGACCACCCGAAGAATAAAATTTTTAAACAATTTTTAAGATATTTTGAATTGACATGTGAGATATATGCGTAAAAAACTTAGTTGACAATACTTTTTCAAAAGTATTGTATTTATAGTGAACATCACTCCCGTAATGTAATTACCAATCACAATTACGCGATAACGCGAAGAATAAGATTCGCTGGATATTTTAATTTGACCTATTAGATACATGCGTAAAAATCTTTGTTAGAAATACTTTTTCAAAAGTGTTTTATTTATAGTAGAGCAATTCCATAATGCAAATACTGATCCTGAAACCGCGACCACACGAAGAATAAAATTTTTAAACAATTTTTAAGATATTTTGAATTGACATGTAAGATATATGCGTAAAAAACTTAGTTGAAAATACTTTTTCAAAAGTATTGAATTTATAGTGAACATCACTCTCGGAATGTAATTACCAATCATAATTACGCGATAACGCGAAAAACAAGATACTCTGGATTTTTTAATTTGACCTATAAGATATATGCGTAAAAATCTTTGTTAGAAATACTTTTTCAAAAGTGTTTTATTTATAGTAGAGCAATTCCATAATGCAATTACTGATCCTGAAACCGCGAAAACCCGAAAAATAAAAATTTTTAAACAATTTTTAAGATATTTTGAATTGACATGTAAGATATATGCGTAAAAAACTTGGATGAAAATACATTTTCAAAAGTATTGTATTTATAGTAGAGCAATTCCATAATGCAATTACTGATCCTGAAACCGCAAAAACCCGAAAAATAAAAATTTTTAAGAATTTTTAGGATATTTTAAATTGACATGTGAGATATATGCGTAAGAAGCTTAATTGACAATACATTTTCAAAAGTATTGTATTTGTAGTGAACATCACTCTCGGAATGTAATTACCAATCATAATTACGCGATAACGCGAAAAACAAGATACTCTGGATTTTTTAATTTGACCTATAAGATATATGCGTAAAAATCTTTGTTAGAAATACTTTTTCAAAAGTGTTTTATTTATAGTAGAGCAATTCCATAATGCAAATACTGATCCTGAAACCGCGACCACCCGAAGAATAAAATTTTTAAACAATTTTTAAGATATTTTGAATTGACATGTAAGATATATGCGTAAAAAACTTAGTTGAAAATACTTTTTCAAAAGTATTGAATTTATAGTGAACATCACTCTCGGAATGTAATTACCAATCATAATTACGCGATAACGCGAAAAACAAGATACTCTGGATTTTTTAATTTGACCTATAAGATATATGCGTAAAAATCTTTGTTAGAATTACTTTTTCAAAAGTGTTTTATTTATAGTAGAGCAATTCCATAATGCAAATACTGATCCTGAAACCGCGAAAACCCGAAAAATAAAAATTTTTAAGAATTTTAAAGATATTTTAAATTGACATGTGAGATATATGCGTAAAAAGTTTAATTGACAATACTTTTACAAAGGTATTGTATTTTTAGTGAACATCAAGCCCGTAATGTAATTACCAATCATAATTACGCGATAACGCGAAAAACAAGATACTCTGGATTTTTTAATTTGACCTATAAGATATACGCGTAAAAATCTTTGTTAGAATTACTTTTTCAAAAGTGTTTTATTTATAGTAGAGCAATTCCATAATGCAAATACTGATCCTGAAACCGCGAAAACCCGAAAAATAACAATTTTTAAGAATTTTAAAGATATTTTAAATTGACATGTGAGATATATGCGTAAAAAGTTTAATTGACAATACTTTTACAAAGGTATTGTATTTTTAGTGAACATCAAGCCCGTAATGTAATTACCAATCATAATTACGCGATAACGCGAAGAATAAGATTCTCTGGATATTTTAATTTGACCTATAAGATATATGCGTAAAAATCTTTGTTAGAATTACTTTTTCAAAAGTGTTTTATTTATAGTAGAGCAATTCCATAATGCAAATACTGATCCTGAAACGGCGAAAACTCGAAAAATAAAAATTTAAACAATTTTTAAGATATCTTGAATTGACATGTAAGATATATGCGTAAAAAAAATTAGTTGAGAATAATTTTCAAAAGTATTGTATTTATAGTGAACATCACTCCCGTAATGTAATTACCAATCACAATTACGCGATAACGCGAAGAATAAGATTCTCTGGATATTTCAATTTGACCTATAAGATATATGCGTAAAAATCTTTGTTAGAAATACTTTTTCAAAAGTGTATTATTTATAGTAGAGCAATTCCATAATGCAATTACTGATCCAGAAACCGCGAAAAATCCGAAAAATAACAATTTATAAGAATTTTAAAGATATTTTAAATTGACATGTGAGATATATGTGTAAAAAGTTTAATTGACAATACTTTTACAAAGGTATTGTACTTTTAGTGAACATCAAGCCCGCAATGTAATTACCAATCAGAATTACGCGATAACGCGAAGAATAAGATTCTCTGGATATTTTAATTTGACCTATAAGATATATGCGTAAAAATCTTTGTTAGAAATACTTTTTCAAAAGTGTTTCATTTATAGTAGTGCAATTCCATAATGCAAATACTGATCCTGAAACCGCGAAATCCCGAAAAATAAAATTTTTAAACAATTTTAAAGATATTTTAAATTTACATGTGAGATATATGTGTAAAAAGTTTAATTGACAATACTTTTACAAAGGTATTGTACTTTTAGTGAACATCAAGCCCGCAATGTAATTACCAATCATAATTACGCGATAACGCGAAGAATAAGATTCTCTGGATATTTTAATTTGACCTATAAGATATATGCGTAAAAATCTTTGTTAGAAATACTTTTTCAAAAGTATTGTATTTATAGTAGAGCAATTCCATAATGCAATTACTGATCCTGAAACCGCAAAAACCCGAAAAATAAAAATTTTTAAGAATTTTTAGGATATTTTAAATTGACATGTGACTTTTACAAAGGTATTGTATTTTTAGTGAACATCACGCCCGTAATGTAATTACCAATCATAATTACGCGATAACGCGAAAAATAAGATACTCTGGATTTTTTAATTTGACCTATAAGATATATGCGTAAAAATCTTTGTTAGAAATACTTTTTCAAAAGTGTTTTATTTACAGTAGAGCAATTCCATAATGCAAATACTGATCCTGAAACCGCGAAAACCCGAAGAATAAAATTTTTAATCAATTTTTAAGATATTTTAAATAGACATGTGAGATATATGCGTAAAAAGTTTTATTGACAATACTTTTACAAAGGTATTGTATTTTTAGTGAACATCACGCCCGTAATGTAATTACCAATCATAATTACGCGATAACGCGAAGAATAAGATTCTCTGGATATTTTAATTTGACCTATAAGATATATGCGTAAAAATCTTTGTTAGAAATACTTTTTCAAAAGTGTTTTATTTATAGTAGAGCAATTCCATAATGCAAATACTGGTTCTGAAACCGCGACCACCCGAAGAATAAAATTTTTAAACAATTTTTAAGATATTTTGAATTGACATGTGAGATATATGCGTAAAAAACTTAGTTGACAATACTTTTTCAAAAGTATTGTATTTATAGTGAACATCACTCCCGTAATGTAATTACCAATCACAATTACGCGATAACGCGAAGAATAAGATTCGCTGGATATTTTAATTTGACCTATTAGATACATGCGTAAAAATCTTTGTTAGAAATACTTTTTCAAAAGTGTTTTATTTATAGTAGAGCAATTCCATAATGCAAATACTGATCCTGAAACCGCGACCACCCGAAGAATAAAATTTTTAAACAATTTTTAAGATATTTTGAATTGACATGTGAGATATATGCGTAAAAAGTTTTATTGACAATACTTTTACAAAGGTATTGTATTTTTAGTGAACATCACGCCCGTAATGTAATTACCAATCATAATTACGCGATAACGCGAAGAATAAGATTCTCTGGATATTTTAATTTGACCTATAAGATATATGCGTAAAAATCTTTGTTAGAAATACTTTTTCAAAAGTGTTTTATTTATAGTAGAGCAATTCCATAATGCAAATACTGGTTCTGAAACCGCGACCACCCGAAGAATAAAATTTTTAAACAATTTTTAAGATATTTTGAATTGACATGTGAGATATATGCGTAAAAAACTTAGTTGACAATACTTTTTCAAAAGTATTGTATTTATAGTGAACATCACTCTCGGAATGTAATTACCAATCATAATTACGCGATAACGCGAAAAACAAGATATTCTGGATATTTCAATTTGACCTATAAGATATATGCGTAAAAATCTTTGTTAGAAATACTTTTTCAAAAGTGTTTTATTTATAGTAGAGCAATTCCATAATGCAATTACTGATCCTGAAACCGCGAAAACCCGAAAAATAAAATTTTTAAACAATTTTTGAGATATTTTGAATTGACATGTAAGATATATGCGTAAAAAACTTGGATGAAAATACTTTTTCAAAAGTATTGTATTTATAGTAGAGCAATTCCATAATGCAATTACTGATCCTGAAACCGCAAAAACCCGAAAAATAAAAATTTTTAAGAATTTTTAGGATATTTTAAATTGTCATGTGAGATATATGCGTAAGAAGCTTAATTGACAATACTTTTACAAAGGTATTGTATTTTTAGTGAACATCACGCCCGTAATGTAATTATCAATCATAATTATGCGATAACGCGAAAAATAAGATACTCTGGATTTTTTAATTTGACCTATAAGATATATGCGTAAAAATCTTTGTTAGAAATACTTTTTCAAAAGTGTTTTATTTATAGTAGAGCAATTCCATAATGCAAATACTGGTTCTGAAACCGCGACCACCCGAAGAATAAAATTTTGAAACAATTTTTAAGATATTTTGAATTGACATGTAAGATATATGCGTAAAAAACTTGGATGAAAATACTTTTACAAAGGTATTGTATTTTTAGTGAACATCAAGCCCGTAATGTAATTACCAATCATAATTACGCGATAACGCGAAGAATAAGATTCTCTGGATATTTTAATTTGACCTATTAGATACATGCGTAAAAATCTTTGTTAGAAATACTTTTTCAAAAGTGTTTTATTTATAGTAGAGCAATTCCATAATGCAAATACTGATCCTGAAACCGCGACCACACGAAGAATAAAATTTTTAAACAATTTTTAAGATATTTTGAATTGACATGTAAGATATATGCGTAAAAAACTTAGTTGAAAATACTTTTTCAAAAGTATTGAATTTATAGTGAACATCACTCTCGGAATGTAATTACCAATCATAATTACGCGATAACGCGAAAAACAAGATACTCTGGATTTTTTAATTTGACCTATAAGATATATGCGTAAAAATCTTTGTTAGAATTACTTTTTCAAAAGTGTTTTATTTATAGTAGAGCAATTCCATAATGCAAATACTGATCCTGAAACGGCGAAAACTCGAAAAATAAAAATTTAAACAATTTTTAAGATATCTTGAATTGACATGTAAGATATATGCGTAAAAAAAATTAGTTGAGAATACTTTTTCAAAAGTATTGTATTTATAGTGAACATCACTCCCGTAATGTAATTACCAATCACAATTACGCGATAACGCGAAGAATAAGATTCTCTGGATATTTCAATTTGACCTATAAGATATATGCGTAAAAATCTTTGTTAGAAATACTTTTTCAAAAGTGTTTTATTTATAGTAGAGCAATTCCATAATGCAATTACTGATCCTGAAACCGCGAAAACCCGAAAAATAAAAATTTTTAAACAATTTTTAAGATATTTTGAATTGACATGTAAGATATATGCGTAAAAATCTTTGTAAGAAATACTTTTTCAAAAGTATTGTATTTATAGTAGAGCAATTCCATAATGCAATTACTGATCCTGAAACCGCAAAAACCCGAAAAATAAAAATTTTTAAGAATTTTTAGGATATTTTAAATTGACATGTGAGATATATGCGTAAAAAGCTTAATTGACAATACTTTTACAAAGGTGTTGTATTTTTAGTGAACATCACTCTCGGAATGTAATTACCAATCATAATTACGCGATAACGCGAAGAATAAGATACTCTGGATTTTTTAATTTGACCTATAAGATATATGCGTAAAAATCTTTGTTAGAAATACTTTTTCAAAAGTGTTTTATTTATAGTAGAGCAATTCCATAATGCAAATACTGATCCTGAAACCGCGAAAACCCGAAAAATAAAATTTTTAAACAATTTTTGAGATATTTTGAATTGACATGAAAGATATATGCGTAAAAAACTTAGTTGAGAATACTTTTTCAAAAGTATTGTATTTATAGTGAACATCACTCCCGTAATGTAATTACCAATCATAATTACGCGATAACGCGAAGAATAAGATACTCTGGATTTTTTAATTTGACCTATAAGATATATGCATAAAAATCTTTGTTAGAAATACTTTTTCAAAAGTATTGTATTTATAGTAGAGAAATTCCATAATGCAATTACTTATCCTGAAACCGCGAAAGCCCGAAAAATGAAAATTTTTCAGAATTTTTAAGATATTTTAAATAGACATGTGAGATATATGCGTAAAAAGTTTTATTGACAATACTTTTACAAAGGTATTGTATTTTTAGTGAACATCACGCCCGTAATGTAATTACCAATCATAATTACGCGATAACGCGAAGAATAAGATTCTCTGGATATTTTAATTTGACCTATAAGATATATGCGTAAAAATCTTTGTTAGAAATACTTTTTCAAAAGTGTTTTATTTATAGTAGAGCAATTCCATAATGCAAATACTGGTTCCGTAACCGCGACCACCCGAAGAATAAAATTTTTAAACAATTTTTAAGATATTTTGAATTGACATGTGAGATATATGCGTAAAAAACTTAGTTGACAATACTTTTTCAAAAGTATTGTATTTATAGTGAACATCACTCCCGTAATGTAATTACCAATCACAATTACGCGATAACGCGAAGAATAAGATTCTCTGGATATTTTAATTTGACCTATTAGATACATGCGTAAAAATCTTTGTTAGAAATACTTTTTCAAAAGTGTTTTATTTATAGTAGAGCAATTCCATAATGCAAATACTGATCCTGAAACCGCGACCACCCGAAGAATAAAATTTTTAAACAATTTTTAAGATATTTTGAATTGACATGTAAGATATATGCGTAAAAAACTTAGTTGAGAATACTTTTTCAAAAGTATTGTATTTATAGTGAACATCACTCCCGTAATGTAATTACCAATCACAATTACGCGATAACGCGAAGAATAAGATTCTCTGGATATTTCAATTTGACCTATAAGATATATGCGTAAAAATCTTTGTTAGAAATACTTTTTCAAAAGTGTTTTATTTATAGTAGAGCAATTCCATAATGCAATTACTGATCCTGAAACCGCGAAAACCCGAAAAATAAAAATTTTTAAACAATTTTTAAGATATTTTGAATTGACATGTAAGATATATGCGTAAAAAACTTGGATGAAAATACATTTTCAAAAGTATTGTATTTATAGTAGAGCAATTCCATAATGCAATTACTGATCCTGAAACCGCAAAAACCCGAAAAATAAAAATTTTAAAGAATTTTTAGGATATTTTAAATTGACATGTGAGATATATGCGTAAGAAGCTTAATTGACAATACTTTTACAAAGGTATTGTATTTTTAGTGAACATCACGCCCGTAATGTAATTACCAATCATAATTACGCGATAACGCGAAAAATAAGATACTCTGGATTTTTTAATTTGACCTATAAGATATATGCGTAAAAATCTTTGTTAGAAATACTTTTTCAAAAGTATTTTATTTATAGTAGAGCAATTCCATAATGCAATTACTGATCCTGAAACCGCGAAAACCCGAAAAATAAAAATTTTTAAGAATTTGTAGGATATTTTAAATTGACATGTGAGATATATGCGTAAAAAGCTTAATTGACAATACTTTTACAAAGGTATTGTATTTTTAGTGAACATCACTCCCGTAATGTAATTACCAATCACAATTACGCGATAACGCGAAAAATAAGATTCTCTGGATATTTCAATTTGACCTATAAGATATATGCGTAAACATCTTTGTTAGAAATACTTTTTCAAAAGTGTTTTATTTATAGTAGAGCAATTCCATAATGCAAATACTGATCCTGAAACCGCGACCACACGAAGAATAAAATTTTTAAACAATTTTTAAGATATTTTGAATTGACATGTAAGATATATGCGTAAAAAACTTAGTTGAAAATACTTTTTCAAAAGTATTGAATTTATAGTGAACATCACTCTCGGAATGTAATTACCAATCATAATTACGCGATAACGCGAAAAACAAGATACTCTGGATTTTTTAATTTGACCTATAAGATATATGCGTAAAAATCTTTGTTAGAATTACTTTTTCAAAAGTGTTTTATTTATAGTAGAGCAATTCCATAATGCAAATACTGATCCTGAAACGGCGAAAACTCGAAAAATAAAAATTTAAACAATTTTTAAGATATCTTGAATTGACATGTAAGATATATGCGTAAAAAACTTAGTTGAAAATACTTTTTCAAAAGTATTGTATTTATAGTGAACATCACTCCCGTAATGTAATTACCAATCACAATTACGCGATAACGCGAAGAATAAGATTCTCTGGATATTTTAATTTGACCTATAAGATATATGCGTAAAAATCTTTGTTAGAAATACTTTTTCAAAAGTGTTTTATTTATAGTAGAGCAATTCCATAATGCAATTACTGATCCTGAAACCGCGAAAACCCGAAAAATAAAAATTTTTCAGAATTTTTAAGATATTTTAAATTGACATGTGAGATATATGCGTAAAAAGTTTAATTGACAATACTTTTACAAAGGTATTGTATTTTTAGTGAACATCACGCCCGTAATGTAATTACCAATCATAATTACGCGATAACGCGAAGAATAAGATTCTCTGGATATTTTAATTTGACCTATAAGATATATGCGTAAAAATCTTTGTTAGAAATACTTTTTCAAAAGTGTTTTATTTATAGTAGAGCAATTCCATAATGCAAATACTGATCCTGAAACCGCGAAAACCCGAAGAATAAAATTTTTAAACAATTTTTAAGATATTTTGAATTGACATGTAAGATATATGCGTAAAAAACTTAGTTGAGAATACTTTTTCAAAAGTATTGTATTTATAGTGAACATCACTCCCGTAATGTAATTACCAATCACAATTACGCGATAACGCGAAAAATAAGATTCTCTGGATATTTTAATTTGACCTATAAGATATATGCGTAAAAATCTTTGTTAGAAATACTTTTTCAAAAGTGTTTTATTTATAGTAGAGCAATTCCATAATGCAATTACTGATCCTGAAACCGCGAAAACCCGAAAAATAAAAATTTTTAAGAATTTTTAAGATATTTTAAATTGACATGTGAGATATATGCGTAAAAAGCTTAATTGACAATACTTTTACAAAGGTATTGTATTTTTAGTGAACATCACGCCCGTAATGTAATTACCAATCATAATTACGCGATAACGCGAAAAATAAGATACTCTGGATTTTTTAATTTGACCTATAAGATATATGCGTAAAAATCTTTGTTAGAAATACTTTTTCAAAAGTGTTTTATTTATAGTAGAGCAATTCCATAATGCAAATACTGATCCTGAAACCGCGAAAACCCGAAAAATAAAATTTTTAAACAATTTTTAAGATATTTTGAATTGACATGTAAGATATATGCGTAAAAAACTTAGTTGAAAATACTTTTTCAAAAGTATTGAATTTATAGTGAACATCACTCTCGGAATGTAATTACCAATCATAATTACGCGATAACGCGAAAAACAAGATACTCTGGATTTTTTAATTTGACCTATAAGATATATGCGTAAAAATCTTTGTTAGAATTACTTTTTCAAAAGTGTTTTATTTATAGTAGAGCAATTCCATAATGCAAATACTGATCATGAAACGGCGAAAACTCGAAAAATAAAAATTTAAACAATTTTTAAGATATCTTGAATTGACATGTAAGATATATGCGTAAAAAAAATTAGTTGAGAATACTTTTTCAAAAGTATTGTATTTATAGTGAACATCACTCCCGTAATGTAATTACCAATCACAATTAC